>CM022394.1:130744223-131213255 GCA_011833715.1 Carcinoscorpius rotundicauda
TTAGTATTATAACATTCCAAACAGAAGTATTAATAGTATCACAGATATGGGACCTTAGTATTTTAACATCCAAACAGAAGTACTAATAGTATCACAGATATGGGACCTTAGTATTATAACATTCCAAACAGAAGTATTAATAGTATCACAGATATGGGACCTTAGTATTTTAACATCCAAACAGAAGTACTAATAGTATCACAGATATGGGACCTTAGTATTATAACATTCCAAACAGAAGTACTAATAGTATCACAGATATGGGACCTTAGTATTTTAACATCCAAACAGAAGTACTAATAGTATCACAGATATGGGACCTTAGTATTTTAACATCCAGACAGAAGTACTAATAGTATCACAGATATGGGACCTTAGTATTTTAACATCCAAACAGAAGTACTAATAGTATCACAGATATGGGACCTTAGTATTTTAACATCCAAACAGAAGTACTAATAGTATCACAGATATGGGACCTTAGTATTATAACATTCCAAACAGAAGTACTAATAGTATCACAGATATGGGACCTTAGTATTTTAACATCCAAACAGAAGTACTAATAGTATCACAGATATGGGACCTTAGTATTTTAACATCCAAACAGAAGTACTAATAGTATCACAGATATGGGACCTTAGTATTTTAACATTACAAACAGAAGTACTAATAGTATCACAGATATGGGACCTTAGTATTATAACATTCCAAACAGAAGTACTAATAGTATCACAGATATGGGACCTTAGTATTTAACATCCAAACAGAAGTACTAATAGTATCACAGATATGGGACCTTAGTATTTTAACATCCAAACAGAAGTATTAATAGTATCACAGATATGGGACCTTAGTATTTTAAACATCCAAACAGAAGTACTAATAGTATCACAGATATGGGACCTTAGTATTTTAACATTCCAAACAGAAGTACTAATAGTATCACAGATATGGGACCTTAGTATTTTAACATCCAAACAGAAGTACTAATAGTATCACAGATATGGACCTTAGTATTATAACATTCCAAACAGAAGTACTAATAGTATCACAGATATTGGACCTTAGTATTTTAACATCCAAACAGAAGTACTAATAGTATCACAGATATGGGACCTGAGTATTTTAACATCCAAACAGAAGTACTAATAGTATCACAGATATGGGACCTTAGTATTTTAACATCCAAACAGAAGTACTAATAGTATCACAGATATGGGACCTTAGTATTTTAACATTACAAACAGAAGTACTAATAGTATCACAGATATGGGACCTTAGTATTTTAACATTCCAAACAGAAGTATTAATAGTATCACAGACTTAGAGAATCAACCATTCGGGGTTCGAACCAGGAATAATACTGAAACTTCTATTGTTGAAAAAATTATTTTAATTCTGTGAATAATAGAACTTTCTACTTTGTTGGTGGTTCAGTGAATGAGACAATTCAAGACAGAGATGGATTCAAAAATGTTATTCAACAACACCAGCAAACGACTGAGAAAATCTGTCTTACTTTTTGATTTAACTTCTTACACATGAGGGGTTTATAGAAATAACATTACAGGTAGAATTACTCAAAGAAAGACACGAACATCTAATTCATGGTGAGGCATCTGTCGGCAGAATGGTTAAGAAATAACAAGGACTGTCCAGAAACCCCTTTTTACACTTTGTGACAAAAGTTCGTCATGACAGACTATTCTGATATAATAACTAAGACAAGGTTTAATATGAACAGTTAAATATTAAGAAAAAAACAACTTAAATCAAGGTGACTGGAGATACCATCTAAATCAAGGTGACTGGAGATACCATCTAAATGAAGGTGACTGGAGATACTGTCTAAATGAAGGTGACTAGAGATACCATCCACATAAAGGTGACTGGAGACACCGTCTAAATGAAGGTGACTGGAGATACCATCTAAATGAAGGTGACTGGAGATACCATCTAAATGAAGGTGACTGGAGATACTGTCTAAATGAAGGTGACTAGAGATACCATCCACATAAAGGTGACTGGAGACACCGTCTAAATGAAGGTGACTGGAGATACCATTTAAATGAAGGTGACTGGAGATACCATCTAAATGAAGGTGACTGGAGATACCATCTAAATGAAGGTGACTAGAGATACCATCCACATAAAGGTGACTGGAGACACCGTCTAAATGAAGGTGACTGGAGATACCGTCTAAACTACAATACAACTGAAGTGATAAGAAAAGTTTCATTCCACTTTCTCATGAAGAAAACCTCATTTCTCTCACATACAAGAGAAAAACACAAAGAAACAGACGTTCTGATTAACACTGTTTTCTATTTAACTAAAACTAAGTGTGATACATATATTATCCCCGGTTTCAGTGGTATAAATCAATGAAAATGTATAACACTACCTCCCCCGGCTGTGAAGACAACACATAAGTATTCAATCCGCAATTACTAGTTGGAACCATTTGTGTAACTGAGCAAACTAAAACAATCACAGGACCGTGTCTCGCTCAAGGGCACAACACTATCATAGGACCGTGTCTCGCTCAAGTGCACAACACAAGATCCGAGAAGCTTAGAAACCCGCAAGCTTTTAATTATGAAACCACAAAAGCAGTCACGAGGCTATCTGTTCCAATTTTTTTTGCTTTTCTAGCAGGTAGGAAAATTGGATATTAATATTTTGGATTTCCTCTCAGAGAGTTTATCAGACAGTAATAAATGGTGATTTATTAACACAATCTCTTATTTTAGATTTTTACTAAATCACTAAATCAAACGAAACCGATCTTACATCAAAAATTCATATAAAGTGGAACTGTTATTTAATCAGTGAACCACCTCAAACGAAACCGGTTAAGTTAAAAAAATTATTTCAAGTGAAACCAAATTTCGGTTTTCAAACTACCTCAGATGAAACATAATATATCAACGGGCCACTCCGACTGACAACGGTAACAATTCATTACATTATTATAATATATTAACGGGCCACTCCGAGTGACAACGGTAACAATTCATTACATTACTATAATATATTAACGGGCCACCCCGACTGACACCGGTAACCATTCATTATATTACTATAATATATTAACGGGTCACTCCGACTGACCCCGGTAAAAATTCATTGGACTAGTCAAGTGAAATTTGCATCAAACGACCATCTCGAGTGTTTGTTTGTTTGTTTTTGAATTTTGCGCAAAGCAACTCGAGGGTTATCTGTGCTAGCCGTCCCTAATTTAGCAGTTTAAGACTAGAGGGAAGGCAGCTAATCATCACCACCCACCGCCAACTCTTGGGCTACTCTTTTACCAACGAATGATGGAATTGACCGTCACATTTTAACGCCCGCACAGCTGAAAGGGCGAGCATGTTTGGCGTAAAGTGGATGCGAACCTGGGATCCTCAGGTTACGAGTCGCACGCCTTAACCCACCTGGTCATCTCCATCTCGAGTAAAACACTATTTGATTACGTGCCAAACTTCACGCGAAACCTGAACTTAATCGAAAGCTAAGCCTTGATCAAAACCGGTGTTAAATCTCTGATTCCTTTTTGAAGAACTTATCTGGTGAAACCACTTTGAGTAAAGTATTTCTGTTTGTTGTTTACCCATTTTTGTTGTACACAAAAATATAATGTTCGAAAATAATCTAAATATTGCACAGAAAACGTTTGTAAGTTATATTATCCTTTATCGCATCAAAATGTATAAAAACTACTAAATATGTTAGACGACGAAGCCCGGATGTAGCAAATCAGATTAAGACGATCAACATCTTTACCAAGTTTAATTATAATAATATGAAAAGTTCTCTAAAACATCTGAATATACAGAGGTTTTATCCGAAAGATGGCGCGTACCCTTACACGTGTGATTTTTTTCCGTCGTGAATAACACCATATAACTCTCATTAAGTACAAAATTTTGAAATATGACGTAAAGACGAGTGACTTCTTTGGTGTTTAAATTCTTTATATTTCAGTGCGAATATTTTATGTCTTATTAGCAGCAGAATTCGTTGTTAGAAGGTTATTTTAAATGTTTTTAACGAACCTCTATAATATTCGCACCTCGTAAATCAGCGTTAAGTCGGATATTTCAAAATACCTTGAAATATCAAAAATCTGGATTAAATGTTAGCAGAAAACCAAAATCGTGTCTGGGAAAACATTGTTCTTCCCGCTACGACAATTTGTTATGTATAAACTTCTTTCATATGGTATAAAAACCAGCACGAAGTTTTGAAAACATTTATCAACCTTGGACATTTTAAAAATTAATTACCAGCATTTTACAAAAATGTTTTATTTTATTCGGGAACTGAGTTATTAAACCTTACGAACAGGTGATCAGGGCACTCGACTCGTAAGGTTTGAATCCCTGTCACACCAAACATGTTCGCCCTTTCAGCCGTCGGAGCGTTATAAATCATCGGCCAGTCCTATTATTCGTTGGTAATAGAGTAGCCCAAGAGATGGGGTTGGTGGTGAAAATTCACTTCCTTTCCTCTCGTCTTACACTGCTAGTACAGATAGCCCTCGTGTAACATTGCGCGAAATTTAAAACCAACCAAAGAAATAACAGTTGACCCCCCACCTGAATATTAAAAGCACCCTTTCATTAATATTTAATGAATGTTAAAACGTTAACTTGTGTTAAGCTATGTGTTAAGGAAACAAATTGAAAGTACAGCTAAAGTCGTGTATTTGATTTATTACTTACGGTACGCTGTGCCCAACTCGGGAAATCGAACCCCGGATTTTTACGTTATATTACCATAACATTATCACTGATGTCGCTTAACGACGCTTTTACCCCCACTGGTTTAATGGCCTGGCATGGCCGAGCGCGTTTTAAGGCGTGCACTCGTAATCCGAGGGTCGCGAGTTCGCGCCCCGCGTCGCGCTAAACATGCTCGCCCCTCCCAGCCGTGGGGGTGTATAATGTGACGGTCAATCCCACTATTCGTTGGTAAAGGAGTAGCCCAAGAGTTGGCGGTGGGTGGTGATGACTAGCTGCCTTCCCTCTAGTCTTACACTGCAAAATTAGGGACGGCTAGCACAGATAGCCCTCGAGTAGCTTTGTGCGAACTTCCAAAAAAACAAACAAACAAACAAACACTGGTTTAATGATAAAAAACATTGTTTTCGAGTAATGTACATTTCAGTGTCATATAACGAAACAGATAAATAGACAGGAGAGACAAAGTTTACTTGGAAACATCCATATTTCATTTTGCACCAGTATATCCACTGTTCTTTGAACGAAACTCTCAAATTCATAGCTTGTTAAATTTCGTACCAAAAATCGTGAAGGGAAAGCTGCGAAAACTTGCAGAAAGACGAAATTACGTGACGAAGTTTATCCACGTTAACTAATCATTCAGGGAAAATATAGATTTTATTTGGTTCGTTTTAAATGAAACATGAATATTTTATACGTGTGTTAAGTCAGTAACTGAGACAACTAAGTAGAGGGCGTTGAAAACAGTGTCATGTAAAAACAAGTTTACTGTCAAGATAAGGTAACATTAAGACATGTCTAGCATAAATAAGGTAAAAATATAAGGTGTTGAGGTTAACACTTATCGGTCGCGTTGCTTTCTGAAAGACAGGATAAAACAATAGAATTTCAAACAAATGGTATCGGATACTTGGCAACGAAAACCAATCAAGCGATTGTTTCATTAGTTCTAGCAAACTGGTGTCCAATTGAAATAGACGACTCAAATATACCTTTCGTTTACGACACGACACGTTTCATTTCTTCCAATGGTTGCCGCAGCAACCGTCTCTGCCTTGCCTCCTCCATGCCTGAAGCTGGCATTATTACTTATTTTTCTAGTTTCATGGTAACTTGTTTTCCGGCAGAGTTGCCGTAGTTTGTGAGTAGTGGTGATCGTTTGGAACCAGAACTGTCAAGAAAGTTCCCTCAGAACGTCGGTTTGTGTCTCATAACACTGATTGGCGACTCTTAATTCAGCTTCTTAGCTGTTGGAGACAAACGACTTGACAGAAGTGATGGGAGTCGATATTTTACTCTGTGCAATAAATATAAACAAACAATCACCTGTCACCTAACTGTGGATTTTGAAAGCACGTAATATCATTTCTTTAAATGAAGATTTTCTAAAATCCGTGGTTCGATTCTTCGTGGTGGATGTTGCAGATAGCCCCCCAAAAAATTCAAATTTAATAAATCGTTTTTTTTGTTTGTTTCTGAAAACAATAAGGTCGGACCTTTAACCTTTTGACCATATATTTTAAAAATCAACAAATTAAGGCCAAAATTATTTTGTTGAAAATAAAAACAGTTGACACTGATTGGTAGTTACATAAAGTGTAACATAACAAACATAGCACTAAAATACGATAATAGAATTAAAAAAACAAACTGACTGACTCAATCATATAAACCCTAACCATAGTCGAGTTGTTTGTCAACCCTAACCATAGGCAAGTTGTTTGTTAACCCTAACCAAAGTCGAGTTGTTTGTCAACCCTAACCACAGTCAAGTTGTTTGTCAACCCTAACTATAGTCAAGTTATTTGTCAACCGTAACCACAGTCAAGTTGTTTGTCAACCCTAACCACAGTCAAGTTGTTTGTCAACCCTAACTATAGTCAAGTTGTTTGTCAACCCTAACCACAATCAAATTGTTTGTCAATCCTAACCATAGTCAAGTTGTTTGTCAACCCTAACCATAGTCAAGTTGTTTGTCAACCCTAACCATAGGCAAGTTGTTTGTCAACCCTAACTACAGGCAAGTTGTTTGTCAACCCTAACCACAATCAAATTGTTTGTCAATCCTAACCATAGTCAAGTTGTTTGTTAACCCTAACCATAGTCAAGTTGTTTGTTAACCCTAACCAAAGTCGAGTTGTTTGTCAACCCTAACCACAGTCAAGTTGTTTGTCAACCGTAACCACAGTCAAGTTGTTTGTCAACCCTAACCATAGGCAAGTTGTTTGTCAACCCTAACTACAGGCAAGTTGTTTGTCAACCCTAACCACAGTCAAGTTGTTTGTCAACCCTAACCACAGTCAAGTTGTTTGTCAACCCTAACCACAGTCAAGTTGTTTGTCAACCCTAACCACAGTCAAGTTGTTTGTCAACCCTAACCACAATCAAGTTGTTTGTCAATCCTAACCATAGGCAAGTTGTTTGTCAACCCTAACCATAGTCAAGTTGTTTGTCAACCCAAACCACAGTCAAGTTGTTTGCCAAGTTTCTCAACTATAGATCAACTTAAGTTATTTTTCAAGTTTCTAAACTCCAAAACTAGTCTAATTGTTTGTCATGTTTCTAAACTCCAAAACTAGTCTAATTGTTTGTCATGTTTCTAAACTCCAAAACTAGTCTAATTGTTTGTCAAGTTTATAAACTCCAAAACTAGTCTAATTGTTTGTCAAGTTTATAAACTCCAAAACTAGTCTAATTGTTTGTCATGTTTATAAACTCCAAAACTAGTCTAATTGTTTGTCATGTTTATAAACTCCAAAACTAGTCTAATTGTTTGTCATGTTTATAAACTCCAAAATTTGTCTGATTGTTTGTCATGTTTATAAACTCCAAAATTTGTCAAACTGTTTGTCAAGTTTCTGAACTCCAACGATGGTTACCACTACCATAGTTACGATATTTCAATCACTTGAAATAAGATTCACGTATTAGAGAAACAATGTCGAGTTATCCTACGTCTTCACCCAGACATAACATATAGCTTTCCAATTTCCAACTTAATTTTTAATCGTATAAATAATTTTAACATGCTAGTTAAGTTTCAAACTTATTGTCCAAGACAAAGTACAGGAAACTAAAAACAAACAAAAGAACAATCGTGTTGAGACAGTGAAACAAGACTGAAAGTTTTTAAAATTAAATGAGTTTTAGAGATACGACAATGAAAAACAAGTGTACACGTCTCCGTGAAAAGATAACCTCAACACATCCGCTGTAAGTGTTAAAAACCTGATGTTATCTGACAAAAGGATGAATGTCTTTGTCCTTTCTAAAAACAACGAGGTTGGAAGTGTTGCTTGGACGTTCGTAAGGAGACAAAATTTGTTTCTAGTACAAAAATGATTAAATAATTGTCAGTAATTATCTATCTTTCGCTACTACAAATTTATGTTGTTTGATACAGTATTCTAAGAAAACAGTCACACCGTAGCAGTCTGAAAAAAAACAGTTACGGGAATATTGTGGTCTGAGAAACCAGTCGTGGAAAAAATGCAGTCTGAGATACCAGTCAGGAGATGATACTGTAATCTGATAGACAAGGCAGGAGAGGACACTGTCATCTGAAAGACCAGTCAAAAGAGGATATTGTAATCTGAGAGACCAACCAGGAGAGGGTACTGTAGTCTAAAGACCAGTCGGGAGAGGTTGTTGTAATCTGATAGACCAGATAGGGAAGGGTGCTGTAGTCTTAAAGACCAGTCAGAAGAAGACACTGTAATTTGATAGACCAGTAGGGAGAGGATACTGTAATCTGATAGACCAGTCGGGAGAGGATACTGTAGTCTGAAAGACCAGTCGGGAGAGGATGTTGTAATCTGATAAACCAGTCAGGAGAGGATACTGTAATCTGATAGACCAGTCACGAGAGGATGCTGTAATCTGAGAGACTACTGAGGTAGTAAGTATTTTAAATCACATGCAGAGAACAGCGCTATATAAAATTATTATATTTTGTTTTACACTGATTATTTATCATGCACCTTAAACATTAGTTCGCTAAACCCTTGAGAATCTATAAGAGTTCGCCTCTGCTACAGCGCCATCTGTGTAAAGGCAATAATCAACCGTACTGGTGTGTTTTACTTTTCATCTTCGCACCAACTGCTGCTAAATTAAGAATTTGATGTACAACTAGGGCAGAAAGCCCTCGAAATTCAAAACAAATAAACTGTAGAACTACGGAGGTTTCTAAGTGCTATCGACACTGAAACAAAACAAAACGTTTAAGATATTTCAGTCCGCAGCGTGGCGTGTTTGTGAGCTTACAAAGCTAAAAACAAGGTTTCGATACTCGTGATTGACACAGCACTGATAGCCCATTGTGTAACTGTGAGTTTAATTTTAAATCACTCCAAACCAGACACTTCAACAGTACGGAGGTTTTCATGAGCTATCGATATGAAAACAGTAATTTCTAGACATCTCAAAACGCGTCCATGTCACCACTATTAATTCCACGTTTTCATTTTCTCTTTTTAACAAGAACGTGACCCTGAAAGACCAAGATACGATATTTATACTTCAAAGTACAACTACTGTCTTCACCTCAAAACTGCACGATGGTCACCGCAGGGATTGAGCCCCGAATATAATTAAAACCACTCGCACTTCCACGTTTGTTTTCACATGCTTAAATGCAGAGCCACAAACTAAGCTTAATGCGCTATGCCCAAAGCAGGAACCGAACCACAATTTTGAGGGTTATAATCACTGAAACTAACCGTTGAGCCACCAAGAGGTGACGCACTTCGAACCGATAAATCGTCGAGAAATATAACAAGAAGTGATTTCTTGCGCTGCTGACGTATGAAAGTGATTTCTTTTTGTACGCTAAGGAATGACCGTATATCTTAGGGTTATGCCGTGTATAATTTCCTATCACAACGACTCGTCTATTCGGGTTAAAATTTATTGAACACTGTGACAGACACGTGGTTACAGATCTACGACTTGTCATCATTTCTTTATGACAAATGATCGGATTTCAAATGTAGGGAGGAAATTCTCAGAGGAATATCGAGCCAGTTTGCCTCAGAAGTCAAATCTCTCCCAACTTAGCAATAACATCCCAAACTTTGCTTTCAACTTGCAAATCTCTGACAAAGCATCTGGGATTGTGATATATGAAACATATGAAATGTGTCGTATCAGCTAACATTATATGATGTCTTAGATTTCTACACTTTCATCTTTTCAATAAAATATTAAATTCAAACTTTAAGCATTTGATAAGCCGTAAGTTCGAGGACTTTTTTCTCAAAATATGATTGGCTAACTGAAGTACCCGCACGTGCACGAAAGTTATGTTATTCATGGTTAATGAAAGATTATCTCACGTCATATTATATGTAAGTGTAAAACAAAGCCGAGAAAAACACAAAACATGAAAACGAAATCTTACATGTATCTCGGCCTGTCAAGTCTACGTTACATTTGGTGGCAATCTATCAAAGGAGAGTGAAGTAGTTACAAAAAACGTTCATAAATTGAAAATTCGTATGTACATTTGTATGGACTTAATGAACTTCTACACCAATTGGTGACATGAACGTAGAAAATGGAGTGTTATAAAAGATACATATAAACAACAGGCATACTACCATATTTATATAGACAACAGACAGTACTGCCATATTTATACAGACAACAGACAATACTATCATATTTATACAGACAACAGACAGTACTACCATATTTATATAGACAACAGACAGTACTACCATATTTATACAGACAACAGACAGTACTACCATATTTATATAGACAAGACAGTGCTACCATATTTATATAGACAAGACAGTACTACCATATTTATATAGACAACAGACAGTACTACCATATTTATATAGACAACAGACAGTACTACCATATTTATATAGACAACAGACAGTACTGCCATATTTATACAGACAACAGACAGTACTACCATATTTATACAGACAACAGACAGTACTACCATATTTATATAGACAACAGACAGTACTACCATATTTATATAGACAACAGACAGTACTATCATATTTATACAGACAACAGACAGTACTACCATATTTATATAGACAACAGACAGTACTACTATATTTATATATACAAGACAGTACTACCATATTTATATAGACAAGACAGTACTACCATACTTATATAGACAACAGACAGTACTACCATATTTATATAGACAACAGACAGTACAACCATATTTATATAGACAACAGACAGTACTACCATATTTATACAGACAACAGACAGTACTACCATATTTATATAGACAAGACAGTGCTACCATATTTATATAGACAAGACAGTACTACCATATTTATATAGACAACAGACAGTACTACCATATTTATACAGACAACAGACAGTACTACCATATTTATATAGACAACAGACAGTACTGCCATATTTATATAGACAACAGACAGTACTACCATATTTATACAGACAACAGACAGTACTACCATATTTATATAGACAACAGACAGTACGACCATATTTATATAGACAGCAGACAGTACTACTATATTTATATAGACAACAGACAGTACGACCATATTTATATAGACAACAGACAGTACTACCATATTTATATAGACAACAGACAGTACTACTATATTTATATATACAAGACAGTACTACCATATTTATATAGACAAGACAGTACTACCATATTTATATAGACAACAGACAGTACTACCATATTTATATAGACAACAGACAGTACGACCATATTTATATAGACAACAGACAGTACTACCATATTTATATAGACAACAGACAGTACTACCATATTTATATAGACAACAGACAGTACTACCATATTTATACAGACGACCGCATTATCATATTTATATAAACAACAGACTGAACTATCATATTTATACAGAAAACAGACCGTACTATCATATTTATATAGACAACAGACAGTACTACCATATTTATACAGACGACCGCATTATCATATTTATATAAACAACAGACTGAACTATCATATTTATACAGAAAACAGACCGTACTATCATATTTCTATAGACGACAGACTGTATTGTAAACAGAAACAGACAAACAATCTCCCATCAATACTGTATTATAAAGAAAAACAGACAAACAATCTCCTATCAATAAGGTAATGTAAAGAGAAACAGACAAACAATCTCCCATCAGTACGGTATTGTAAAGAGAAACAGACAAACAATCTCCCATCAATACGGTACTGTGAAGAAAAACAGACCAACAATCTCCCATCAATACTGTATTGTAAAGAGAAACAGACAAACAATCTCCCATCAATACTGTATTGTAGGGAAAAACAGACAAACAATCTCCCATCAATACTGTATTGTAGGGAAAAACAGACAAACAATCTCCCATCAATAAGGTATTGTAAAGAGCAACAGACAAACAATCTCCCATCAATACGGTACTGTAAAGAAAAACAGACCAACAATCTCCCATCAATACTGTATTGTAAAGAGAAACAGACAAACAATCTCCCATCAATAAGGTATTGTAAAGAGCAACAGACAAACAATCTCCCATCAATACGGTACTGTAAAGAAAAACAGACCAACAATCTCCCATCAATACTGTATTGTAAAGAGAAACAGACAAACAATCTCCCATCAGTACGGTATTGTAAAGAGAAACAGACAAACTATCTCCCATCAATACGGTACTGTAAAGAGAAACAGACAATCAATCTCCCATCAATACGGTATTGTAAAGAGAAACAGACAAATAATCTCCCATCAGTACGGTATTGTAAAGAGAAACAGACAAATAATCTCCCATCAATACGGTACTGTAAAGAGAAACAGACAAACAATCTCCCATCAATACGGTACTGTAAAGAGAAACAGACAATCAATCTCCCATCAATACGGTATTGTAAAGAGAAACAGACAAATAATCTCGGTATTGTATTACGAAACAAACAAACTCACATCAATACACAAATGTAAGAGAAAGCAAGGAAATTCTCGTCAATGCACTATTGTAACAGGAAACAAACTCTTGTCCTTACTGTTTCGTAACAGTAAAGAACGAAACAAACATCCTCTCGTCAATACGGTATTGTAAGAGAAAACACAAAGCAAACTCCCTTCAATACACTGTTGTTGTAGAAAACAAACAAGCCTACGTCGATATGATATTGTAAGTTTACGTACTAATCATTTTACTAATGTTTGTTCCAGGTACAATCAAACGTTATGAGATTTGGTCATTTTACTTATGTTTGTTCCAGGTAATATCACATGGAATGAGGTTTGGTCATTTTACTAATGTTTGTTCCAGGTAATATCACATGTAATGAGGTTTGGTCATTTTACTTATGTTTGTTTCAGGTAATATCACATGTAATGAGGTTTGATAGAGAGGTCGCCGTACGGAATAGACATTTCAGAGCCTCCAAACTCACGATAGGATCTTCTAGGTCGAATCGATGGCCGAACTTCTTTTACTGAACCGTCTGTCTGCACGGACGTAATCCATATAACTTTAACGTTTCGAAAAAAATCATAAGATAATGAATGAAACGTTGCCACGAAACGACACGTTAACAAAAACAGTAATTGTGGAGCATCTTGAAAACTCTGTACGAAGTGAGGCCGAACTTGGTATTTTGTAAACACGTGTATGTTTCACGTAAATCTGCCTGTCTGCGCTATGTTCACCATTGAGAATCGAAATCCGAATTTTAACATTTAATAAGCTCACCGCTGACCAGCTTGGAAGGAACAATAATGATTATGAGTTTGCTTGGTTTGTTTTGAATTTCGCGCAAAGCCACTCGAGAGTTCTTTACGCCCGATAACCTTAATTTACACTACACTTTACCAACAAATGGTTGAATTGATCGTAACATTGTAATGACTCTATAGCTGAAAACCAATGAACATGTTTGTTGATGAGGGTTCGAATCGGCGATCCTCAATGTTGCAAGTCTTAAATACCACGTCATACCAGGTCTATGACTAAGAAAAGCAACAGGTTAACCAAGCACGACCTCTAGTGTTTTTTAAAGTAACTTTTTCCACTTATTCAAAACAAATACTCGATTTTTGTAAGAAATATCTCGATCTGAAATACATGATTTACAATCATCTGTAACAGAAAACACGTGATAAAATGAGTAATGTGACAAAGGTATTTCAATAAAGTGGATTGATGTGTTTGTTTATTTGTTTCCTATTTTTACTGAACGATTAATAAAAACAAATGACTCCTTCAAAAAATCAAATAAAATAGAGAATATTATATATTTAAATTAAATAAACGCACTTCAGCGAATGAGTGTTTCTTCACATTATTCGTGATACAACGACATTTTAGGCTAATTTTTAAGATTTCGAAGATTGTTTTTACGTTTCAAGTAGCTTACAATGATTAAAACAAGGTTCGAAACACGTGAGTGTTTATAATTAAACCCAGTTTACCAGTTAATGTTTGCTAGTTGAAGTTTTGTTTTGAAAGAAGAAAAATACTAAAATTAATTTGTTCTTGTTAAGCACAATTTCAAATAATGAACTATTTGTGCTTCGATCATCTCGGGTTTCGAAACCTGAATTGTAGCGTTAGAAGTTCTTCTACTGAGCCACCGGTCAGTTAAAAGAGGTTCTTTGATTTGGTAACACATTTCATGAATTAAGTGGAGATTTTATAACTATTCAACTCACTTGTTTGTCTTCAGTAACAGTTCGTTCATTTCGAGTTCCTTCACAACTAATTAAGAACACAAATTAAAATGGGTATATCTTTAATATACTGATCTTCGGTGTCTTTATTTAACTACGGAATTCTCAACAAAAGTTCACACTGATAAAACAGTTGTGTTTCTGTTAGACAATCACATAACGACTCCCGTCAATATTTTAAAGTAGTCATTCTGATTAGCCAATCACATGACGTCTCACACCACCAATTCAAACATATCTTTCTGTGTAACCAATCATTTAAAGTTTTACACTGTCATTTGAAATTATCATTCTACATAACCTATCACATAACTTTTCTCACCATCATTTCAAAAACATCTTTTTGTCAAACCAATCACGCAATGTTTCTCATCATCATTTAAAACAACTTTTTATGTAACCAATCACATAACGTCTCTTACCTCAAATTAAAACTTATAATTCCATTTAACCAATCACATAACCCTTCTCACCACCATTTCAAAATCGTCTCTCTATTTTCAATTCATATATATTTTGAACGTATCCTCTTTTGATTAACTTATTCAAATCCTTTCAAAATTTCTCCATTAAAATTAAATCTTCCTGAAGAAACGTTATATTAACACAGAGTAATTATTTTATTAAAAATATAGTATTTTTTAAATTATGAAAAATTCAGAATACCAATTGAGCGTCCGTAGAACGGGATGTCTTGATCACAAGAAACTCACTTCAGATAAAAATGTATCTCAGAACAGCTGGTATTGGTACTAACACTTCTATTAATAAAAAGAGAACAACGTTTTGACCTTCCTAGGTCATCTTCAGGTTGAGGTCGAAACAAAATGGATGTCTTGTTCTTAGAAGCACTAATTGGAGCAATAAGTAAATACGACAGTTTGATATCTAGTTCTAAGTAGCACAAAGTGTTCGCACTGAGTAGATACGACAGTTTGATGTCTAGTTATTAGAAGCACTAAGTGTTCGCATTAAGTAGATACCACAGTCTCATGTCTGGTTCTTAGAAGCACGAAATTTTCGCACTAAGTTAATACGACACTCTGAAGAACTCTGGTTCTCTCAGAGATAGCACCTTCTATTTTAATGAATACCCTGGTTGTTGACAATCGTTTTATTAAAGTATCACAACATATAATTCACTATAACAGACATAACATAAAACAAACGTAAATTTTAAAGTTGCCATTGTAACTCCAATCAGTTTTATGAAAACTTAAAATGACGTTTCAACAGACCCTCCCAAATGTGACTGTAACGTGTGAAATTCAACCATGTGAACCAAGAAGAAAATGCACACATCAGGCTAGTCGGTGTGCAGTGTTGTTTGTCTCCAACAGGTCTGATCGTTCAAGCAAGTTCACTCCGAGAGCAGACCGCAAGATGCTAAAAGAGGTCTCCAAACACCCAAACATGTCATCATGGGACCTACAGCAGGCTCTGGCTACTGTTGATGTGAAAGTTTCTACAATCAGAAAGAGACTGAACAAGTTTAACTTGCATGGGAGGTGTACAAGGAGGAAACCTTTACTCTCTAAAAGAAACATCAAGGCCAGACTGAAATTTGCCAAAAAGAATGTAGACAAAGACCAGGACTTCTGGAATAATGTTCTTTGGACAGAAATTTAATTATTTGAACACCAGAACAGAGGACATGTTTAGCGTAAACAAAATACGACATTTCAAAAAAAAGGACTTCATACCAACTGTGAAACATAGAGGTGAAAGTGTCATGGTTTGGGGCTGCTGTGTTACAACAGGACCTGGACAGTTAACAACCATAAAAGTGGAAGTGTCATGGTTTGAGGCTGCTGTGTTACAACAGGACCTGAACAGTTAACAACCATAAAGGTGGAAGTGTCATGGTTTGGGGCTGCTGTGTTACAACAGGACCTGGACAGTTCACAACCATAAAGGTGGAAGTGTCATGGTTTGAGGCTACTGTGTTACAACAGGACCTGGACAGCTCACAACCATAAAGGTGGAAGTGTCATGGTTTGAGGCTGCTGTGTTACAACAGGACCTGAACAGCTCACAACCATAAAGGTGGAAGTGTCATGGTTTGAGGCTGCTGTGTTACAACAGGACCTGGACAGCTCACAACCATAAAGGTGGAAGTGTCATGGTTTGAGGCTGCTGTGTTACAACAGGACCTGAACAGCTCACAACCATAAAGGTGGAAGTGTCATGGTTTGGGGCTGCTGTGTTACAACAGGACCTGGACAGTTCACAACCATAAAGGTGGAAGTGTCATGGTTTGAGGCTGCTGTGTTACAACAGGACCTGGACAGTTCACAACCATAAAGGTGGAAGTGTCATGGTTTGGGGCTGCTGTGTTACAACAGGACCTGAACAGTTAACAACCATAAAGGTGGGAATGTCATGGTTTGGGGCTGCTGTGTTACAACAGGACCTGGACAGTTCACAACCATAAAGGTGGAAGTGTCATGGTTTGGGGCTGCTGTGTTACAACAGGACTTGAACAGCTCACAACCATAAAGGTGGAAGTGTCATGGTTTCAGGCTGCTGTGTTACAACAGGACCTGGACAGCTCACAACCACAAAGGTGGAAGTGTCATGGTTTGGGGCTGATGTGTTACAACAGGACCTGAACAGCTCACAACCATAAAGGTGGAAGTGTCATGGTTTAAGGCTGCTGTGTTACAACAGGACCTGAACAGCTCACAACCATAAAGGTGGAAGTGTCATGGTTTGAGGCTGCTGTGTTACAACAGAACCTGGACAGCTCACAACCATAAAGGTGGAAGTGTCATGGTTTGAGGCTGCTGTGTTACAACAGGACCTGAACAGCTCACAACCATAAAGGTGGAAGTGTCATGGTTTGAGGCTGCTGTGTTACAACAGGACCTGGACAGCTCACAACCATAAAGGTGGAAGTGTCATGGTTTGAGGCTGCTGTGTTACAACAGGACCTGAACAGCTCACAACCATAAAGGTGGAAGTGTCATGGTTTGGGGCTGCTGTGTTACAACAGGACCTGGACAGTTCACAACCATAAAGGTGGAAGTGTCATGGTTTGAGGCTGCTGTGTTACAACAGGACCTGGACAGCTCACAACCACAAAGGTGGAAGTGTCATGGTTTGGGGCTGATGTGTTACAACAGGACCTGAACAGCTCACAACCATAAAGGTGGAAGTGTCATGGTTTGAGGCTGCTGTGTTACAACAGGACCTGAACAGCTCACAACCATAAAGGTGGAAGTGTCATGGTTTGGGGCTGATGTGTTACAACGGGACCTGAACAGCTCACAACCATAAAGGTGGAAGTGTCATGGTTTGAGGCTGCTGTGTTACAACAGGACCTGAACAGCTCACAACCATAAAGGTGGAAGTGTCATGGTTTGGGGCTGCTGTGTTACAACAGGACTTGAACAGCTCACAACCATAAAGGTGGAAGTGTCATGGTTTCAGGCTGCTGTGTTACAACAGGTCCTGAACAGTTAACAACCATAAAGGTGGAAGTGTCATGGTTTGGGGCTGCTGTGTTACAACAGGACCTGGACAGTTAACAACCATAAAGGTGGAAGTGTCATGGTTTGAGGCTGCTGTGTTACAACAGGACCTGGACAGCTCACAACCATAAAGGTGGAAGTGTCATGGTTTGGGGCTGATGTGTTACAACGGGACCTGAACAGCTCACAACCATAAAGGTGGAAGTGTCATGGTTTGAGGCTGCTGTGTTACAACAGGACCTGAACAGCTCACAACCATAAAGGTGGAAGTGTCATGGTTTGAGGCTGCTGTGTTACAACAGAACCTGGACAGCTCACAACCATAAAGGTGGAAGTGTCATGGTTTGAGGCTGCTGTGTTACAACAGGACCTGGACAGCTCACAACCATAAAGGTGGAAGTGTCATGGTTTGAGGCTGCTGTGTTACAACAGGACCTGAACAGTTAACAACCATAAAGGTGGAAGTGTCATGGTTTGGGGCTGCTGTGTTACAACAGGACCTGGACAGTTCACAACCATAAATGTGGAAGTGTCATGGTTTGAGGCTGCTGTGTTACAACAGGACCTGAACAGCTCACAACCATAAAGGTGGAAGTGTCATGGTTTGGGGCTGCTGTGTTACAACAGGTCCTGGACAGCTCACAACCATAAAGGTGGAAGTGTCATGGTTTGAGGCTGCTGTGTTACAACAGGACCTGAACAGCTCACAACCATAAAGGTGGAAGTGTCATGGTTTGAGGCTGCTGTGTTACAACAGGACCTGAACAGCTCACAACCATAAAGGTGGAAGTGTCATGGTTTGAGGCTGCTGTGTTACAACAGGACCTGAACAGCTCACAGTCATAAAGGTGGAAGTGTCATGGTTTGAGGCTGCTGTGTTACAACAGGACCTGGACAGCTCACAACCATAAAGGTGGAAGTGTCATAGTTTGAGGCTGCTGTGTTACAACATGACTTGGACAGCTCACAACCATAAAGGTGGAAGTGTCATGGTTTGAGGCTGCTGTGTTACAACAGGACCTGAACAGCTCACAACCATAAAGGTGGAAGTGTCATGGTTTGAGGCTGCTGTGTTACAACAGGACCTGAACAGCTCACAATCATAAAGGTGGAAGTGTCATGGTTTGGGGCTGCTGTGTCACAACAGGACCTGAACAGTTCACAACCATAAAGGTGGAAGTGTCATGGTTTGAGGCTGCTGTGTTACAACGGGACCTGAACAGCTCACAACCATAAAGGTGGAAGTGTCATGGTTTGGGGCTGCTGTGTCACAACAGGACCTGGACAGTTAACAACCATAAAGGTGGAAGTGTCATGGTTTGAGGCTGCTGTGTTTTAACGGGACCTGAACAGCTCACAACCATAAAGGTGGAAGTGTCATGGTTTGGGGCTGCTGTGTTACAACAGGTCCTGGACAGCTCACAACCATAAAGGTGGAAGTGTCATGGTTTGGGGCTGCTGTGTTACAATAGGTCCGGGACAGCTCACAACCATAAAGGTGGAAGTGTCATGGTTTGGGGCTGCTGTGTTACAACAGGTCCTGGACAGCTCACAACCATAAAGGTGGAAGTGTCATGGTTTGGGGCTGCTGTGTTACAACAGGACCTGGACAGCTCACAGTCACAGAATCCACCATGAATTCTACTGTGTTTCAGAGGGTGCTTGAGGATCATGTAAGACCATCTGTAAGAAAAGTAAAGCTGAAGCGGAACTGGACACTGCAACACGACAATGACCAAAAATATACCAGTAAATCCACCAAGGACTGGTTGAAAACTAAGAAATGGAAAGTCCTGGAATGGCCGTGTCAAAGCCCAGATGTTAATCTCATTGAGATGCTGTGAGGTGACTTAAAACGGGCTATACATGCAAGAAACCCCTCAAACATCTCACAGCTGAAAGAATTCTGCATTGGGGAGTGGGGCAAACTTTCTTCAGACCGATGTCAGAGACTGGTAGACAGCTACAAGAAGCGTCTCACTGCAGTTATTTCAGCCAAAGGGGGTGACACTAGTTATTAGGGAGTAGAGTGTCCTAACTTTTACCTCAGTTATAATATACATTTGTGTAGAATTACATTTACAGAAGATCTTGAAATGTCTTTTATTCAGTTTTAATTGTTAATTATATTCCTATAATCTCTCAGTATTGTTAAAATTTAGATTAAATATCTATATATACAAACATGTCACACTAATACACAGGTTTTCATAGGGTGTCCTAACTTTGTCACATGACTGTACAAGTTTATTGTTATGAAATTTCCTGTGAGTAAGAAATTCAATGAACCATTTGGGTCATCAAACCGATTGCACCCCTTCATCAGTAACTCTTAGAAAAGTATGAAGAATGCTATCAAAGGATGGAAGATCTTCCTTCGAGGACGAAAATTTTAATGACGAAGTCGTCAATGAGAACATACTGTGAGAAGAAATAATAATCTGTGATGACGAGACAACCCACTTCTAGAGAAAAATATACATGTAGAAACGGTTTAGTATATACTGTGACAAGGTTAATTGTAGGACGAGGTGACGAGAGGTGGGAAGGTTAACTATAGGACAAGGTGACGAGAGGTGAGAAGGTTAAGTGAAGGACTTGGTGAAGAGAGGTGAGAATGTTAACTGTAGGACGAGGTGACGAGAGGTTGGAAGGTTAAGTGTAGGACGAGGTGACGAGAGGTGGGAATGTTAACTGTAGGACGAGGTGACGAGAGGTGAGAATGTTATGTAAGACGAGGTGGCGAGAGGTGGGAATGTTAACTGTAGGACGAGGTGGCGAGAGGTGAGAATGTCAACTGTAGGACGAGGTGGCGAGAGGTGAAAATGTTTACTGTAGAGCGAGGCGATAGATTAGATGAATATCATGACCCTCCAGGTTCTGTAAACAATGAATATCAGAATGTTGGTACCTAAGACAGAAGTTGGTAAGTGAGAGTCTCGTATATTTCTTAAGACCGAGAGGTCAGTTTGGTTCCAAATAAGAAAGTTAAAACTGTCTGACTGACCATTGGTAGATGAGATTCACAGGTCAAACATTTGACCGCAGTAGACGAAAGGTAAACAAGTGGTTGATACTAAATGCATTAGTTATCATCAAATATCAATGCCCTGTTTTGTTTTTGTCAACATTATGTAACAAACCGACTAACGCAGTTTTATCAGTATATTTTTACCACCAGTGGCGCAGCGGTAAATTGCTATAATGCTGGTTTCGATACCCCTGTCAAGAACAGCACATTGTATAGCTTTGTGATTAACTTTGAAACAACATCAGCACGTGCTTCGTTTTGAATTTCGTGGAAAGCTGTACGAGGCTATCTGTGCTAGCCGTCACTAATTTAGCAGTGCAATACTAGAGGGAAGGCAGCTAGTAAGCACCACCCACTGCCAACTCTAGGGCTACTCTTTTACTAACGAATGATGGGATTGATCGTAACATTATAATGCCCCTACGGCTGAAAGGGCGAGCATGTTTGGTGCGACTGGGATTCGAACCCGCGACCTTCGGATTACGCCTTAACCACCTGGCCATGCCAGGCACTATCAGAATATTGAAGGTGTTTTATACTCAAAGGTTTGTGTTATATATTTGTCTGTCTTTCACTCAGCACAGTGAAACGTCATCGAAAATCCACCTTAATAATTGGTTCTTTATAATTATTTAAAACAATAAACATGAACAATTACTAAATAAAACGTCATTAATAAAGACCTCATTGACTTCAGTTGACAACTAAATCGATATTTGTAATCACGTTATTGTAAATATGCAAAATCAAATTTCTAAAAACGAAAGATAAGGGAACGTGCCTATAAAACAATCAGTGTCATTGTAACATACTGCGACAGCAAAAATTTCGTTCGAGAAATACAATTTTTTTACGCATGCGCACAAGACGACTGCTACTGATTGGTACTGATCTGACAATCACATACGTGCCCTTAGGACAAAGTAACAGCATTGGTGCGTGGGCGAAAAATTCGTTCCTGGTGTTCGATTTTCTTCTTTGTCCAAATTGGATGTGTCGAAGCAAAGAGACAGCATCTGGATTTTACGTCCATATTACGAGTGACGAAAGAAAAACATAAGAAATTGTTTTTACACTTTTCTAGTTATGAATGTTTTTAAAGCCAGAATTTTTGCAAAGGTTTAATAACAAATAATATAAGAATATTGCATATGTATATATATATATATATATTCCTGGAATATATTTGCTTAATTTTCTGAAAATCGACAAGATGTCGTCATCTCTTTTGTTGAATGCCTCGAGGGCTAACAACGACAGCCGTCTTTAATTTTCAAGTGATAGAACAGAAGAAAAACGACACCTAATCAACAACACCACGTGCCCCCACTTCTTGGGTTACTTTCTACCAATGAATAGTTAGATTAACCGTCGTATTATAACGCTACAATGTCATGTTCAGCGATGGGTTTCGATCTCGCGACTTACAGACTACCACTTGAACGTCCTAGCCAAAATACCAAATTTAAATTATTTGCAATTTCTATAATCGTCTTTTCCATCAAATACAGCCAATGAGAAAAGAGAACACATAACAAAGATCGACCTTTAAACCAATAAATGAACGACCCACAATAATCAAAGAGGACCAGATGTTAGGTCTCCCAAACTGTTCGAATTATTCTGGTGAGTGAATAATTTGTCCATATTAAGAAGAGCATTCTACTAATTCAATCGTAAATTGCTAGAGTGAAGAATATAAAACGTGGTATATGTGAATATAAAACGTGGTATATGATGGGCTCCGGTCTTAACTGCTAAGCCTAATAAACTCTTGATTTCTTGCTGTCCTTGTTAATTCACATCTGCTCAACCTCTTCCTTTCGGGACAGGTCCCGGGCTTCCTTTCCGCTGCTGCCTTTGCCTCCACCCAAGACAACATTTAGAAGAGACATCCTCCACCCAAATAGTCAATAATAATAATAATAATAATTTATTTATTTAAATTAAAAAACCCCAAAAAACACTTAATCCTAATAACAATCCACGAAAGGGGACGAAGAGGAACCACAACGTTCCTGAACACCCCGGTTGGGGAGAGAACTCTTCTGATTTCTCTCTCTCTAAACTGAACCCCTGCCACGTTAGTTTAGTTAGTTAGTCCTTGTTAATTATTTTTGTCGCTAATGTATATAAATTGTATGGAATTAGTTTCTTCCTACATACTGGGGCTAACAGTACACCAGTATCATTCGCAGAAACGTACTACGTCGATAAAAACTGGTAAACAAAATTTATTGTCCTATAGTGGTAGATTTGGTGTCGAGCGGATAAAGGACTAAACCTACGTCATATCAACGTCATTAGAGCACTGCTGCGAAGACAACTTCTGAGGTCTTCCACTTCAATAAGTTTCAAAAAATTGACATACAAAACACATACATTGAATGTTTTATTCATGTTTACACACAGGGATATCGATAAACTTTTATTACAAATCGTCCGTTTAGGTTCCAACGGTTACACGTAATCCACTTTAGTTTCATGACAGAAACCGAAATAGTTCCTAGACAGTATTTATTTTTTTTTATTCTTTCTTTTCATTGGAAAGGAGCTCTGCTTTCCTTTAATAGTAAAAGCGACACATAACTTATAACTGACTTTTCGTATAATTCTCAGAGTTTGGTTCGTCGTGAAAGTTTTAAAAGAGCTTTTAACTTTTACGGCTCGGCATGGCCAGGGGGGTAAGGCACACGGCTCGTAATCCGAGGGTCGCGGTTTCGAATGCCCGGCACACCAAACATCCTCCCCCTTTCAGCCGTGGGGCGTTATAAGGTGACGATCAGTCCAACTATTCGTTGCTAAAATAGTAGCCCAAGAGTTGTCTGTGGATTGTAGTGGTTAGCTGCCTTTCCTCAAGCCTTACACTCCTATCCTAAATTAGGGACGGTTAACGCAGAACGCCCTCGTGTAGCTTTGCGCGAAATTCAAACCAAACAAACTTTCAATTTGTACGAGTTGTTGTCCTCTTCTTTCTTAATTACATACAATAAATAATTAGCGTAATGTAAAATAAATTAAGATACGAAGAAGTTCGAGTTTTGTTTTTTTTACAATTAAATACCGTAACTGAATTACAATTATAACTTTAAAACAAAGGAACCCAAACAGTGATACAGATTAAGTAGAATGGAGAATGATTTGGACTTTAAAATAGCAACAATAAATAAAATAAGGTGAGGGAGATGAAGTCGTAGCTTGTATATGAGGATGATGAAGTTATATCGTGAGTTGTTTGTTGGCTGTATCATTTTAAAGTGATACACTAGAGGGAAGACAGCTTACAAACACTACTCGAACCCTGGTTTGATTCAGAGACCTGTAGACTGCTGGTGAAGCACCCTAACCATCAGGCCTAGTTATGCCCCCTTACAGAGAAAGGACCAATAAACAGGCAAAGGATAAAGAAGACACGGAAAGAAGAAAACAGACAAATGGAATGAAAAGTAAACCAGAAAATAACATAATGGTAGAAAATTGTTTGGAGAACAAAGGAAACAAACCAGGAATTGGGCGAACATCCAGTTTGAAACTTAGCATTAGTTACATTTGCTGTCTGTAACGGAACAAACTGGTATTCATGTAGTGTGTGTAAATATGATGAAATTGAATAAAGATACACAAAGAATACTTAGAATAGAGATGTGCAAACACTACACCTGCAAACAGACAGATGTAAGACCTTTAAATACAGAACTGACACACAAACAATTAGATTGACATGAAATCTGTTATGTTTGTTCCTAATATGTTGTTAATTTGATATTCTGTCAGTCATGAGTCTTTCTATACACTGTTTTTAAGCTACTCGAGATAAATGTAAGGAAAGCAAAATGAATATTACTTGAAAGTTAGTTGTAAGAAAATTGAAATAAACAATCACACGGATCTGTGTTTTTGCTGTGTGATTAACGGCCAAGTTTTACTATTCTATCACATATGTGTAGTCCAAGAGTTCGCGTTCGGTGCTGTCGACCAAACCACCTTCCTTCTAGTCTCTTCGTTTGAAATTAGGGTTAACAGTTAACTTAGTTGTTCCGCCAAATGTCGCGAGACTTATTGTGGCTGTAAGACTTCATGTTTCTCTCCACAGATTTCAAGTGAGATGAAAATGGCTCCGACTGACAGTATTTTAGAATTACCAATAACTTAATTTTTTTCAGGGAAGGTAAAGGTAATCCCAGTTTCAAATGCTTTTTGATATTTATCTTAAAACACTATTAAACCATTTGAGATTATTACACCTACGGAAAAGCTTTATGTGCGTAGAGGCTGAACACAAATAAAACACGAGTGGAACGTCAGAGCCATCTGTTGCAAGTACTACAAATTACTGGAAAAACAAACAAAGACTGCACAAGTCGAATCAGGAAAAATTCAGTTCTACGTTTCAACTGTCGATGTAGAACAAAAATATATGTAGATTATTTAGAGCCAAATGGTAGCAAAAGAAAACAACTTGAAAATATTAGCGATCCTTAAATATTAATTTAACAAATGTGCGTGTCAATAAATCGCACCTTTCTCAGAACTAGTCAAACACCAATCTAGGTTGTATACGCCTAGAGCTCTCTTAGAGGACCGCTTCAATAGCTCACTATGCGATTGGTGAAACGGCAATCAGAAACTTTCGGATATCTTTCGAATTCTTCAACACTCTTACACAGTCCGTCCAAAAAACGGTGAAGGGGAGCACTCTTGTTGCAACACTTGTAAAAGTAGCTCACGATAATCACAGGAAGACGGAACTCTTGTTAGAACACTTGTAGTGTTAACTCAGGATATACTCAAGAAGAAAACACTTTCGTTTTAAAACCTGTAGCATTAGCTCATGATACATTCAAGAAGAGAACACTTTCGTTAGAACACTTGTAGTATACTTCAAAAACTAGTTTCAAGGGATCTTTTTCATATTCGACTCATATTAAGTTTCTCGTGCTGTTAGTGTAGAAAACCACTTTAGTAAAGACCTTTTTTAATACGTATGTAAGGCTTAAATAATGAGAGTTTTATGACGTGCTTGAGACAGAAGCCAATATTTTTTTTGTTTTATTCATTACGAGAAAGATTAATTACGTCCATAAAAACCGTTTCCTCTGTAGTTCTAATTTTCTAAAACGACCTTAGAAGGCAATTTTGCGTAAATAATCTCACATTCATCAAGATTTTAGGGTCAATTTTCCGAAATGGATAACAAAAGGAATTTCGAGAGACTCCCGAAGCATCATTTTAAGTTCCACAACTTTCTATTGGCTAATTTACAAATTACTTCAGTAAATTGTTATTTTAACTCAGTTACTTGTTAAAATTTCGCTTCAGTTTTAATTTGAGATTTATTTGATTAGTCAAAGAAAACAGTATTATGGTTGCTATAAAATATGCAAGGAAAACTGTTCCCCAGAGGTAGGTCTCTCGTAAGTTAAGCAAAAGCTATTCGAGGGTATAATATGCAAGAATCAGGTTTAGAGGAGAAGCAAAGAATACAACATAAAAAAAACAATATTAAACAATATAATAAAACGTATAAGAACATGATTCAACTTATTTAGTAAATTTGACCAGAGTGTATGTGGCTACATGATTTTGTTGTCTGGTGTAAACAATAAAACTGTGACTATTTCACAATGTTGTGTGGTGCAAACAATAAAACTGTGACTATTTCACAATTTTGTGTGGTGTAAACAATAAAACTCTGACTATTTCACAATGTTGTGTGGTGTAAACAATAAAACTCTGACTATTTCACAATGTTGTGTGGTGTAAACAATAAAACTGTGACTATTTCACGATGTGTAAACAATACAACTGTCGCTATATGATTATAAAGTCAGATGTGAACAATTAAAGTGTGATAACCACAACCTTATAACAACATTTTTTATTCAGGTGTCAGTTTCATGTCTTCGTAGGTTTTGAATATCAACAGACAGAACAAAATGTAAATAAAAAATACCAGATTAATTAAACAGAAGAAAAAACAAAATAATAGGTTATGATAGATAACCAGTTCGTTCTTACAGCAAGATAATTGTGTATTTTTCATAATTCTAAAATTCATGTTTTAGAAGATGGTAAGCCAAGAAAAACGAAAACAATAAGAGTGAATGTGATAACACTGGTTGGGACACATCAGTCCAGGTTCAATGTGATAACACTGGTTGGGACACATCAGTCCAGGTTCAATGTGATAACACTGGTTGGGACACATCAGTCCAGGTTCAATGTGATAACACTGATTGGGACACATCAGTCCAGGTTCAATGTGATAACACTGGTTGGTGACACATCAGTCTAGGTTCAATGTGATAACACTGGTTGGGACACATCAGTCCAGGTTCAATGTGATAACACTGGTTGGTGACACATCAGTCTAGGTTCAATGTGATAACACTGGTTGGTGACACATCAGTCTAGGTTCAATGTGATAACACTGGTTGGTGACACATCAGTCCAGGTTCAATGTCGGTATTTGAATGTTCAATGTGTAATGCTGGAATAAATTAGTAATTTAAAGGCCACGTAACTGGTTTCACAGTATCAACACTGTGTCTGTATTAACAAGATAGCCCCTTCCATCTGACGGTAGAAACCGATTTTTGGATGACTGGTTTCACAGTATCAACACTGTGTCTGTATTAACAAGATAACCCCTTCCATCTGACGGTAGAAACCGATTTTTGGATGACTGGTTTCACAGTATCAACACTGTGTCTGTATTAACAAGATAGCCCCTTCCATCTGACGGTAGAAACCGATTTTTGGATGACTGGTTTCACAGTATCAACACTGTGTCTGTTATTAACAAGATAACCCCTTCCATCTGACGGTAGAAACCGATTTTTGGATGACTGGTTTCACAGTATCAACACTGTGTCTGTTATTAACAAGATAACCCCTTCCATCTGACGGTAGAAACCGATTTTTGGATGACTGGTTTCACAGTGTCAACATCACTGGCTGCGGAAACTCTTGTTTGCATGGCGTGCTGCGCGTGCTCGTGCCATTTTTTCTGCGCGGGGAAAAATCACGCAACATAATGCGACGGTGGAACATTTTAGGCCTATAACTATGGAACTGCGGGTCCGGTGTGAGGGTTCAACTCACAACACAACACCAACATTCGGTTCATTTGGCTTCTATCCACAAAGCTTCCCTCTCGTCCACTGAGTTGTCTGGCGATACCAAACTTCTGGCGAAGTTACGGTAAGTAAACTGTATTTTATAGCTCAGCGTTTATCGGCCTTTTGGACTTTATCCAAGTTCTGTTTGTCATTATAATGGAACTGAGTGAACCAACCTGTATATAACTGTTAAAGATAGTTAGGGTTATTTCTATCACAGATACATTTTCAATAAAAACTACGAAAATACCGAAGAAGTTGTCTGTTCAGACAAGGAGATAGCTGTTGTAATCATCAGTAGATCTGTTCAGACAAGGAGATAGCTATTGTAATCATCACTAGATCTGTTCAGACAAGGAGATAGCTGTTGTAATCATCACTAGATCTGTTCAGACAAGGAGATAGCTGTTGTAATCATCACTAGATCTGTTCAGACAAGGAGATAGCTGTTGTAATCATCACGAGATCTGTTCAGACAAGGAGATAGCTGTTGTAATCATCAGTAGATCTGTTCAGACAAGGAGATAGCTGTTGTAATCATCAGTAGATCTGTTCAGACAAGGAGATAGCTGTTGTAATCATCAGTAGATCTGTTCAGACAAGGAGATAGCTGTTGTAATCATCACGAGATCTGTTCAGACAAGGAGATAGCTGTTGTAATCATCACTAGCTCTGTTCAGACAAGGAGATAGCTGTTGTAATCATCACTAGATCTGTTCAGACAAGGAGATAGCTGTTGTAATCATCACTAGATCTGTTCAGACAAGGAGATAGCTGTTGTAATCATCACTAGATCTGTTCAGAGAAGGAGATAGCTGTTGTAATCATCACTAGATCTGTTCAGACAAGGAGATAGCTGTTGTAATCATCACTAGATCTGTTCAGACAAGGAGATAGCTGTTGTAATCATCAGTAGATCTGTTCAGACAAGGAGATAGCTGTTGTAATCATCAGTAGATCTGTTCAGACAAGGAGATAGCTGTTGTAATCATCACGAGATCTGTTCAGACAAGGAGATAGCTGTTGTAATCATCACTAGATCTGTTCAGACAAGGAGATAGCTGTTGTAATCGTCAGTAGACACGAGTTTCTAATGGAAATAGACGCTACCATACAGGGTGGTAATGTAGAAATATCAGATTTTATACTGTAGTTTAACGGAAGCATTTATAAATTTTAAAAGTAGCACAGATTAACTGAGACACTTATTCTTGTTAACAGTAGCAGATATTAACTCAAACATTTCTACGGTTTAACAGTAATATAGATTAACCGAGACGTTTGCACCTGTTAACACTGATATAGATTAAATAACGTATTTGTATGCTATGTCACACCGACAAGTATGTCCGTATTAACAAGAAGAGAATATATCACAAGGATAAGTATACCCGTATTATCACATCGTATCACAGTGATAAGTATGTCCGTATTAACAAGAAGAGAATATATCACAAGGATAAGTATACCCGTATTATCACATCGTATCACAGTGATAAGTATGTCCGTATTAACAAGAAGAGAATATATCACAAGGATAAGTATACCCGTATTATCACAGTGATAAGTATACCCGTATTATCACAGTGATAAGTATACCCGTATTATCACAGTGATAAGTATGTCCGTATTAACTGAACATATAACAGTAACAATAGGTTAAACATTGATTTATTTCTGGTTGTCTGGTTCTTGTTCAAACACGAGGAATTTATTCTTCATTCATACTGAGCAGTATGACTCACTCAGTTCTCAACGTAAAATATTTATTATTCAACCCAAAGGTATGAGTCACTCAGCTTAACAGATAAAATATTAAATATTCAATGCAACAGTACGACCCACTCAGTTCAACAAGCAAATTGTTAATGATTCAACTCAACAGTACGACCCACTCAGTTCAACAAGCAAATTGTTAATGATTCAACTCAACAGTACGACCCACTCAGTTCGACAAACAAATTGTTAATGATTCAACTCAACAGTACGACCCACTCAGTTCGACAAACAAATTGTTAATGATTCAACTCAACAGTACGACCCACTCAGTTCCGTACGTAAGAGATTAATTATTCAACCCAACAGTAGAACTCACTCGGTTCCACAAGTAAAATATAAATTATACAAACCAACAGTACGACTCACTCTGTTTTACACGTAATATATTAATAATTCAACCCAACAGTAGGACTCACTCGGTTCCACAAAAAAATATTAATTATACAAACCAACAGAACGACTCACGATGTTGTACACGTTAAAATATTAATTATTGAAAACAACAGAACGACTCACTATAATGTACATGTTAAAATATTAATTATTGAAAACAACAGAACGACTCACTATGTTGTACATGTTAAAATATTAATTATTGAAAACAACAGAACGACTCACTATGTTACACAAAATATTAATTGTTACACCATACAGTACGACACACTCTGTTCCTCAAGTAAATTATCAATTTTTACTCCGTACAGTACGACTCACTCTGTTCCATATGTAAAATATTTATTTTTACACCCTACAGAACGACTCACTCTGTTCCACAAGTAAAATATTAATTGTTACACCCTACAGAACGACTCACTCTGTTCCAACAATAAAATATTAATAGTTACACCCTACAGTCCGACTCACTCTGTTCCATATGTAAAATATTTATTTTTACACCCTACAGTACGACTCACTCTGTTCCACAAGTAAAATAATAATTGTTACACCTTACAGTACGACTCACTCTGTTCCACAAAATATTAATTGTTACACCATACAGTACGACACACTCTGTTCCTCAAGTAAATTATCAATTTTTACTCCGTACAGTACAACTCACTCTGTTCCATATGTAAAATATTTATTTTTACACCCTACAGAACGACTCACTCTGTTCCACAAGTAAAATATTAATTGTTACACCCTACAGAACGACTCACTCTGTTCCACAAGTAAAATATTAATAGTTAAACCCTACAGTGCGACTCACTCTGTTCCACAAGTAAAATATTAATTGTTACACCCTACAGTACGACTCACTATGTTCAACAAGTAAAATATTCATAGTTACATCCAACAGTACGACTCACTCTGTTCCACAAGTAAAATATTAATAGTTACTTCCTACAGTACAACTCACTCTGTTCCATAAGTAAAATATTGATTGTTACTCCCTACAGTACGACTCACTCTGTTCCACAAGTCAAATATTTATTGTTATACCCTACAGTACGACTCACTCTGTTCTACAAGTAAAATATTAATTGTTACACCCTACAGTACGACTCACTCTGTTCATATGTAAAATATTTATTGTTACACCCTACAGTACGATTCACTCTGTTCCATAAGTAAAATATTAATAGTTACACCCAAGAGTACGACTTACTCTGTTCCACATGTAAAAGATTAATTGTTACAACCTACAGTTCGACTCACTCCTTTCCACAAGTAAAATATTAATAGTTACACCCAAGAGTACAACTTACTCTGTTCCACAAGTAAAATATTAATACTTACACCAACAGTACGACTCACTCTGTTCCACAAGTAAAGTATTGATTGTTACTCCCTACAGTACGACTCACTCTGTTCGAGAAGTAAAATATTAATAGTTACACCCAACGATACGACATACTCTGTTCCACAAGTAAAATATTAATTGTTACACCCTACAGTACGACTCACTCTGTTCCACAAGTAAAATATGAATATTTACAACCAACAATACGACTCACTCTGTTCCACAAGGAAAATATTTTTATTGTTACACCCTAAAGTACGACTCACTGTGTTCCAGAAGTAAAATATTTTTATTGTTACACCCTAAAGTACGACTCACTGTGTTCCAGAAGTAAAATATTAATTGTTACTCTCTACAGTACGAGTCACTCTGTTCCATATGTAAAATCCTAAAAGTTACACCCTACAGTACGACTCACTCTGTTCCATACGTAAAATATTTATTGTTACACCCTACAGTACGACTTACTCTGTTCCACAGGTCGAATATTTATTGTTACACCCTACAGTACGACTCACTCTGTTCTGCAAAAAAATATTAATTGTTACATCCTACAGCACGACTCACTCTATTACACAAGTAAAATATTGATTGTTACACCCTACTGTACGACTCCCTCTGTTCCATATCTAAAATATTTATTGTTACACCCTACAGTACGACTACTTCTGTTCCACAAATAAAATATTAATTGTTACACCTTACAGTACGACTCACTCTGTTCGACCAGTAAAATATTAATTGTTAAACCCTACAGTGCGACTCACTCTGTTTTACAAGTAAAATATTGATTTTTACTCCCTATAGTACGACTCACTCTATTCCGAATGTAAAATATTTATTGCTACACCCTACAGCACGACTCACTCTGCTACAGAAGTAAAATATTTAATGTTACACCCTATAGTACGACTCACTCTGTTCCACAAATAAAATATTGATTGTTACTCCCTACAGTATGACTCACTCTGTTCCACAAGTAAAATATTACTAGTTACACACTACAGTACGGCTCACTGTGTTCCACAAGTAAAATATCAATTGTTACTCCCTACAGTACGACTCACTCTGTTCCATATGTAAAATATTAACAGTTTCACCCTACAGGACGACTAACTCTGTTCCACAAGTAAAATATTAATAGTTACACCCTACAGTATGACTCACTCTGTTCCATATGTAAAATATTAACAGTTTCACCCTACAGGACGACTAACTCTGTTCCACAAGTAAAATATTAATAGTTACACCCTACAGTATGACTCACTCTGTTTCACAAGTGAAATATTGATTGTTACTCCCTACAGTACGACTCACTCTGTTCCACAAGTAAAGTATTGATTGTTACTCCCTACAGTACGACTCACTCTGTTCGAGAAGTAAAATATTAATAGTTACACCCAACGATACGACATACTCTGTTCCACAAGTAAAATATTAATTGTTACACCCTACAGTACGACTCACTCTGTTCCACAAGTAAAATATGAATATTTACAACCAACAATACGACTCACTCTGTTCCACAAGGAAAATATTTTTATTGTTACACCCTAAAGTACGACTCACTGTGTTCCAGAAGTAAAATATTTTTATTGTTACACCCTAAAGTACGACTCACTGTGTTCCAGAAGTAAAATATTAATTGTTACTCTCTACAGTACGAGTCACTCTGTTCCATATGTAAAATCCTAAAAGTTACACCCTACAGTACGACTCACTCTGTTCCATACGTAAAATATTTATTGTTACACCCTACAGTACGACTTACTCTGTTCCACAGGTCGAATATTTATTGTTACACCCTACAGTACGACTCACTCTGTTCTGCAAAAAAATATTAATTGTTACATCCTACAGCACGACTCACTCTATTACACAAGTAAAATATTGATTGTTACACCCTACTGTACGACTCCCTCTGTTCCATATCTAAAATATTTATTGTTACACCCTACAGTACGACTACTTCTGTTCCACAAATAAAATATTAATTGTTACACCTTACAGTACGACTCACTCTGTTCGACCAGTAAAATATTAATTGTTAAACCCTACAGTGCGACTCACTCTGTTTTACAAGTAAAATATTGATTTTTACTCCCTATAGTACGACTCACTCTATTCCGAATGTAAAATATTTATTGCTACACCCTACAGCACGACTCACTCTGCTACAGAAGTAAAATATTTAATGTTACACCCTATAGTACGACTCACTCTGTTCCACAAATAAAATATTGATTGTTACTCCCTACAGTATGACTCACTCTGTTCCACAAGTAAAATATTACTAGTTACACACTACAGTACGGCTCACTGTGTTCCACAAGTAAAATATCAATTGTTACTCCCTACAGTACGACTCACTCTGTTCCATATGTAAAATATTAACAGTTTCACCCTACAGGACGACTAACTCTGTTCCACAAGTAAAATATTAATAGTTACACCCTACAGTATGACTCACTCTGTTTCACAAGTGAAATATTGATTGTTACTCCCTACAGTACGACTCACTCTGTTCCACAAATAAAATATTAATAGTTACACCCAGCAGTACGACTCACTCTGTTCCACAAGTAAAATGTAAATTGTTACTCCCTACAGTTCGACTCACTCTGTTCCACAAGTAAAATATCTATTGTCACACCCTACAGTACGACTCACTCTGTTCCATATTTAAAATATTTATTGTTACACCCTACAATACGATTCACTCTGTTCCACAAATAAAATATTTGTTAAACCCAACACTACGACTAATTCTGTTCCACAAGTAAAATAATAATAGTTACAACATACAGCACGAATCACACTGTTCCAAAAATAAAATATTGATTGTTACACCCCACAGTGCGACTCACTCTGTTTCAGAAGTATAATATTTATTGTTACACCCCACAGTTCGACTCACTCTGTTCCACACAAAAATATTTAGTTACTCCCTAGAGTACGACTCACTCTGTTCATATGTAAAATATTTATTGTTACACCCTACAGTACGATTCACTCTGTTCCACAAGTAAAATATTATTAGTTACATTCAAGAGTACGACTCACTCTGTTCCACAAGTAAACTATTGATTATTACTCCCTATAGTACGACTCACTCTGTTCCATATGTAATATATTTATTTTTACTCCCTACAGTACGTCTCACTCTGTACCATATGTAAAATATTGATTGTTACACCCTACAGTACGACTCACTCTGTTCCACAAGGAAAATATTGATTGTTACACCCTACATTACGATTCACTTTGTTTCACAAGCAAAATATTAGTTGTTACACCCTACAGTACGATTCACTCTGTTCCACAAGTAAAATATTAGCAGTTACACCCAACAGAACGACTCACTCTGTTCCACAAGTAAAATATTAATTGTTACACCCTACAGTACGACTCACTCTGTTCCACCAGTAAAATATTTATTGTTACACCCTACAGTACACTCACTCTCTTCCACAAGTAAAATATTAATAGTTACACCCAACAGAACGACTCACTCTGTTCCACAAGTAAAATATTAATTGTTACACCCTACAGTACGACTCACTCTGTTCCACCAGTAAAATATTTATTGTTACACCCTACAGTACACTCACTCTCTTCCACAAGTAAAATATTAATAGTTACACCCAACAGAACGAATCACTCTGTTCCACAAGTAAAATATTAATTGTTACTCTATACAGTACGACTCACTCTGTTCCACAAGTAAAATATTAATTGTTGCACACTACATTACGATTCACTCTGTTCCACAATTAAAATATTGATTGTTACACCCTACAGTGCGACTCACTCTGTTCCACAAGTAAAATATTAATTGTTATACCCTACTGTACGACTCACTCTGTTCCACCAGTAAAATATTTATTGTTACACCCTACAGTACACTCACTCTCTTCCACAAGTAAAATATTAATAGTTACACCCTACATTACGATTCACTCTGTTCCACAAGTAAATTGTTAATAGTTACACTCAACAGTACGACTCACTCTGTTCCACAAGTAAAATATTAATAGTTACACCCTACAGTACGACTCACTCTGTTTCAGAAGTATAATATTTATTGTTACACCCCACAGTTCGACTCACTCTGTTCCACAAGTAAAATATTAATTGTTACACCCTACAGTACGACTCACTCTATTCCACACAAAAAATATTTAGTTACTCCCTAGAGTACGACTCACTCTGTTCCACAAGTAAAATATTCATTGTTACATCCAACAGTACGACTCACTCTGTTCATATGTAAAATATTTATTGTTACACCCTACAGTACGATTTACTCTGTTCCACAAGTAAAATATTAGTAGTTACACCCAACAGTACGACTCACCTTGTTCCACAAGTAAACTATTGATTATTACTCCATATAGTACGACTCACTCTATTGCATATGTAAAATATTTATTGTTACTCCAAACAGTAAGACTCACTCTGTTCCATATGTAAAATATTTATTGTTAAACCCTACAGTACGACTCATTCTGTTCCACAAGTAGAATATTTATTGTTACACCCTACACTACGACTCACTCTGTTCCACAAGTAAAATATTAATTGTTACACACTACATTACGATTCACTCTGTTCCATAATTAAAATATTAATAGTTACACCCAACAGTACGACTCACCTTGTTCTACAAGTAAACTATTGATTATTACTCCATATAGTACGACTCACTCTATTCCATATGTAAAATATTTATTGTTACTCCAAACAGTAAGACTCACTTTGTTCCATATGTAAAATATCTATTGTTAAACCCTACAGTATGACTCATTCTGTTCCACAAGTACAATATTTATTGTTACACCCTACAGTACAACTCACTCTGTTCCACAAGTAAAATATTAATTGTTATACCCTACTGTACGACTCACTCTGTTCCACAAGTAAAATATTTATTGTTACACCCAACAGTACGACTCACTCTGTTCCACAAGTAAAATATTAATAGTTACACCCAACAGAACGACTCACTCTGTTGTTACTCTGTGTAACATTAATTGTTACACCCTACATTACGATTCACTCTGTTCAACAAGTAAAATATTAATTGTTACACCATACAGTTCGACTCACTCTGTTACACAAGTAAAATATTAATTGTTACACCCTACAGTACGACTCACTCTGTTCCACAAGTAAAATATTAATTGTTACACACTGCATTACGATTCACTCTGTTCCATAATTAAAATATTAATTGTTACACCCTACAGTACAACTCACTCTGTTACACAAGTAAAATATTAATTGTTACATCTTACAGTACGACTCGCTCTGTTCCACAAGTAAAATATTAATAGCTACACCCAAGAGTAGACTTACTCTGTTCCACCAGTAAAATATTAATTGTTACACCCTACAGTACGACTCACTCTGTTACACAAGTAAAATATTAATTGTTACACCCTACAGTACGACTCAGTCTGTTCCACAAGTAAAATATTAATAGATACACCCAACAGAGCGACTCACTTTGTTCCACAAGTAAAATATTAATTGTTACACCCTACATTACGATTCACTCTGTTCCACCAGTAAAATATTAATTGTTACACCCTACAGTACGACCCACTCTGTTCCACAAGTAAAATATTAATTGTTACACCCTACAGTACGACTCACTCTGTTCCACAAGTAAAATATTAATTGTTACACCCTACAGCACGACTCACTCTGTTCCACAAGTTGCTTCAATTAATCAGGTAAAAACTACTCTGAAGCAGGTTTTCAAATACCAGATGTTTGTATGGAAAGTACATTTGGATTTATAAAGTCACAACTTTGGTGAGATATCACAGTAGATTTGCTTGCTTATCTCACCACGGTATATTAACCCTAGTTGTAGCAATTAGTACTAAATTAACACGCCAGTCGTCAACAGTATTTTTATGTTTCTAAAGTCCGAGTTTACCGAGGAATAGTACAATGACAAGCTAGTCCTGGACTATGTAACACATAATTTACTGTTATTTAAAGTCCAAAGTTATAAAGTAGTTTAAACGAGATGTAGCAGGGATTGAACCTAAAACTTAGCGTTATAAGCTCTCTTTTTATCACTGATCCGCCAGCAAAGAAAATTTGTGTATCTATGACGTCACAAAGATAAGTAGACAAAAGTACTGGTCATAGGATTAATATTAAAGGCTAGGAAAGGTCCTTAGGACATTTCCACCAGTGAACTGACCAAAGTACGGGTCACATGACTAACATTAAAAGTTCAGAAGAATCGTTAGGACACTTCCACCAGTAAACTGACCAATGTACGGGGCACAGGACTAACATTAAAGGTTCAGAAGAATCGTTAGAACACTTCCACCAGTAAACTGACCAAAGTACGGGTCACGGAAATAACATTAAAGGTTCTGAAGGGTCGATATTTCCACCAGTAAACTGACCAAGGTTCAAATATTTAACAGAGGGGAAAGCAGCGAGAATTGTTTACAAAATCCCTGGTGAATAACGGCATAACGATTCGTAGGATACCTTCAGAGAGTCAGTAACTGTTTGTAGAATCGCGTGCAGTCATTAGTACTGAATTGGGTGGAGTATGACAAGCAAAACCGTTCAGTTTTAAATGTTATAGAACATGTTCGATGCTCCACGCCCAGAAGAATATTTCATAATTCACGAAACTCGCAGGTTTGGGTGTGAGGTCAGTTTCTACTTCACGACGTTTCTACATTCCGAGCTTAATTTAAAATATATAAATATTTAACAATGCTGTAAACATCACAACAGAGACACGAAACTACTTATATATTATTTAATGACGTCACTATTTATCATAACTTAAGGTGAGCCCTCTAGCGTGGCGAAGCCTCACAGTTCTACTCCCGGAGGAGCAAGATAAGAGAATCTCAGGACCATAAATGTTGTGCAAAATGTTAAACATGCAAGAAACGTCGTTTATTGGAATTTTGGATGTGAAAAGACTCGAAACGGAATGATTTCTTTTTGTTCGTTTAATGCTCAACACAAAACGTACGTCACGAACTACCCGTTCCCAGGACACCTGAAGGACAGTTTTATGAGCCGTATTCATTCACCGTTTAGCAACTAAAGAGAATATATTTTAAAGTAAATAGTGTAACAAAAATTATAGAGGGCATATTTTGTAAATTGAATTTTTGTGACAATTAGCCTAGACTAAGGAAATTCGCCCTCTGTTGGCTATCTGTTACAAATAAGTACAATACATTAAGATAGATAGATAGACAAATAGTTCATAACCTCTCTACATATAGATATATCATATAAAGAAAGCTAGCTAAAGACATAATAGTGATAGTACCACACACACAGATGAATGGATAGAAAAATGGTTCATAACCTATCTACATATATATATATAAAGATATACACCTAAAGATAAGACATATAATAATAATAATACAAATTGTCGAATTATTTAAACTGGTTCGCTTCATTGATTTGAACTAGCACTGTTCTTAACTAAATTAGCGTGGTTCTGGTGTTAGATGATTTGACCAGTTTCTGTTCTTAATTTATTTAATCTGCTTTTACTGGTAATAGATTTAAACTGGTTCTATTTTTGATTGACTTGATCTTGTTTGTTCTTAATGGATTAATAATTGTTCCGCTCTTAATTAAACTGGTTCTAACTTTAATTTATTTGGCCTGGTTCTGTTGTTAACTGATTTCGCATGGTTCTGTTGTAAGTCGATATAATCTAGTTTTCTTTTTAATTATTTAACCTGACTTTTTTGTTAGTTGATTTTACCTGGTTGTGTTTTTAATACTTTTAGCCTGGTACAGTTTTTAATTTATTTAACCTGGTTCTATTTTCAATTGATTTGGCTTGGTTTTGTTCTTAATAGATATAACCTGGTTATAGATTTAAACTGGTTCTATTTTTGATTGACTTGATCTTGTTTGTTCTTAATGGATTAAAAATGGTTCCGCTCTTAATTTAACTGGTTCTAACTATAACCTGGTTATATCTATTGTTAGTTGCTTTAATCTGGACCTGATTTTAATTAATTCAATCTGGCTCTGTTGGTAATCGATTTAACCTAGTTCTGCTGTTAATTCATTTCGCCTGGTTCTATTCTTAATTGATTTTACCTGGTCTTTTTGTTAATTGATTTAACCTGGTTCTATTGTTAATTGATTTGAGCTCAATCTGTTGTTAACTGGTGTGATCTAGTTATCTTGTTACCTTATTTTTACCCGATTCTCTTCTTAATTGATTTAATCTGGTTCTGCTCTTAATTTACTTGACCTAGTTCTGTTGATAAGTAATTTGACCTGGTTGTATTGTTAGTTGATATGTCCTAGTACTCTTGTTAATTTCTTTCACTTGGTTCTGTTCTTAAGTGATTTGACTTGTTTGTGTTGTTAATTGATTTGACCTGTTTCTATTCTTAATTGATTTAATCTGGTTATGTTGTAAATTGATTTGAGCTGGTTCTCTTCCTAGTTGCTTGTTCTGTTTCTGTAGTTAACTGTTTCAACCTGGTTCTGTTGTTAATTGATTTGACCTGGTTATATAAATAATAGATTTTACCTGGTTTTCTTCTAAATTACTTTAACCTGGTTCTGTTGATAACTGATTTGACTTTGTTCTGTTCGTATTTCATTTAACATAATTCTGTTGTTAGTTCAATTAACCTGGAACTAATCTTTATTGATTTGACCTGTTTCTGTTGTCGACTGATTTGACCTCCTCCTCTTTTTAATTTATTTGGCCTGGTTCTATTCATAATTGATCTAATATGGTTTTGTTGTTAACCGATTTAATCTAGTTCCGTTGTGTATTAGTTTTACCTGTTTTTATTGTTAAGCGACATCACCTACAGTCGTATGAAACATATACAAATATAACAATTAGTCAAGCAGCACGTATGAAACATATATAAATATAACAATCACTGTGGTATCACGTATGAAACATACGTAAATATAACAATCATTGAGGTATCACGTATGAAACATATATAAATATAACAATCACTGAGGTATCACGTATGAAACATACGTAAATATAACAATCACTGTGGTATCACGTATGAAACATACGTAAATATAACAATCATTGAGGTATCACGTATGAAACATACGTAAATATAACAATCACTGTGGTAGTTTGTATGATATATATGTTTAGTTATGACTTGTCTTCCCTGAAACATCTGTAAGCCTAACTGGATACTAAATACTATACAAGACCAAAACTCACAACTGACACAACCTTACGACCACAGCTAATACCACAACTAATTTTTTTTTATCACAAATTAAGTTTAATGATGACCCCTTGTCGCAAAATAATGACAAAAACGTCACGAAGTCTTGTCTTCCACCTGTTTTTATCTGGTCATGTGACAACGCCCTTGGTATAATAGAACATAGAGCTGTGACGTCTCTGTCAATTCTCGGTATTATCAAACCCGCTTGGATTTGAAACCTGAATTATTACAACTCATATTTCTTGCACTGTTTCCCTCAATCTTTCTCAACATTTGACATCACAAAAACAGCAGAATAATCAAATCAGTATAGAAGGCACTTTGTTTTTCTGATTTCGCGCAAAGCTGCACTATCAGCCCATAAATTAGCAGTGTTAGACTAGAGGAAAGCCGTGGGAGCGTTGTAATGTTACGGTCAATCTCACTATTCCTTTGTAAAACAGTAGTTCAAGAGTTGGGCGGTGGGTGGTGATGACTAGCTACCGTCCCTCTGGTCTTAAACTGCTAAATTAGGGACAGCTAGCACAGATAGCCCTCGAATAGCTTTGTGCGAAATTCCAAAAACAAACCAAACTAATACAATGAAACAGCAAAACTTTAGTTTAGAAAGGTCTATAGAGAACTTCACCAGCGTATTAATAATATTCAAAATTCAACAGCTGTTTTCAAGAGATCTGAAACAGATAGTCGGTTCACAAGTCAACAAACAAGCCGATTTGAGGAAACTAATTTTTCCATAAAAGTGTTTTCATAATTAGCATATGGGGTTGGTGATTAGGTCTCGCTATCCACTGATCTCGTGTTCGAACACTGTCTTTGAAGGCGCTCACCCTTTCAACCGTGCAGGAATTATAACGTACGTTCAATCCCAAGTATTGACAGCGAGTGGTGTAAAAACGCGATTTTCTCACACCAGAACCATTTATTATCTAAAGTACTCAAAAACCAGCACATGTGGCGTAAATACTAATCAGTATTATAATATAATTGAGGACTAAGTTAACAATGAAACAGATAAAACTTGTTCATGTAGTCATGACTCTGTGAATGTATTATCTGACAGTAACTTGTCCATGTAGTCATGACTCTGTGAATGTATTATCTGACAGTAACTTGTCCATGTAGTCATGATTCTGTGAATGTATTATCTGACAGTAACTTGTCCATGTAGTCATGACTCTGTGAATGTATTATCTGACAGTAACTTGTCCATGTAGTCATGACTCTGTGAATGTATTATCTGACAGTAACTTGTCCATGTAGTCATGACTCTGTGAATGTATTATCTGACAGTAACTTGTCCATGTAGTCATGACACTGTGAATGTATTATCTGACAGTAACTTGTTCTTGTCGTCATAAAACTGTCAATGGATGAAGTTATTATTTGACGGAAATTTGAGGTTTTCTCTTTGAGTCATTGAAGTTATTATTCAGTGACTAAGCTACACAAGGGTTTGTTTTTTAACCAAGATGTGACTGAAAGCCCGAACTGTGAATGGTAAATCTAGAAACATACCGATAAGCCATGCAGGGTATTTATAGGTAGAAAATGTAGTTTAGTTTTTCGTGATCCTGATTCGAATCACTACATTCATTTCTTTATTAGGGCAAAGCTACACGCTGGGATATGTGTGTTCTTACTCATGTCGAGTGGTCAAACTCCGAATATGTTATGTTGTAGATCCAAAAATTTACCGTTGAATTCCTCAAGTAATAAAACTTTCTCCCATCGACAGAAGATTCTCAAGATGACCGATACCCTGACTGACCTTCTCTTATCTCTATTATTTTCTTCCCGTTTGCAAACTCGTCTATTGAAATTCTTAAGCCTAACACGTTCTCTGTCAGAAGATGTAGGGTAGAGTAGCAGTAATATTGACTTTCTTGTTTGTTATACAAAAGAGCACAAGAACTAACTTTAAATTGATAGGCCCCGGCATGGCCAGGTGTGTTAAGGCGTTTGACTTGTAATCTGAGGTCGAGGGTTTGAATCCCTGTCGCATCAAACATGCTCGCACCTTCAGCCGTAGGAGCGTTATAATGTGACGGTTAATAACACTATTCGTTGGTAACAGAGTAGCCCAAGAGTTGGTGGTGGGTGGTGATGACCAGCTGCCTTCCCTCTAGTCTTACACTGCTAAATTAGGTACGGCTAACGCAGATAGCCCTCGTGTACCTTTGTTCGAAATTCAAAAAGAAACAAAACTTTAAACTGATAAACCCAGAAGATTAGATACAACTGTTTAATGGCACCCAAGCAAATTTTTGATCTGGCATTGTTTGAACAAACACTTAAATTATATCGTCACTGTTCTTGCTTTACCCTCGGCCCCAAAACCCAAAGTATAATTTTGGTGATAACAAAACGTTCTGATTCACATGTCAGGAAATATTAACCTCTGACCCACACTCGACCTGAGACGAACGTAGGAGAAATATCAATTCTGTTTTTTGTTTATTTTGTACGAAATATCTCATAAGCTGTGTACACTCACGTGATGCTCGTTTCTGAGCGCCTTTAACGAAAATCCAAAAATTCGAAGAACTCATTCGACACCGTCAATACACATTTCTTTTTACACAACACATGTGCTATAACTATAAAAATAAAACTTAACACCAGACAAAAACAACACTGAACCAACACCTAGTATTACATGAGACACGTGCTCTTAATGTAACAGTAAAACTTAACACCAGACAACAACAATACTGAACCAACATCTGGTATTACATGAGACACGTGCTCTTAATGTAACAGTAAAACTTAACACCAGACAACAACAATACTGAACCAACATCTGGTATTACATGAGACACGTGCTCTTAATGTAACAGTAAAACTTAACACCAGACAACAACAATACTGAACCAACATCTGGTATTACATGAGACACGTGCTCTTTATGTAACAGTAAAACTTAACACCAGACAACAACAATACTGAACCAACATCTGGTATTACATGAGACACGTGCTCTTAATGTAACAGTAAAACTTAACACCAGACAACAACAATACTGAACCAACACCTAGTATTACAAAAGACACTTGCTCTTAATAAAACAATATAAACTTACCACCACACGAAAACAATACGTACCAACTAGTATTGCTTTAGACACTTGTTCTAAATAAAACAATAAAACTTAACACCACACGAAAACAATACGTACCAGAACAATAGACACGTGCTCTTAATGTAAGAGTACAATTTCATACCAGACAACAACAATACTGAACCAACATCTAGTAATAGTATAACAGTATAACAATAAAACTTAATACCACAAAACAACAATACTGAACCAACATAATAAAACTTAATACCAGCAAACAACAGTACTGAACCAAGAAATAGTATTTCATCAGACACGTTCTCTTAGTATAACAATAAAACGTAATACCATAAAACAACAATACTGAACCATCATCTAGTATTATATAAGACATTTCCTACCACACTTAATGCCACACAATAACAATACGGAACCAACATCTAGTTTAACATTAGACACGTGCTTTTAGTGTAACAATAAAACTTAAGACTAGGCAACAACAATACTGAACGTACTTTTAACGTTACATTAGACACGTTCTCTTAGTATAACAATAAAACGTAATACCATAAAACAACAATACTGAGCCATCATCTAGTATTACATCAGACACGTTCTCTTAGTATAACAATAAAACGTAATACCATAAAACAACAATACTGAGCCATCATCTAGTATTACATCAGACACGTTCTCTTAGTATAACAATAAAACGTAATACCATAAAACAACAATACTGAGCCATCATCTAGTATTACATCAGACACGTTCTCTTAGTATAACAATAAAACGTAATACCATAAAACAACAATACTGAGCCATCATCTAGTATTACATCAGACACGTTCTCTTAGTATAACAATAAAACGTAATACCATAAAACAACAATACTGAGCCATCATCTAGTATTACATCAGACACGTTCTCTTAGTATAACAATAAAACTTAATACCATAAAACAACAATACTGAGCCATCATCTAGTATTACATCAGACACGTTCTCTTAGTATAACAATAAAACGTAATACCATAAAACAACGACACTGAACCATCACCTAGTATTACATCAGACACGTTCTCTTAGTGTAACAATAAAACGTAATACCATAAAACAACAATACTGAACCATCACCTAGTATTACATAAGACACGTTCTCTTAGTATAACAATAAAACGTAATACCATAAAACAACAATACTGAGCCATCATCTAGTATTACATCAGACACGTTCTCTTAGTATAACAATAAAACGTAATACCATAAAACAACAATACTGAGCCATCATCTAGTATTACATCAGACACGTTCTCTTAGTATAACAATAAAACGTAATACCATAAAACAACAATACTGAGCCATCATCTAGTATTACATCAGACACGTTCTCTTAGTGTAACAATAAAACGTAATACCATAAAACAACAATACTGAGCCATCATCTAGTATTACATCAGACACGTTCTCTTAGTATAACAATAAAACGTAATACCATAAAACAACAATACTGAGCCATCATCTAGTATTACATCAGACACGTTCTCTTAGTATAACAATAAAACGTAATACCATAAAACAACAATACTGAGCCATCATCTAGTATTACATCAGACACGTTCTCTTAGTATAACAATAAAACTTAATACCATAAAACAACAATACTGAGCCATCATCTAGTATTACATCAGACACGTTCTCTTAGTATAACAATAAAACGTAATACCATAAAACAACGACACTGAACCATCACCTAGTATTACATCAGACACGTTCTCTTAGTGTAACAATAAAACGTAATACCATAAAACAACAATACTGAACCATCACCTAGTATTACATAAGACACGTTCTCTTAGTGTAACAATAAAACTTAACACCAGACAACAACAATACTGAGCCATCATCTAGTATTACATAAGACACGTTCTCTTAGTGTAACAATAAAACTTAACACCAGACAACAACAATACTGAGCCATCATCTAGTATTACATAAGACACGTTCTCTTAGTATAACAATAAAACTTAATACCATAAAACAACAATACTGAGCCATCATCTAGTATTACATCAGACACGTTCTCTTAGTATAACAATAAAACGTAATACCATAAAACAACGACACTGAACCATCACCTAGTATTACATAAGACACGTTCTCTTAGTGTAACAATAAAACTTAACACCAGACAACAACAATACTGAGCCATCATCTAGTATTACATAAGACACGTTCTCTTAGTATAACAATAAAACGTAATACCATAAAACAACGACACTGAACCATCACCTAGTATTACATCAGACACGTTCTCTTAGTATAACAATAAAACGTAATACCATAAAACAACAATACTGAACCATCACCTAGTATTACATAAGACACGTTCTCTTAGTGTAACAATAAAACTTAACACCAGACAACAACAATACTGAGCCATCATCTAGTATTACATAAGACACGTTCTCTTAGTATAACAATAAAACTTAATACCATAAAACAACAATACTGAGCCATCATCTAGTATTACATCAGACACGTTCTCTTAGTATAACAATAAAACGTAATACCATAAAACAACGACACTGAACCATCACCTAGTATTACATCAGACACGTTCTCTTAGTGTAACAATAAAACGTAATACCATAAAACAACAATACTGAACCATCACCTAGTATTACATAAGACACGTTCTCTTAGTGTAACAATAAAACTTAACACCAGACAACAACAATACTGAGCCATCATCTAGTATTACATAAGACACGTTCTCTTAGTATAACAATAAAACTTAATACCATAAAACAACAATACTGAACCATCATCTAGTATTACATCAGACACGTTCTCTTAGTATAACAATAAAACGTAATACCATAAAACAACGACACTGAACCATCACCTAGTATTACATCAGACACGTTCTCTTAGTATAACAATAAAACGTAATACCATAAAACAACGACACTGAACCATCACCTAGTATTACATCAGACACGTTCTCTTAGTATAACAATAAAACGTAATACCATAAAACAACAATACTGAGCCATCATCTAGTATTACATCAGACACGTTCTCTTAGTATAACAATAAAACGTAATACCATAAAACAACGACACTGAACCATCACCTAGTATTACATCAGACACGTTCTCTTAGTGTAACAATAAAACGTAATACCATAAAACAACAATACTGAACCATCACCTAGTATTACATAAGACACGTTCTCTTAGTGTAACAATAAAACTTAACACCAGACAACAACAATACTGAGCCATCATCTAGTATTACATAAGACACGTTCTCTTAGTATAACAATAAAACTTAATACCATAAAACAACAATACTGAGCCATCATCTAGTATTACATCAGACACGTTCTCTTAGTATAACAATAAAACGTAATACCATAAAACAACGACACTGAACCATCACCTAGTATTACATCAGACACGTTCTCTTAGTATAACAATAAAACGTAATACCATAAAACAACGACACTGAACCATCACCTAGTATTACATCAGACACGTTCTCTTAGTATAACAATAAAACGTAATACCATAAAACAACAATACTGAACCATCACCTAGTATTACATAAGACACGTTCTCTTAGTGTAACAATAAAACTTAACACCAGACAACAACAATACTGAGCCATCATCTAGTATTACATAAGACACGTTCTCTTAGTATAACAATAAAACTTAATACCATAAAACAACAATACTGAGCCATCATCTAGTATTACATAAGACACGTTCTCTTAGTGTAACAATAAAACTTAACACCAGACAACAACAATACTGAGCCATCATCTAGTATTACATAAGACACGTTCTCTTAGTATAACAATAAAACTTAATACCATAAAACAACAATACTGAGCCATCATCTAGTATTACATCAGACACGTTCTCTTAGTATAACAATAAAACTTAATACCATAAAACAACAATACTGAACCATCATCTAGTATTACATCAGACACGTTCTCTTAGTATAACAATAAAACGTAATACCATAAAACAACGACACTGAACCATCACCTAGTATTACATCAGACACGTTCTCTTAGTATAACAATAAAACGTAATACCATAAAACAACAATACTGAACCATCACCTAGTATTACATAAGACACGTTCTCTTAGTGTAACAATAAAACTTAACACCAGACAACAACAATACTGAGCCATCATCTAGTATTACATAAGACACGTTCTCTTAGTATAACAATAAAACTTAATACCATAAAACAACAATACTGAGCCATCATCTAGTATTACATCAGACACGTTCTCTTAGTATAACAATAAAACGTAATACCATAAAACAACGACACTGAACCATCACCTAGTATTACATCAGACACGTTCTCTTAGTATAACAATAAAACGTAATACCATAAAACAACGACACTGAACCATCACCTAGTATTACATCAGACACGTTCTCTTAGTATAACAATAAAACGTAATACCATAAAACAACAATACTGAACCATCACCTAGTATTACATAAGACACGTTCTCTTAGTGTAACAATAAAACTTAACACCAGACAACAACAATACTGAGCCATCATCTAGTATTACATCAGACACGTTCTCTTAGTAGAACAAAACAATAAACTTAACAACGAACAAGAACAGTACTGAACTGACATCTAGTACATTACATTGACTTCCAAACCAGATAATAAATGAATCATCGATAAAATGATTGAATTATATTTAAAACTAGAATCTGTGGGATCTTGATGACCTTAAATTCTAGCTTCATTTCACGAACCGTGGAAATGTTGTATTTATTTTTAAGTATAAAGTGACTCATTGGGCTACCTTTTCCTTGCCCACTGTGACTACCGAAACCAGATTTTCAATGATATAATTTCTTGACCTTACCGCTTAGTGACCAGGTGATCATAAAACTTATAAAGGATTTATTAGTAAAAAGGTTGTAATACTTGTTAGAAATAAAAAGACTTTGAAAACTAAATATTTTCCACGTTTTTAAGCATTAAAAATAATTTATTTGCTAACAAATTACGAGTTGTTTAATTCAAGTATTATTATTACAAATAATTAAATACCTTTTAACATATTATAGGGAACTGCACTATTTGTCGAAGTTTAACTCAGGATAAGGGTGTTGAATTCTTGACTTTTATGAAGACCAGCTAATTGTACAATAACTTTTATAAAACATTGTTTTTATCTAAATAGTGTGAACTACAGTTATTAACGTTTCCTTGTGCTAATGTAACTACTGTTGAATTATTCAGGAATCTAAACTTAATCTACGAATGGAAATTAATTGTTCGATAAAACAAATATAAAACTATATTAACTAATTATTTGTAACTGTTTTAATTATATTTAAAAAGAAATCCAAATAACTGTTTGTTTGTTCTTTTAAATTACGCACAAAGCTACCCGAGGGCTATCTGTGCTAGCCGTTCCTAATTTAGCAGTGTGAGACTAGAGGGAAGACAGCTAGTCATCACCACCCACCGCCAACTCTTGGGCTACTCTTTTACCAACGAATAGTGGGATTGACTGTAACATTATAACGCCCCCACATCTGGGAGGGCGAGCATGTTTGGCGTGATGGGTATGCGAACCCGCGATCCTCAGATTACGAGTCGCACGCCTTAACACGCTCGGCCATGCCCGGTATGCAATATTTATATCATGTCGTTTTACTTTCCGAAATTCTGAATAATAAATCTGTGTGTATAGTTCAGCTTTGGCTTCCTGTACAATTTATCCAGCAGAACTTATATTAACAATAATAGTTTACACTATATAGATATACTTATTGGATTATAGAATGTACAATAAAATTAGCTGGTTTTGACAAAATACAATAAATTAATTTTTGGTCTATCTTCCCCAAATAGAGCGATTTCCTACATTTCTTAAGATTGTTTTGTTTCTTGAATTTCGCGCAAAGCTACACTAGGGCTATCTGCGCTAGCCGTCCCTAATTTAGCAGTGTAAGAGTAGAAGGAAGGCAGCTAGTCATCACTACCAACCGTCAACTATTAGATACTCCTTTACCAACGGATAGTGGTATTGATTGTAACATTATAATGCCCCCACAGCTGGAAGGGCGAAGAATTTGGAGCAACGGAGATTCGAACCCGCGACCCACCGATTACGAGTCGAGTACCTAACCACCTATCTTGTAGTAATGAAAGGTCTTTTCCCACATAAAAGTTATTTCACTGTTTGTAATTATTTATTTATATACATTGTTAAATTGTTAGAAAACCCACCAGCTTTAATGGTTGTACAAATTGTAAAATATATAAAATGTTCAAACTGTTTTCTTACAATTACTACAACTTATAAATAATACATCTATTGTATATATTAGGGTTATCTTTTACTTTTTAATACCTATACTTTCAGAGGACTCTAGTATTTCAAGGTATCGAAGTACCAGAAGTTTTTGTAATGTATCATAACCATTTGATTTGTGATTCGTCCATTCATAACCATTTGATTTGTGATTCGTCCATTCATAACCATTTGATTTGTGATTCGTCCATTCATAACCATTTGATTTGTGATTCATCCATTCATAACCATTTGATTTGTGATTCGTCCATTCATAACCATTTGATTTGTGATTCGTCCATCTTACATGATGTCAAAAAGTCATGTTCAAAAACTAAATTTTGTTTCAGTTTGTAACTGAATCACATTATAAGAGGAATTACTTGTTCAATTATTATCTTGATGAGGGTTTTATAGTTTATTACTGACATACCTAGGTGAGGGTTTTATAGTTTATTACTGACATACCTAGGTGAGGGTTTTATAGTTTATTACTGACATACCTAGGTGAATGTTTTGTAGTTTATTACTGACATACCTAGGTGAAGGTTTTATAGTTTATTACTGACATACCTAGGTGAGGGTTTTATAGTTTATTACTGACATACCTAGGTGAGGGTTTTATAGTTTATTACTGACATACCTAGGTGAGGGTTTTATAGTTTATTACTGACATACCTAGGTGAATGTTTTGTAGTTTATTACTGACATACCTAGGTGAGGGTTTTATAGTTTATTACTGACATACCTAGGTGAGGGTTTTATAGTTTATTACTGACATACCTAGGTGAGGGTTTTATAGTTTATTACTGACATACCTAGGTGAATGTTTTGTAGTTTATTACTGACATACCTAGGTGAAGGTTTTATAGTTTATTACTGACATACCTAGGTGAGGGTTTTATAGTTTATTACTGACATACCTAGGTGAGGGTTTTATAGTTTATTACTGACATACCTAGGTGAGGGTTTTATAGTTTATTACTGACATACCTAGGTGAATGTTTTGTAGTTTATTACTGACATACCTAGGTGAGGGTTTTATAGTTTATTACTGACATACCTAGGTGAGGGTTTTATAGTTTATTACTGACATACCTAGGTGAATGTTTTATAGTTTATTACTGACATACCTAGGTGAATGTTTTATAGTTTATTACTGACATACCTAGGTGAATGTTTTATTGTTTATTACTGACATACCTAGGTGAATGTTTTATAGTTTATTACTGACATACCTAGGTGAATGTTTTATAGTTTATTACTGACATACCTAGGTGAGGGTTTTATAGTTTATTACTGACATACCTAGGTGAGGGTTTTATAGTTTATTACTGACATACCTAGGTGAATGTTTTGTAGTTTATTACTGACATACCTAGGTGAAGGTTTTATAGTTTATTACTGACATACCTAGGTGAGGGTTTTATAGTTTATTACTGACATACCTAGGTGAGGGTTTTATAGTTTATTACTGACATACCTAGGTGAGGGTTTTATAGTTTATTACTGACATACCTAGGTGAATGTTTTGTAGTTTATTACTGACATACCTAGGTGAATGTTTTGTAGTTTATTACTGACATACCTAGGTGAGGGTTTTATAGTTTATTACTGACATACCTAGGTGAGGGTTTTATAGTTTATTACTGACATACCTAGGTGAATGTTTTGTAGTTTATTACTGACATACCTAGGTGAAGGTTTTATAGTTTATTACTGACATACCTAGGTGAGGGTTTTATAGTTTATTACTGACATACCTAGGTGAGGGTTTTATAGTTTATTACTGACATACCTAGGTGAATGTTTTATAGTTTATTACTGACATACCTAGGTGAATGTTTTATAGTTTATTACTGACATACCTAGGTGAATGTTTTATAGTTTATTACTGACATACCTAGGTGAATGTTTTATAGTTTATTACTGACATACCTAGGTGAATGTTTTATTGTTTATTACTGACATACCTAGGTGAATGTTTTATAGTTTATTACTGACATACCTAGGTGAATGTTTTATAGTTTATTACTGACATACCTAGGTGAATGTTTTGTAGTTTATTACTAACATACCTAGGTGAATGTTTTATAGTTTATTACTAACATACCTAGGTGAATGTTTTATAGTTTATTACTGACATACCTAGGTGAATGTTTTGTAGTTTATTACTAACATACCTAGGTGAATGTTTTATAGTTTATTACTGACATACCTAGGTGAGGGTTTTATAGTTTATTACTGACATACCTAGGTGAATGTTTTATAGTTTATTACTGACATACCTAGGTGAATGTTTTGTAGTTTATTACTAACATACCTAGGTGAATGTTTTATAGTTTATTACTGACATACCTAGGTGAGGGTTTTATAGTTTATTACTGACATACCTAGGTGAATGTTTTATAGTTTATTACTGACATACCTAGGTGAGGGTTTTATAGTTTATTACTGACATACCTAGGTGAATGTTTTATAGTTTATTACTGACATACCTAGGTGAGGGTTTTATAGTTTATTACTGACATACCTAGGTGAATGTTTTGTAGTTTATTACTGACATACCTAGGTGAGGGTTTTATAGTTTATTACTGACATACCTAGGTGAATGTTTTGTAGTTTATTACTGACATACCTAGGTGAGGGTTTTATAGTTTATTACTGACATACCTAGGTGAGGGTTTTATAGTTTATTACTGACATACCTAGGTGAATGTTTTGTAGTTTATTACTGACATACCTAGGTGAAGGTTTTATAGTTTATTACTGACATACCTAGGTGAATGTTTTATAGTTTATTACTGACATACCTAGGTGAATGTTTTATAGTTTATTACTGACATACCTAGGTGAATGTTTTATAGTTTATTACTGACATACCTAGGTGAATGTTTTATAGTTTATTACTGACATACCTAGGTGAATGTTTTATTGTTTATTACTGACATACCTAGGTGAATGTTTTATAGTTTATTACTGACATACCTAGGTGAATGTTTTATAGTTTATTACTGACATACCTAGGTGAATGTTTTGTAGTTTATTACTAACATACCTAGGTGAATGTTTTATAGTTTATTACTAACATACCTAGGTGAATGTTTTATAGTTTATTACTGACATACCTAGGTGAATGTTTTGTAATTTATTACTAACATACCTAGGTGAATGTTTTATAGTTTATTACTGACATACCTAGGTGAGGGTTTTATAGTTTATTACTGACATACCTAGGTGAATGTTTTATAGTTTATTACTGACATACCTAGGTGAATGTTTTGTAGTTTATTACTAACATACCTAGGTGAATGTTTTATAGTTTATTACTGACATACCTAGGTGAGGGTTTTATAGTTTATTACTGACATACCTAGGTGAATGTTTTATAGTTTATTACTGACATACCTAGGTGAGGGTTTTATAGTTTATTACTGACATACCTAGGTGAATGTTTTGTAGTTTATTACTGACATACCTAGGTGAGGGTTTTATAGTTTATTACTGACATACCTAGGTGAGGGTTTTATAGTTTATTACTGACATACCTAGGTGAATGTTTTGTAGTTTATTACTGACATACCTAGGTGAAGGTTTTATAGTTTATTACTGACATACCTAGGTGAATGTTTTATAGTTTATTACTGACATACCTAGGTGAATGTTTTATAGTTTATTACTGACATACCTAGGTGAATGTTTTATAGTTTATTACTGACATACCTAGGTGAATGTTTTATAGTTTATTACTGACATACCTAGGTGAATGTTTTATAGTTTATTACTGACATACCTAGGTGAGGGTTTTATAGTTTATTACTGACATACCTAGGTGAATGTTTTGTAGTTTATTACTGACATACCTACGTGAATGTTTTGTTTATTACTGACATACCTACTTGAATATTTTATTGTTTATTACTGACATACCTAGGTGAGGGTTTTATAGTTTATTACTGACATACCTAGGTGAATGTTTTATAGTTTATTACTGACATACCTAGGTGAATGTTTTATAGTTTATTACTTACATACCTAGGTGAATGTTTTATAGTTTATTACTGACATACCTAGGTGAATGTTTTGTAGTTTATTACTAACATACCTAGGTGAGGGTTTTATAGTTTATTACTGACATACCTAGGTGAATGTTTTATAGTTTATTACTGACATACCTAGGTGAGGGTTTTATAGTTTATTACTGACATACCTAGGTGAATGTTTTGTAGTTTATTACTGACATACCTACGTGAATGTTTTATTGTTTATTACTGACATACCTAGGTGAAGGTTTCATAGTTTATTACTAACATACCCAGGTGAGGGTTTTATAGTTTATTACTGACATACCTAGGTGAATGTTTTATAGTTTATTACTGACATACCTTGGTGAATGTTTTGTAGTTTATTACTGACATACCTAGGTGAAGGTTTCATAGTTTATTACTAACATACCTAGGTGAAGGTTTCATAGTTTATTACTAACATACCCAGGTGAGGGTTTTATAGTTTATTACTGACATACCTAGGTGAATGTTTTATAGTTTATTACTGACATACCTAGGTGAATGTTTTATAGTTTATTACTGACATACCTAGGTGAATGTTTTATTGTTTATTACTGACATACCTAGGTGAGGGTTTTAGTTTTCGTTGTTAGCTGATGTCATGTTTTGTTTGATATTTGTAACGTTTATGGAAGCCACTGCTTCGGTATTTTTCTGGAAGACATTTCGTACCAAATACCGTTACTTGTGTTACGACACCAGACCTGTGTTACCTTTATACCAGACATTGGAAAATGAAGCGTTGTTGTTTTGCATTAATCACAAAGCTACACAATGGGCTATCTGTGCTCTGCCCACCACGGGTATCAAAACCCGTATTTTAGCGTGTAAGTCCGCAGACATACCGCTGAGCCACTGGGGGTCGGAAAATGAAGCGATAAAATGACAAATCTAACACTTGTTTTCATGGACCGAAAGCAGAAAAATAATTGAATAGATAAAATTTTGAAAACTTAAATTAAAATGAAAACTGGAATCGGTAAGAAATATCTGTTTGTATTTCACGTGAAACATTCGAATATCTAATTAGTTTTTTATTGATAGAGGATCACTCGCTGCACGTGTTATCCCCCAATAAAACCAGATCCTCAGGTCACACTGGGCCTTTTAGTTGCGTTCGAGTACCCATTATAGTGTACATCTCTCTTCTCTCTCTTAATCTGTCCTACCGTATTAAACTTCTTAAGGGAATGAATGGTATCACATTCGGCGTCCTCAATGATGTCACAACTATCTGGAAAATGGCCGCTGTTTTGTAGGCACGGCAACACGGAACAAAAGAGAGAAGGAAGCCGCATCTTTGAACCTTTTTAGGGAGTATAAAAATGACCTTACTGAGAGAATGACCATTCGCTCACCTTTCCAAATCATAGGTCAGAATATAATTAGAATTTGTCCTCATTAAACCTAAAATCGACCTCCTTCAACCCCTCGGTGTGAATTCCTGTACCTGGTAAGGGGACCTTTCAGGGACGGTTCTGTTCCTTCAGTTTACCTCCCCTGGGATCTGAACATCCACCCACATGTTTGCCTCGTGAAGGGAAGGAGAGGATCCGGGTGGCTGAGAGGTCCAACTTTAACAAACCACTTTGGCCTTACATTTCTGTAAAGGGGCGGCCTTGGGGTGGCCCCTGGGGTCAATCGGCTGGTCCACGTGTACTGGAGCCAACGACGTACCAGCATTGAATGTTCTCAACAGGTGTTGTGGACATTGTATCTGATGCTGGTGTTTGGGTATGGTGCTCACGAAGCCTTGGAGTTGCTGTAGTATCCTTGTTTGGCATTGTTGTGCGACTCCTCTGAGGGCTACATAGTTGATGGCGTCGGTGGGCACCGAAATAATTTCTTTTATTATGGATGTTCCAAATATAAACTTAAATAAAATTGTGAAAAAACAGTCCATAGGTAAACAACCACATCTTGAAGATTCTGAGCAGCAATCTTCAACATCTGTAACACCTGTTGTACCTCATTTTGTTATATTACATTATCTTTCAGGGAAACCTTCAGGAAAAATATCTTCCTTTTTCATTATGAAGAGGCTAGATGAACTTGCTGACTCTCCAAAGTCAGTAAAGAAGTTTCGATCTGGAGACATATTGGTTGAAACATCCACATCTCAACACAGTGAACTCCTTTTGCATTCAAAGGCGATTGGGGATATTCCTATTGATGTTACACCTGATGACACTTTGAATTCATCATGAGGAGTTACTGATGTGAGGGATTTGAAGAACACATCATAGTCAGAGATTCCCGCTGGTTTCTCCACACAAGGAGTTTCTGCAGTGAGGCGTATCTCCACTCGCAAAGATGGAATTATGATGCTGACCAGTGTCCTCATTTTGACATTTACATCACCGCGCCCACCTGCCACCATCAAGACAGGTTATCTTAAATGCAAGGTACAGCCATGCATTACAAACCCTCTCAGATGTTTCCAGTGTCAGAAGTTCGGTCACTTGATGGTTCCTTGACGTGTGCTCGTTGCGGTGGCAAGAACCACGATGCCTAGGAGTGTGAAACGGACCCTCATTACGTTGCAATGCGTCTCACCCGTCCTACTTTCGTTCTTGCCATAAATGGTTGGAAGAAAGAGAGGTGCAGCGTTTGAAGACGATTCATAACATTACTTATCCTGAGGCTCGAAAGTTGTTGTCCAACACTTCATCTCGGATGTATGCTGTTGCATTTGGTTCTTCAATCACTGTGGGAGTGCAGACAGATCTCTCTGTGTCTCCTTAAGAATCATTCTCCAAACAGATGAAAAGTCTTTTGACCTCCATGGTTAAAAAGTTGATGAAACAAAGTCAACACCCATCTCTGTCCCTAACATACATTCCAGCAAATCCCAAGACCCACTTCTTCTGGTACGGACACTTCCCCAGGTTCATTTTCCCCTCCCACCCCAAGATGCAAAACGATAGTTGGTTCAGGTCCTCAGACGCTAGAATTCTCTTCCAATCGACCCAGAGCAGGATCCCTGAACGTCAACAGACCTCCCTCGAATAAAAATAACAAAAACGTGGTTCTAAACAGAAGGGCTCTCCACCCAATTTGCATACACATAAATAAAAATAGTCACATGATACAATGGAACTGTTTATGTCGTAATATGGATTACATCAATTCACCGATTGCTTCCTACCATCCTGTATGTTTTTCCTTACAGGAAAGATTTCTAAAACCTGAGGATACAATCACCTTTTGGCAAATTCCTTTGCAGAGAAATGACAGGCTGTGTGATGGACGAGTCCATGGAAGGATGGCACTGTTGGTTAATCAGCACCCTATTCTTCCCACTCGACACACCTTTGGAGGCCGTAGCCATCCAGGTTTCTTTGGTTCGTACCATTACTGTTTGTTCTCTCTACCTGTTGCCTTGAGAGACCTTAAACAGTTGTCGTCTTTTTTTCTAATCAACTCAGAACCAGGACTGGCGAGTTATGATAATTATAGTTATGCTACAGAAAGTCCTTTACAACTTGTATTACTGTAGTTTTTCTCTCACTGCTCTAGACTAGATGTAAACATTGAATTTAATGTTATTTATGTTTTTTTGTTTTTTAAAACTTTGCTTTGTTTTACCTTAATTTCATTTTACTAATTTAACTTTTTATTGGACGTTTAGCACCGATAGACTAGTTGCTTTGTACCATAAACAAACTAAATCAACCAACCAGTCTCCTTTGATGCCGACATGATCAAAGACTCTTAAATGAAACTTGTCAATTAGAAACAGAAGGAAGGTCATCATGTTTCCTCATGAATGGATAATCAGATACTTTCGTTTTCACCAAATTCGAATCTGATAAGCTCTGAATCTGATAAGAGTTTCTAATTAACAACGTCATTCTAGACAGTTGCCTTTGGTATCTTGAATTAATTAATCTGTTAATAATATGAAAAATCCACAGAACAAGATGAAACATTATACTGAGAAAAGAAACTGTCCAATGATAGGGCATTATTAAAACTGGATACATGCAGCATATTTTATTATCGATGGAATTATGAATTTTTCGTGTTATAAACATTAACCTGCTCCGTGGATTTCAGAAACTATCAAGTGATATTAAAATATTTTTCGATATATTAAGTTTGGACGCAAAATCTCACGTTTGGAAAGCGTGAAGTCTTCAAACATGGATATACCAGTTCTGTGTTACAGTGGATGGTAAACTACACTCGACAATTAAGTGTAATGTAGAATTCTTTTTTAATCATATATATACTTTAGTTATAAATTAGTTCAGATAAACCACTTTTAGAGTAAAGATGAACAAGTAAAACACACACACACACTGTTTATATAATTTAAAATCACATATAGATAAAATACGGACGATATTACTGAGTAACATGACAGAGTAGAAACAAAGGTAACCAACAAAGACAAATGAAAGTGAAGTTATATGTAAATAGTGACACAATAACTGAAGACTAACGACACATCATACACTTTTAATCAATACGTTAATGTGACGCCACATGTATCACAGTTGTCACATATCATGAGATTCTCTGTTGACTTTATTCCATGACAAAAGCAGTGTGTCTGTTGACTCTATTCCACTATAAAAGCAGCATATCTGTTGATTCTATTCCACTATAAAAGCAGCATATCTGTTGACTCTATTCCATTATAAAAGCAGCATATCTGTTGACTCTATTCCATGACAGAAGCAGCTTATCTGTTGATTCTATTCCATGACAGAGGCAGTGTGTCTGTTGACTCTATTCCATTAAAAAGCAGCATATCTGTTGATTCTATTCCATTATAGGAGCAGCATATCTGTTGCCTCTATTCCATAATAGGAGCAGGGCATTTGTTGACTCTATTCCATAATATAAGCAAGGCATTTGTTGATTCTATTCCATTATAGGAGCAGTGTATCTGTTAACTCTACTCCATAATAGGAGCAGGGCATTTGTTGACTCTATTCCATAATATAAGCAAGGCATTTGTTGATTCTATTCCATTATAGGAGCAGTGTATCTGTTAACTCTACTCCATAATAGGAGCAGGGCATTTGTTGACTCTATTCCATAATAACAGCAGGGCATTTGTTGACTCTATTCCATTGTAGGAGCAGGGCATTTGTTGACTCTATTCCATAATATAAGCAAGGCATTTGTTGATTCTATTCCATTATAGGAGCAGTGTATCTGTTAACTCTACTCCATAATAGGAGCAGGGCATTTGTTGACTCTATTCTATTACAGGAGCAGCATATCTGTTGACTCTATTCCATTATAGGAGCAGTGAATCTGTTAACTCTATTTCATAACAGGAGCAGGGCATTTGTTGACTGTATTCCATTATAAAAGCAGCATATCTGTTGACTCTATTCCATTATAGGAGCAGCATATCTGTTGACTCTATTCCACGACAGAAGCAGTGTATTTGTTCAGTAATTTCATTATTAATTTATTTACAGCATTTACGGAACATCTGTCGATATGTCAGTTGTTGAAAAAGTCCATCAGATGTTAAAAATACAAAGATGGCTAGTTACGACATGTACCATTACATCGATTCATTACATAACATTTTCATGAAGTGGTTTATTCATTGAACAAATTAACCCTTTCAAACTTAACACCAACACAGATGTGTTTAATGACACTGTGTCCTTCCTTCTTTAGTTGTATTTTATTTCTTTGATAGGCCCGGTATGGCCGAGCACGTTAAGGCGTATGCTTCGTAATCTGAGGATCGCGGGTTCGCGCCCGAGTCGCGCCAAACATGCTCGCCCTCCCAGCCGTGGGGGCGTTATAACGTGACGGTAAATCCCACTATTCGTTGATAAAAGAGTAGCCCAAGAGTTGGCGGTGGGTGGTGATGACTAGCTGCCTTCCCTCTAGTCTTACACTCCTAAATTAGGGACGGCTAGCACAGATAGCCCTCGAGTAGCTTTGTGCGAAATTCCAAAACAAACAAACTATTTTTTTGACTTGTAGTTTCGTAAATACGTAAAAATTTTCTGTGAAATGTTGAGAACATTACCGGTGTTCATATTGTATAAATAAATCCACTGCGTTTTTGTATTTTTATTCTCGCGAAACAGAAAGTAACAAATCTCCGTTCTCTTATTGAAACAATCAACGCGTACAATTACTTGGCATATTGGGTGCCGTTTGCCTCATTATGAAACGACTGGTGATTAAAATCTTTCCTTGTGTAACATTTCTCTAGCAAAACATGACACAAACTAGGCCATGGTGTATCAAGGAAAATTTTGTGGAGTGAGCCAACTGGTTTAATTTAGAGGCGTACATGACGTCACTCAGCGCCGCCCATACCCAACCGAACTTTAAAAAGCTGTGTTCATCTTAGACAAATAGCAAGCATTACTTTCTCCATCTTTATCTTATGAAGGGAGACCTCTCGGTCACGTGTTGTGTCCGTTTATCTACCATTTTCAAACATGGGTCGTTACAAAACCAACGAAATGTATTCATATTTCATAACCGCTGGTTCTCGCGAACTCAAAAAAGCAACTTGAAATATAGCGAGATACACTTAAGTTTTGAATCATTCTTGTATTCCTAATGTAACAAAACATCCGAAGACGACACCATGAACCAAAATTTGACAACATAGTAACAAGATGAGAAGACAGAAGACCACAGCGACACCAAGTGTGCATAAACTATTCACGACCTTTTTAGTCGAGCAATAAATATAACAATGGACATCAAAACGTTTATTAATACTATGTTTGAGTTGGTCACCCTAAATAATAACCTTGTATATATCAGTGTATGTAGTTGTTGTCTGAATACATTGTATATATCAGTGTATAAAGTTGTTGTCTGAATACATTGTATATATCAGTGTATGTAGTTGTTGTCTGAATACATTGTATATATCAGTGTACGTAGTTGTCTGAATACATTGTATATATCAGTGTATGTAGTTGTTGTCTGAATACATTGTATATATCAGTGTATGTAGTTGTTGTCTGAATACATTGTATATATCAGTGTATGTAGTTGTTGTCTGAATACATTGTATATATCAGTGTACGTAGTTGTCTGAATACATTGTATATATCAGTGTATGTAGTTGTTGTCTGAATACATTGTATATATCAGTGTATGTAGTTGTTGTCTGAATACATTGTATATATCAGTGTATGTAGTTGTTGTCTGAATACATTGTATATATCAGTGTATGTAGTTGTTGTCTGAATACATTGTATATATCAGTGTATGTAGTTGTTGTCTGAATACATTGTATATATCAGTGTACGTAGTTGTCTGAATACATTGTATATATCAGTGTATGTAGTTGTTGTCTGAATACATTGTATATATCAGTGTATAAAGTTGTTGTCTGAATACATTGTATATATCAGTGTACGTAGTTGTTGTCTGAATACATTGTATATATCAGTGTACGTAGTTGTTGTCTGAATACATTGTATATATCAGTGTATGTAGTTGTTGTCTGAATTTACTGTATATATCAGTGTATGTAGTTGTATGAATACATTGTGTATATCAGTGTACGTAGTTGTTGTCTGAATACATTGTATATATCAGTGTACGTAGTTGTTGTCTGAATACATTGTATATATCAGTGTATGTAGTTGTTGTCTGAATACATTGTATATATCAGTGTATAAAGTTGTTGTCTGAATACATTGTATATATCAGTGTACGTAGTTGTTGTCTGAATACATTGTATATATCAGTGTATAAAGTTGTTGTCTGAATACATTGTATATATCAGTGTACGTAGTTGTCTGAATACATTGTATATATCAGTGTATGTAGTTGTTGTCTGAATACATTGTATATATCAGTGTATGTAGTTGTTGTCTGAATACATTGTATATATCAGTGTATAAAGTTGTTGTCTGAATACATTGTATATATCAGTGTATAAAGTTGTTGTCTGAATACATTGTATATATCAGTGTACGTAGTTGTTGTCCGAATACATTGTATATATCAGTGTACGTAGTTGTTTGAATACATTGTATATATCAGTGTATGTAGTTGTTGTCTGAATACATTGTATATATCAGTGTATGTAGTTGTTGTCTGAATACATTGTATATATCAGTGTATAAAGTTGTTGTCTGAATACATTGTATATATCAGTGTACGTGTTGTTGTCCGAATACATTGTATATATCAGTGTACGTAGTTGTCTGAATACATTGTATATATCAGTGTATGTAGTTGTTGTCTGAATACATTGTATATATCAGTGTATAAAGTTGTTGTCTGAATACATTGTATATATCAGTGTACGTAGTTGTTGTCTGAATACATTGTATATATCAGTGTACGTAGTTGTCTGAATACATTGTATATATCAGTGTACGTAGTTGTTGTCTGAATACATTGTATATATCAGTGTATGTAGTTGTTTTCTGAATACATTGTATATATCAGTGTATGTAGTTGTTTTCTGAATACATTGTATATATCAGTGTATAAAGTTGTTGTCTGAATACATTGTATATATCAGTGTATGTAGTTGTTGTCTGAATACATTGTATATATCAGTGTATAAAGTTGTTGTCTGAATACATTGTATATATCAGTGTATAAAGTTGTTGTCTGAATACATTGTATATATCAGTGTATGTAGTTGTTGTCTGAATACATTGTATATATCAGTGTACGTAGTTGTTGTCTGAATACATTGTATATATCAGTGTACGTAGTTGTCTGAATACATTGTATATATCAGTGTATGTAGTTGTTGTCTGAATACATTGTATATATCAGTGTATGTAGTTGTTGTCTGAATACATTGTATATATCAGTGTATGTAGTTGTTGTCTGAATACATTGTATATATCAGTGTACGTAGTTGTCTGAATACATTGTATATATCAGTGTATGTAGTTGTTGTCTGAATACATTGTATATATCAGTGTATGTAGTTGTTGTCTGAATACATTGTATATATCAGTGTATGTAGTTGTTGTCTGAATACATTGTATATATCAGTGTATGTAGTTGTTGTCTGAATACATTGTATATATCAGTGTATAAAGTTGTTGTCTGAATACATTGTATATATCAGTGTATAAAGTTGTTGTCTGAATACATTGTATATATCAGTGTATGTAGTTGTTGTCTGAATACATTGTATATATCAGTGTATAAAGTTGTTGTCTGAATACATTGTATATATCAGTGTATAAAGTTGTTGTCTGAATACATTGTATATATCAATGTATGTAGTTGTTGTCTGAATACATTGTACATATCAGTGTATAAAGTTGTTGTCTGAATACATTGTATATATCAGTGTATAAAGTTGTTGTCTGAATACATTGTATATATCAGTGTACGTAGTTGTTGTCTGAATACATTGTATATATCAGTGTATAAAGTTGTTGTCTGAATACATTGTATATATCAGTGTATAAAGTTGTTGTCTGAATACATTGTATATATCAGTGTATGTAGTTGTTGTCTGAATACATTGTATATATCAGTGTATAAAGTTGTTGTCTGAATACATTGTATATATCAGTGTATAAAGTTGTTGTCTGAATACATTGTATATATCAGTGTATAAAGTTGTTGTCTGAATACATTGTATATCAGTGTACGTAGTTGTTGTCTGAATACATTGTATATATCAGTGTATGTAGTTGTTGTCTGAATACATTGTATATATCAGTGTATGTAGTTGTTGTCTGAATACATTGTATATATCAGTGTATGTAGTTGTTGTCTGAATTTACTGTATATATCAGTATATGTAGTTGTTGTCTGAATACATTGTATATATCAGTGTATGTAGTTTTTTTCTGAATACATTGTATATATCAGTGTACGTAGTTGTTGTCTGAATACATTGTATATATCAGTGTATGTAGTTGTTGTCTGAATACATTGTATATATCAGTGTACGTAGTTGTTGTCTGAATACATTGTATATATCAGTGTATGTAGTTGTTGTCTGAATACATTGTATACATCAGTGTACGTAGTTGTTGTCTGAATACATTGTATACATCAGTGTACGTAGTTGTTGTCTGAATTTACTGTATATATCAGTGTATGTAGTTGTTGTCTGAATACATTGTATATATCAGTGTACGTAGTTGTTGTCTGAATACATTGTATACATCAGTGTACGTAGTTGTTGTCTGAATTTACTGTATATATCAGTGTATGTAGTTGTTGTCTGAATTTACTGTATATATCAGTGTATGTAGTTGTTGTCTGAATACATTGTATATATCAGTGTATGTAGTTGTTGTCTGAATTTACTGTATATATCAGTGTATGTAGTTGTTGTCTGAATACATTGTATATATCAGTGTATGCAATTGTTGTCTGAATTTACTGTATATATCAGTGTATGTAGTTGTTGTCTGAATACATTGTATACATCAGTGTATGTAGTTGTTGCCTGAATACATTGTATATATCAGTGTATGCAATTGTTGTCTGAATACATTGTATATATCAGTGTATGTAGTTGTTTTCTGAATACATTGTATATATCAGTGTACGTAGTTGTTTTCTGAATACATTGTATATATCAGTGTACGTAGTTGTTGTCTGAATACATTGTATATATCAATGTATGTAGTTGTTGTCCGAATACATTGTATACATCAGTGTATAAAGTTGTTGTCTGAATACATTGTATATATCAGTGTATGTAGTTGTTTTCTGAATACATTGTATATATCAGTGTATGCAATTGTTGTCTGAATACATTGTATATATCAGTGTATGTAGTTGTTTTCTGAATACATTGTATATATCAGTGTACGTAGTTGTTGTCTGAATACATTGTATATATCAGTGTATGTAGTTGTTTTCTGAATACATTGTATATATCAGTGTATGTAGTTGTTGTCTGAATTTACTGTATATATCAGTGTATGTAGTTGTCTGAATACATTGTGTATATCAGTGTACGTAGTTGTTGTCTGAATACATTGTATATATCAGTGTATGTAGTTGTTGTCTGAATACATTGTATATATCAGTGTATGTAGTTGTTGTCTTAATACATTGTATATATCAGTGTATGTAGTTGTTGTCTGAATACATTGTATATATCAGTGTATAAAGTTGTTGTCTGAATACATTGTATATATCAGTGTACGTAGTTGTTGTCTGAATACATTGTATATATCAGTGTACGTAGTTGTCTGAATACATTGTATATATCAGTGTACGTAGTTGTTGTCTGAATACATTGTATATATCAGTGTATGTAGTTGTTTTCTGAATACATTGTATATATCAGTGTATGTAGTTGTTTTCTGAATACATTGTATATATCAGTGTATAAAGTTGTTGTCTGAATACATTGTATATATCAGTGTATGTAGTTGTTGTCTGAATACATTGTATATATCAGTGTATAAAGTTGTTGTCTGAATACATTGTATATATCAGTGTATAAAGTTGTTGTCTGAATACATTGTATATATCAGTGTATGTAGTTGTTGTCTGAATACATTGTATATATCAGTGTACGTAGTTGTTGTCTGAATACATTGTATATATCAGTGTACGTAGTTGTCTGAATACATTGTATATATCAGTGTATGTAGTTGTTGTCTGAATACATTGTATATATCAGTGTATGTAGTTGTTGTCTGAATACATTGTATATATCAGTGTATGTAGTTGTTGTCTGAATACATTGTATATATCAGTGTACGTAGTTGTCTGAATACATTGTATATATCAGTGTATGTAGTTGTTGTCTGAATACATTGTATATATCAGTGTATGTAGTTGTTGTCTGAATACATTGTATATATCAGTGTATGTAGTTGTTGTCTGAATACATTGTATATATCAGTGTATGTAGTTGTTGTCTGAATACATTGTATATATCAGTGTATAAAGTTGTTGTCTGAATACATTGTATATATCAGTGTATAAAGTTGTTGTCTGAATACATTGTATATATCAGTGTATGTAGTTGTTGTCTGAATACATTGTATATATCAGTGTATAAAGTTGTTGTCTGAATACATTGTATATATCAGTGTATAAAGTTGTTGTCTGAATACATTGTATATATCAATGTATGTAGTTGTTGTCTGAATACATTGTACATATCAGTGTATAAAGTTGTTGTCTGAATACATTGTATATATCAGTGTATAAAGTTGTTGTCTGAATACATTGTATATATCAGTGTACGTAGTTGTTGTCTGAATACATTGTATATATCAGTGTATAAAGTTGTTGTCTGAATACATTGTATATATCAGTGTATAAAGTTGTTGTCTGAATACATTGTATATATCAGTGTATGTAGTTGTTGTCTGAATACATTGTATATATCAGTGTATAAAGTTGTTGTCTGAATACATTGTATATATCAGTGTATAAAGTTGTTGTCTGAATACATTGTATATATCAGTGTATAAAGTTGTTGTCTGAATACATTGTATATATCAGTGTACGTAGTTGTTGTCTGAATACATTGTATATATCAGTGTATGTAGTTGTTGTCTGAATACATTGTATATATCAGTGTATGTAGTTGTTGTCTGAATACATTGTATATATCAGTGTATGTAGTTGTTGTCTGAATTTACTGTATATATCAGTATATGTAGTTGTTGTCTGAATACATTGTATATATCAGTGTATGTAGTTTTTTTCTGAATACATTGTATATATCAGTGTACGTAGTTGTTGTCTGAATACATTGTATATATCAGTGTATGTAGTTGTTGTCTGAATACATTGTATATATCAGTGTACGTAGTTGTTGTCTGAATACATTGTATATATCAGTGTATGTAGTTGTTGTCTGAATACATTGTATACATCAGTGTACGTAGTTGTTGTCTGAATACATTGTATACATCAGTGTACGTAGTTGTTGTCTGAATTTACTGTATATATCAGTGTATGTAGTTGTTGTCTGAATACATTGTATATATCAGTGTACGTAGTTGTTGTCTGAATACATTGTATACATCAGTGTACGTAGTTGTTGTCTGAATTTACTGTATATATCAGTGTATGTAGTTGTTGTCTGAATTTACTGTATATATCAGTGTATGTAGTTGTTGTCTGAATACATTGTATATATCAGTGTATGCAATTGTTGTCTGAATTTACTGTATATATCAGTGTATGTAGTTGTTGTCTGAATACATTGTATACATCAGTGTACGTAGTTGTTGTCTGAATTTACTGTATATATCAGTGTATGTAGTTGTTGTCTGAATACATTGTATACATCAGTGTACGTAGTTGTTGTCTGAATTTACTGTATATATCAGTGTATGTAGTTGTTGTCTGAATACATTGTATACATCAGTGTACGTAGTTGTTGTCTGAATTTACTGTATATATCAGTGTATGTAGTTGTTGTCTGAATACATTGTATATATCAGTGTATGTAGTTGTTTTCTGAATACATTGTATACATCAGTGTACGTAGTTGTTGTCTGAATACATTGTATACATCAGTGTACGTAGTTGTTGTCTGAATACATTGTATACATCAGTGTACGTAGTTGTTGTGTGAATTTACTGTATATATCAGTGTATGTAGTTGTTGTCTGAATACATTGTATATATCAGTGTATGCAATTGTTGTCTGAATTTACTGTATATATCAGTGTATGTAGTTGTTGTCTGAATACATTGTATATATCAGTGTATGTAGTTGTTGTCTGAATACATTGTATACATCAGTGTACGTAGTTGTTGTCTGAATACATTGTATACATCAGTGTACGTAGTTGTTGTCTGAATTTACTGTATATATCAGTGTATGTAGTTGTTGTCTGAATACATTGTATATATCAGTGTACGTAGTTGTTGTCTGAATACATTGTATATATCAGTGTATGTAGTTGTTGTCTGAATTTACTGTATATATCAGTGTATGTAGTTGTTTTCTGAATACATTGTATATATCAGTGTATGTAGTTGTTGTCTGAATACATTGTGTATATCAGTGTACGTAGTTGTTGTCTGAATACATTGTATATATCAGTGTATGTAGTTGTTGTCTGAATACATTGTACATATCAGTGTATGTAGTTGTTGTCTGAATACATTGTATATATCAGTGTATGTAGTTGTTGTCTGAATACATTGTGTATATCAGTGTATGTAGTTGTTGTCTGAATACATTGTGTATATCAGTGTACGTAGTTGTTGTCTGAATACATTGTATATATCAGTGTATGTAGTTGTTGTCTGAATACATTGTATATATCAGTGTATGTAGTTGTTGTCTGAATACATTGTATATATCAGTGTATGTAGTTGTTGTCTGAATACATTGTATATATCAATGTATGTAGTTGTTGTCCGAATACATTGTATACATCAGTGTATGTAGTTGTTGCCTGAATACATTGTATATATCAGTGTATGCAATTGTTGTCTGAATACATTGTATATATCAGTGTATGTAGTTGTTTTCTGAATACATTGTATATATCAGTGTACGTAGTTGTTTTCTGAATACATTGTATATATCAGTGTACGTAGTTGTTGTCTGAATACATTGTATATATCAATGTATGTAGTTGTTGTCCGAATACATTGTATACATCAGTGTATAAAGTTGTTGTCTGAATACATTGTATATATCAGTGTATGTAGTTGTTTTCTGAATACATTGTATATATCAGTGTATGCAATTGTTGTCTGAATACATTGTATATATCAGTGTATGTAGTTGTTTTCTGAATACATTGTATATATCAGTGTACGTAGTTGTTGTCTGAATACATTGTATATATCAGTGTATGTAGTTGTTTTCTGAATACATTGTATATATCAGTGTATGTAGTTGTTGTCTGAATTTACTGTATATATCAGTGTATGTAGTTGTCTGAATACATTGTGTATATCAGTGTACGTAGTTGTTGTCTGAATACATTGTATATATCAGTGTATGTAGTTGTTGTCTGAATACATTGTATATATCAGTGTATGTAGTTGTTGTCTTAATACATTGTATATATCAGTGTATAAAGTTGTTGTCTGAATACATTGTATATATCAGTGTACGTAGTTGTCTGAATACATTGTATATATCAGTGTATGTAGTTGTCTGAATACATTGTGTATATCAGTGTATGTAGTTGTTGTCTGAATACATTGTATATATCAGTGTACGTAGTTGTTGTCTGAATACATTGTATATATCAGTGTATGTAGTTGTTGTCTGAATACATTGTATATATCAGTGTATAAAGTTGTTGTCTGAATACATTGTATATATCAGTGTACGTAGTTGTTGTCTGAATACATTGTATATATCAGTGTACGTAGTTGTTGTCTGAATACATTGTATATATCAGTGTATGTAGTTGTTGTCTGAATTTACTGTATATATCAGTGTATGTAGTTGTCTGAATACATTGTGTATATCAGTGTACGTAGTTGTTGTCTGAATACATTGTATATATCAGTGTACGTAGTTGTTGTCTGAATACATTGTATATATCAGTGTATGTAGTTGTTGTCTGAATACATTGTATATATCAGTGTATAAAGTTGTTGTTTGAATACATTGTATATATCAGTGTATGTAGTTGTTGTCTGAATACATTGTATATATCAGTGTATGTAGTTGTTGTCTGAATACATTGTATATATCAGTGTATAAAGTTGTTGTCTGAATACATTGTATATATCAGTGTACGTAGTTGTTGTCTGAATACATTGTATATATCAGTGTACGTAGTTGTTGTCTGAATACATTGTATATATCAGTGTACGTAGTTGTTGTCTGAATTCACTGTATATATCAGTGTACGTAGTTGTTGTCTGAATACATTGTATATATCAGTGTACGTAGTTGTTGTCTGAATACATTGTATATATCAGTGTACGTAGTTGTTGTCTGAATACATTGTATATATCAGTGTATGTAGTTGTTTTCTGAATACATTGTACATATCAGTGTACGTAGTTGTTGTCTGAATACATTGTATATATCAGTGTACGTAGTTGTTGTCTGAATACATTGTACATATCAGTAATATTAAAATAATAAACCACGTTTTATTATTGCTACTTTAAAACTTTATATGTTTGTAAAACTACAAATAAAAACGTTTTATACAGTTTAAGTAAAACACGAAAATTAAATAAAAACTATGTGAAAGAATGAGTGGTTTTATATTAAATACTTTGATTGTATTAAGATTAGTCATAACTTGTGTTTATAAAGATAGAAAGAAAACAGAAGGAAAAATAAAATATCCACATTTATAAAGATTAAATAACAAGACATGTATAGAGATGAAAAGATGTCTTTCAGTACGAGGCTTTCTTTGTTTCTTTACATGTAAACACAAAACCTCATAGTAGACTATGTGTGCTCTGCCCACCCCGTGTATCGAAACCCGGTGTTCTGGGGGTGTGAATCGAGAACATTCTTGTGTGCCACTGGGGCGCAAACTAGTAGTCAATGGAAGTATATAATAAAGTCACAAGTGACCAAAAGAGTGCTTATTGCCACAGAATAAGTTGGTAACTATTTTAGAGAAATATGAACAACTGAAATTTAAATATAACTGAAAAACTCGAATCGAAAAAATTCATATACGACTTGAATCGAAATTGAACTCCTAATGTTTTCCAGATTTCAAACAGAAAACCTGATTTGTTTCCATCTCTGCTTGATACTAAATATTTATAACGTGATCTCTTCTAGTTTAGAAACACTGAATTTGATGCTGCTTTGAATATTTTATCATTGTTGTTACACTGTGGTGAACTCCGCACATACACCGTAGTTTCAACTGACCCAGGTTGGCTGTTCATATTTTCAGTAAGTTTAAAAAAAGTGTTAAATCGATCTCGAGAATATAAAGAACCGACCTCCTAGCAACTAGCTCGTGAAGCATTACGTAAGCTTTTAATTCTTTCGCAAGCACACTCGCGCCACGCGCCAGTTCCGCTTACTGAGGCCTCGTTCTAATACCGTTTTGTAGCAGTAACTCGTACGTACTGTTCCTCTCAGGCAAGCTGTAGGCTTTGTATCTCAGGAACTGCACGTGCACAACCATAACTATACTCCCTATCTAGCTCTTACCCCTCCATTTCTGAAGTTCATTACACTCTGTCTCTGTATGATAACGGGTTAAGTAACCTTTGTTATAGTTGTTTTGTTTTCGACAGGATCTACGTGCAGGAAAATATAGTTATATACACACTACGGTGCCCCAGCTTGTTTGTTAATTTCGAGCAAAGCTACACGAGGGCTATCTACGCTAGCCGCCCCTAATTTAGCAGTGTAAGACAAGGAGAAAGGCAGTTGGTCGTCAAAACCCACCGCCAACTCTTGGGTTACTCTTTCACCAACGAATAGTGGGATTGATTGTCGCATTATAACGTCTACACAGCTGAAAGGGTGAGAATGTTTGGTGCAACGGGGATTCGAACCTGCGACCCTAAGATTACGAGTCGAACGCCTTAACCCACCTGGCCATGACGGGCCCTGGTCGGCTCAGACGTGATAGTGTAGATTTCTATTTTATGTTTCATGACATTTGACGATCGCTTTAAGCAGTTGAGCGTTGAATATTTGTTGGCCCTACCAATATGAATGTCATATTATAATGTCTTAATTTACATAGAATGTCATATTATTATGCCTTAATTTACATAGAATGTCATATTATTATGTCTTAATTTACATAGAATGTCATATTATTATGTCTTAATTTACATAGAATGTCATATTATTATGTCTTAATTTACATAGAATGTCATATTATTATGTCTTAATTTACATAGAATGAACTTCAGTGTACCGAGGTTCCCACACTGTTATGAAGACACACATGTTCAGTAGTGGTGTGAAAACTGTTGATATTGTGTGAATGATGACTAAATATACCCTGTGACTTAATGGATATCTAGTTTCTGTCTAACCACTACCCTCAGTCCATCCTGACTAAATTTACCCTGTGACTTAATGGATATCTAGTTTCTGTCTAACCACTACCCTCAGTCCATCCTGACTAAATATACCCTGTGACTTAATGGATATCTAGTTTCTGTCTAACCACTACCCTCAGTCCATCCTGACTAAATATACCCTGTGACTTAATGGATATCTAGTTTCTGTCTAACCACTACCCTCAGTCCATCCTGACTAAATATACTCTGTGACTTAATAGATATCTAGTTTCTGTCTAACCCCTACCCTCAGTCCATCCTGACTAAATATACCCTGTGATTTAATGGATATCTAGTTTCTGTCTAACCCCTACCCTCAGTCCATCCTGACTAAATATACCCTGTGATTTTGGTTTTTTAATGGATATCTAGTTTCTGTCTAATCGCTACCCTCAGTCCATCCAATCTTTATCCAATTGTATTTCGTATCTAATCATTGATCGGGCCACCTTTGGATAATGTCGAAATGGACTTTAGGACTTTTACTGGACATTGGCTTCTTAAATCCTATTCGTTTTGTTTTTTATACATCCCATAATACTAAGGTTTGGAAACTCTAAACTGTATTTCACTGGCTCGTATTGATTTTGTAAGAACTCTAACAAAGTAAGTATTGAAATAAATAAAGCATTTATTTAGTAAAGCATTAGTAACTAACTTTTGTTTTGTTAAGGTTTCATTTTATTCTAAGTGGTATATTGATAAATATTTTATGAAACAAACTTTAAGAAAATATATTACATTACATTAGAAAAGAAGTTATATTAATTAAATATTACATTACCTTACAATGAAAGTTGTATTAATTAAATATTACATTACCTTACAATGAATGTTGTATTAATTAAATATTACATTACCTTACAATGAAAGTTGTATTAATTAAATATTACATTATCTTACAATGAAAGTTGTATTAATTAAATACTGCATTGTATTAGAACAGAAGTTGTATTAATTAAATATTACATTACATTACAATGAAAGTTGTATTATTTAAATATTACATTATATTATGATAAAACTTGTATTAATTAAATGTAAAATTAGTTTTTGACTTTATATTCACGATACCGCAACCATGCTAACGTAAGGTTCTCCATCTTACACGTATGTTCACGTGACACTGAAGATAAGTGATGTGATTGTCTTACTCTGTGTGTTCACCGTGGGCCTTGATGTGTTGTTAGAACCATAAGGCACGCGGTGAATGCCAAGAGAAAGCCTCGAGAACAGCAATGAAAAACACATGGGCGACTTCTGAGAGAGAGAACCGAAACATTTAGGGGTAACTTTACAGTCTTCCAAAGAACAGTTTTCTGGACTTTCTCGTGAAGAAAGGTGTAGTCAGTCCGTGTTCTCTGAGCCTATGGAGGGAATAAAACATTCATTAAAGTATTTAAATAGATTAACTCTCTCGCTGAAATTCGTAAAGTATAAATCTCATGACCAATATCGATTGTTACGACATTTCTATAAATGTACAGCACCAAAATTAATAAATAAAAATACTTTATGAAACTAACAAAACATTTGTTTCAAAACAGGTTTGTTTGTTTCTCTCACATCAATTGGTTATTTTTGAAACCAATTTACACCAATCAACGACACCATCTACAACTTTAGACATGTTGGATCTAAGTGAACGTCATAATGAAACTTTCGTTACTCTATTGTCCGAATCCTAAGAATATACAAAACAACAATAGAATTAGATGTGTTATTTGAAGGGGTTTGAGGTCAGTGTTGTATTTAGTGTCGTAAATGTTTTATAACATTATTTACCTTTGTGTAGCTGAAATCTGAAACCAAAATACTTATAACGCTATAATTCCGGGTTAGATCCCAATGCAGAATACAACCGCGCTGAGTAATTTTGCACTAAAACTATCTTGTTAATTAGTCTACAGTTATAGTTTTAAACTATTTTGTATGAACTGTTATTAGTACTGTTAATGTGATTTTCAACCAGAACGCCCCCTTAAGCATATTCGGTCAAGTTTAGAAGCCTCTAAAAGTAAGAGGTAAATTGTCAAGCTACTGTGTGTGACATAGAAGGTGTGAAAATAACTCGTTAAATGCTAATGTAATAGAACTAACATTTCATTATTATAATAACATAGACACAAGTTGTAACCTCTACTGTAACCCTACGTAACGTACTCTGCTTGTTTGTTTCTGTATTGTAAGTGTTTTTGAAAGCGGATTTCTGTATATTTGGTAAATCATGATAAAACTGTTACATCATTAACAAATCACCAAACGTATCTTACTTTCATTGTTGATGTTCCTGTCTTCATTGCAAACCAGGATGAGTTCCTAAAGCACGTGCTTCTATTAGATTCTAGACATTACTTGATTGTCAAAGATTTAATTAGTCTTTTATCTGAACCACAGTAACTAAAGAGATTAGTCGATAGCTGTAATCGGCCATTTTCTACTTTGATTATACGTTAGAGTGTTTGGTTGATGGACTCGATCAGTCGTCTTCTGTCCCAATGATAACAATGGACAATTTAGTAGATGGACTCAATCAGTCGTCTTCTGGCCCAAAGATAACAATGGATAACTTAGTAGATGGACTCGATCAGCCGACTTCTATCCCAATGATAACTATGGACAACTTAGGGGACAGGCACAATCAGGCTTCTTCTGTCCCAATAATAATAATGGACAATTTAGTTAACGGACTCAATCAGTCGTCTTCTGTCTAATGATAACTATGGTTAATTAAGTTAGTGAACAGAATCAGTCGTCTTCTGTCTAATGATAACTATGGTTAATTAAGTTAGTGAACAGAATCAGTCGTCTTCTGTCTAATGATAACTATGGTTAATTAAGTTAGTGAACAGAATCAGTCGTCTTCTGTCTAATGATAACTATGGTTAATTAAGTTAGTGAACAGAATCAGTTGTCTTCTGTCTAATGATAATTATGGTTAATTAAGTTAGTGAGCAGAATCAATCGTCTTCTGTCTAATGATAACTATGGTTAATTAAGTTAGTGAACAGAATCAATCGTCTTCTGTCTAATGATAACTATGGTTAATTAAGTTAGTGAACAGAATCAGTCGTCTTCTGTTTAATGATAACTATGGTTAATTAAGTTAGTGAACAGAATCAGTCGTCTTCTGTCTAATGATAACTATGGTTAATTAAGTTAGTGAACAGAATCAGTCGTCTTCTGTCTAATGATAACTATGGTTAATTAAGTTAGTGAACAGAATCAATCGTCTTCTGTCTAATGATAACTATGGTTAATTAAGTTAGTGAACAGAATCAGTCGTCTTCTGTCTAATGATAACTATGGTTAATTAACTTAGTGAACAGAATCAATCGTCTTCTGTCTAATGATAACTATGGTAATTAAAGTAGTGAAACCGAAGCAGTCGTCTTCTGTCTAATGATAACTATGGTTAATTAAGTTAGTGAACAGAATCAGTCGTCTTCTGTCTATGATAACTATGGTTAATTAAGTTAGTGAACAGAATCAGTCGTCTTCTGTCTAATGATAACTATGGTTAATTAAGTTAGTGAACAGAATCAGTCGTCTTCTGTCTAATGATAACTATGGTTATAAAGTTAGTGAACAGAATCAGTCGTTCTTCTGTCTAATGATAACTATGGTTAATAAAGTTAGTGAACAGAATCAGTCCGTCTTCTGTCTAATGATAACTATGGTTAATTAAGTTAGTGAACAGAATCAATCGTCTTCTGTCTAATGATAACTATGGTTAATTAAGTTAGTGAAACAGAATCAGTCGTCTTCTGTCTAATGATAACTATGGTTAATTAAGTTAGTGAACAGAATCAGTCGTCTTCTGTCTAATGATAACTATGGTTAATTAAGTTAGTGAACAGAATCAGTCGTCTTCTGTCTAATGATAACTATGGTTAATTAAGTTAGTGAACAGAATCAGTCGTCTTCTGTCTAATGATAACTATGGTTAATTAAGTTAGTGAACAGAATCAATCGTCTTCTGTCTAATGATAACTATGGTTAATTAAGTTAGTGAACAGAATCAGTCGTCTTCTGTCTTAGTGTTGATGTTAAACACGATTAACTTGTTACGAGGAATTTCGTTTAAAAGCTTTAGACTTTATGATGATAGGATGTTAATTTGACCGTTATCATGTCTACAGGTATTCAAAGCTCATTTCTTACGCATTTGTTTGTTTGAATTTCGAATAAATCTAGCTACTCGAGGGCTATTTGCGCTAGCCGTCCCCAGTTTAGCAGTGTAAGACTAAAGGAAGGCACCTAGTCATCACATTCCACCGCCAATTCTTGGGCTACTCTTTTACCAAAAAAATAGTGGGATTGACCGAACGTCATAAAGCCCCAACGGCTGAAAGGGTGACCATGTTTTGTGTGACCGGGATTCGAACCGCGGCCCTCAGATTACAAGTCGAGTTCCTTAACCACCTATCTTCTAGTAATGAAAGGTCTTTCTCCACATAAAAGGTATTTCACTGTTTGTAGTTATTTATATAACTTGTTAAATTGTTAGAAAACATCAGTTTTAATGGCTGTACAAACTGTAAAATATATAAAGCGTTAAAACTCTTTTCTAACACCTGGCCACGCCATGCGTTAAACATTTGAAGGATAAAACGTAAGTTAAGTTGTAATTACTAAGTGTTAAAATGGTTGATTACATCGTAGCTAAATTGTGACTCTTAAGTGTTAAATTGATTGATTACATCTTGGGTTAAAATTAGTAAGTGTTAAAATGGTTGGTTACATCTTAGTTAGGTTGTAATTAGTAAGTGTTGAATTGGTTATAACCTAGGATATAACTCATCTTGTCATTTGTAAACATAGAACATCTGGTTAAAACATCATTTGCGAATATGAAACACCTGGTTTACTGACCACCTGTCACGGAACATAAGTAGTTATACATTGTAACACTGACTCACTGTAAAACTTCGAGATTAGTTACTTAACACATACAATAAAGCATTGTAACACAATAGGTGTAAGATATTCTAATATCTTTCCATTTTAGTCCACTTAAATTTTGACAAACTCTTTTAAATACTTTAATTTAGGTAACTTTCAGATTCAGTGTTGGTTCGCGTACAGTTATTCAATACACAAGACAAAGAAGAAATGACTCGTAATTATTAATTACCAGACGTTTATAACTCTTGAATGTTACAAGTTTTCTTTCGTGTTGGTGAGAGTGGCGCGTCTACAGAAGTTTCTTAAAACAAACGATGTATCTTTAATCAAGTTAACGTTACATCTGGATTTTAAGTTCCCAGTAACATCCAACAGACTTACTTTTTAACAGATTACACTTGCTAATTGACAGATAAAATGTATTCTGCCTTCCGTCCAGTTTATCAGTTCTAACTGAGAGACACCTAACGTTGTATTGTTTTACTTTGGACGAAGAGATTTTTTTAAATTATGTGACAAAAATAAATTAACATCTAGTTCCCTTAGCGATAAAAAGTGACTTTGATGTCGAGAAAACTGACTTGTAGAGAAAAATATATATGCAAAAACGACTCGTGGTCAATTTCCGGTCAGTTACGTTCTTTCTTTCTTTGTGAACCTGACTATGACCGAAGATGGTCGAAATGTTGTTCGGTCCTGTACGTAAAATATTTTTTCAACCCAAACGAGTCGTTTTTACATATATAAAAAATTACTTTATTTTCTCCATTTGATCTTTCTAGAAACTTGAAAACTTACACACAGCCGTAAATTTCTGTAGACCTTTGTTACAAACAACATTAACTGTCATATAATAAACTAAGTAGACCTTTGTTACAAACAACATTAACTGTCATATAATAAACTAAGTAGACCTTTGTTACAAACAACATTAACTGTCATATAATAAACTAAGTAGACCTTTGTTACAAACAACATTAACTGTCATATAATAAACTAATATACATTACACTCATTCTAGATACTTCTAGAACATGCGTGTTCTTAATGTCATGTAGCTAAACTATGGTCTATTGTCAACCTACAATATACTACTATTAGGCTAAACTACAGTCTATTGTCAACCTACAATATACTACTATTAGGCTAAACTACAGTCTATTGTCAACCTACAATATACTACTATTAGGCTAAACTATAGTCTATTGTCAACCTACAATATACTACTATTAGGCTAAACTACAGTCTGTCATCAACCTACAATATATTACTGTTAGGCTAAACTACAGTCTGTCATCAATCTACAATATACTACTGTTAGGCTAAGCTACAGTCTATCATCAATCTACAATATACTACTGTTGGGCTAAACTACAGTCTGTCATCAATCTACAATATACTACTGTTAGGCTAAGCTACAGTCTATCATCAATCTACAATATACTACTATTAGGCTAAACTACAGTCTATTGTCAACCTACAATATACTACTATTAGGCTAAACTACAGTCTATTGTCAACCTACAATATACTACTATTAGGCTAAACTATAGTCTATTGTCAACCTACAATATACTACTATTAGGCTAAACTACAGTCTGTCATCAACCTACAATATATTACTGTTAGGCTAAACTACAGTCTGTCATCAATCTACAATATACTACTGTTAGGCTAAGCTACAGTCTATCATCAATCTACAGTTTGTAATATTACACTATTAAATAACAACATATGTGATTTACACAAAATGAAAAAAAACCGTGAAAAACCAAAGAACAGCAAAAAAAAATAAAAAGACAGTTTTCCTGGAGAATCTTACATTAAAAACAATCACAAAGTCTCCCACGTATAAGCACAGAATCATTTCGTTGCTATAGAAACAAAAAATCGAACTCCCAACCTCGAACCTTATGTAGGGCGAAGGTGAAATAAAAAGTGCCAGATTAGTTCCACTTATTCGATCAAACAAAATTAGTTTAAGATTTCTCAGGGGGCGCTGTTAATTAGTTGCTTTCCCTGTAGTTAATTAACCCCAAATTACGACCAAGTTCCTTTTGTATGCAATGTGTGAATACACTGTACAACAAAGTTTTTGCTTCTTGAACACTGTTGGTGTTCCATATTGATTTTTGGCTGCTGATCACAAAAATCACATCTAAATTTGCCCATCACGTACCGTTTCATCGAAATATTCAGTTTTGCTACAATGGAAAAACGATATCAGGGCATTGAAATCTGTCAATGCTTGCTGACTACTGTTGGACACTGCAACGTGATGCACCGGACATTGAATACAAACGAAAATCAGGAGCAAAACACTTTTAATTATGTTGAACTTAACAGCTTATTAAAAACATAAACGCAAATAAATACGTTATTGCCGGTAAACAGTTAACTGTCTATTTCTCAGAGTTAACCACCTCTGTTAACAGTGCAACCTCAGCCTACATATTGACAAATGTAAAATAACAACCTCTGTTAACAGTGCAACCTCAGCCTACATATTGACAAATGTAAAATAACAACCTCTGTTAACAGTGCTGCTTTTCTCTACATATCTTTATCGTGTAATTATTCTCTATTTGATGAAAAGAGCCCGATCACGTGAGAGACCTGTTTTTCTCGAACTACAAGTATTATTTCTTTAGACTGAGAGTAATTTATTGTTGTTGTATTTTCAGAGCTCTACTTAACAGAATATTAACCGGTAGATAATCTGCACCGTACACTCAGTGTTATTGTTGTAGTTTTCTCTAGTTAACAGAATATTTACCGGTAGATAATCTGCAACGTACACTCAGTGTTATTATTGTTGTTTTCTCTAGTTAACAGAATATTTACCGGTAGATAATCTGCACTGTACACTCAGTGTTATTATTGTTGTTTTCTCTAGTTAACAGAATATTTACCGGTAGATAATCTGCACCGTACACTCAGTGTTATTGCTGTCGTTTTATCTAGTTAGCAGAATATTTACCGGTAGATAATCTGCACCGTACACTCAGTGTTATTGCTGTCGTTTTATCTAGTTAGCAGAATATTTACCGGTAGATAATCTGCACCGTACACTCAGTGTTATTGTCGTTGTTTTTTCTAGGTAACAGAATATTTAGTGGTAGATAATCTGCACCGTACACTCAGTATTATTATTGTTGTTTTCTCTAGTTAACACAATATTTACCGGTAGATAATCTGCAACGTACACTCAGTGTTATTGTTGGCCCTAGCAACACAAGCTCGTTCAATTAAATTATTTTCGACATCTGTGGAGCATGCGCAGACAAGTTTAGAGACGCTTGATGCAGTATTGATTTTCGTCTTGTTCCGACAACATCGGATCAAGATGGATGTCATGGCAACACATTGATTACAGGACGGAAAATATCGTTACCGCTAATTTGTCTTGCGCGTTAAAAAACGTTCCTCTGATGAGGAGTTGTTACGGCCATCTTGAAAATGAAGGATAACTGATAAACGAAAATTCATTTTGTAACTCACATATCTATGTAAAAGCGAGTCGTTGTGTTGTGTTTATCAAATAAAGAATCGAATTCCATTTTTTATAAAACATTTTAAAGACGTTACATCGTGTTGAAAAGCACACATGTGCTAATTTACACAATTTCTGATCTTTATAGGCACGATAGCATTGGTACTTTTTATAGTTAATTTATAGTAAATTTAAACCTTCTGCAGATAAAAGACGACGATTTTAAATTTCTATATGGAAACGACAGTAATTTTAAACTTTTGTAACGCCCCCTAGCGGCATGTCGACCAACTCACTGTTGATTATCGGTTTTCGATATCCGCGGTGTTCAGAGAACAAATAACCCAATGGGTAGCTTTGTGTTCAACTGGAAACAATCATATGATACGTTTAGACAATGTACATACACACACACGTCCGTGCTAACTGTTGACAAGAATGAAACATTTCCTTGATTTAATATGACTCTGGTCTTTTTGTAATTTATTTAAGGTGACTTATCTTGACCTATTGTCCTAGGCCAGCAGGACCAGCTACATAACATAAAGATGCTACATGTCGGTATATCTGTACACACATACATACAACGAGGTTAGTGTTGGATCAATGAATGTTTTATAACGAACTGAATGGTTGACGTCACTTCTGGCTACAGGAACACATTCAGTTCGCGTCACAAAAGAGCCAATAATGTAAAAAAAAAAATCGTGTTCTCTTGCGCGTGGCTTTTCAGACATATTTTTCAACTCCCTGTTAACGGAAACACGCGAGCGGTGAAGCGTGCGAATGAAAAGATGACGTGTAGGTTATATTTCTTGTCAGTCCAGTCCCCGTTACTAAATATAACCATAAAACACGACATCATATTAAGTTTGCAGGTAAACACTCGATAATATTTCATAAACTCGAGAAGAAAATGAAATTGAAACCGTACTGGAAGAATTTGATCAATCTCTCCATTCATTACAACAATAAACCTTCCCGAGTGTATCCCTCTTCATTGATTACAACGATAAACCTTCCCGAGTGTATCCCTCTTCATTGATTACAACGATAAACCTCCCAAGGGTATCTCTCTCCATTCATTACAACAATAAACCTTCCCGAGTGTATCCCTCTCCATTGATTACAACAATAAACCTTCCCGAGTGTATCTCTCTCCATAGATTACAACAATAAACCTTCCCGAGTGTATCCCTCTTCACTGATTACAACAATAAACCTCCCCGAGTGTATCTCTCTTCACTGATTGCAACAATAAACCTTTCCGAGTGTATCTCTCTCCACTGATTACAACGATAAACCTCCCAAGTGTATCTCTCTCCATTGATTACAACGATAAACCTTCTCGAGTGTATCTCTCTTCACTGATTACAACGATAAACCTTCCCGAGTGTATCTCTCTCCAGTGATTACAACAAACCTTCTAGAGTGGATCTCTCTTCATTGAATACAACGATACCCCCCCCCTAGTATATCTCTCTCTACTGATTATAAAAGGGGTTTCCTTGATGACAAGATATCGATGCCTGGGCTGTTGATTTATGGGGGTCTCCTTGATCGTCTATCATACAGATATTAACTAACAGCCCTCACCTTTATCATGAAAGGACAATAAATTGTCAAACCCAATGTCCACTTGAGAAACAGATTTGTCACACATTACATCCTAATAACAAATATATATCGAATTCACATCAGTTTCTGACGAAAGTTTTGCCCTCTACACAGAACGATACATCAAACCCTTTATCTCTCAGTTATTTGCTATATAAAGCACAATAACTTAATATACCCAAGACAAAGACAATGAAACTACTACAATGGATCAATACGACCTGTAAACAAGTGACAGACAATGCGTGTTCTCATGCTTTCAGGCTGCTAAACTCTCTTTGGCCTGGAATGGACAGCTGAGTTAAGGTGTTCGACTCATAATCTGAGGGTCGCGGGTTCGAATCCCGGTCGCATCAATCATGCTCGCCCTTTTAGCCGTGGAGGTGTTATAATTGTTACGATCAATCCCACTATTGGTTGATAAAAGAGTAGCCCAAGAGTTGGCGATGGGTGGTGATGACTAGCTACCTTCCCTCTAGTCTTACACTGCTAAATTAGGGACGGCTAACGCAGATAGCTCACGAGTAGCTTTGTGCGAAATTAAAAAAAAACAAAAAACAAGCAGTCTCTTCATGAAACAGAAAACAGTCAAAAGGGCAACATCCTTGAATAAACGCCATCTATATGTAGCAGACACAGTTAACAGGGTTCACTGACCAAGTTTACATTCAATTTTAAATGTTGAGGAGGATATATAAAAAAAAGAAATCAAAATATCTACAATAAAAAGTGTCACCAGGTGAGCATAACCAGACTTTAGTGAATGTAATCCACACCAACCCGCAACCCCACAAACAGCTGAACAGAAAATCAATAGCCTAATAACGCTAAAACCGGGGTTTCAATACCCGTTGTCGTAACAAACAGAATTCATAAGCTCGCACTAAATGTTAGATGTTAAATAAATGGTTTGAGAGTTACTTGTAAAGGATTAGAAAACTGAATTAGTGTCAAAAAACGTAAACGCAGCAGGATTTCCGTGCTTAACATAACAGATGTTCTTATTGGATGACACATAAATGTAACAGGTTTCCTGATTGGAACAATAAAGTATAATGCATTAAACATTACAACTACATTTTCTAAAGCTAGTTCCCACCTCCAGCAAGTAACCCAGCAGTATTTCTTCGCACTTACTACAGTAGAAATAGGATTTCGATACCTGCGATGGACAGAACACAGATAACCCCCTGTGCAGCTTCGTACTTAACTTCAAAACAAGCACGATTTTAAAAACTATTCATGTAGTAACTTGTTATCGGTCGTAAAATGTGTGTGATTTTTAGGTTCTTAATAATTAAATAAACGTACATCAATAATGTTATCAAATCAAAAGTGATTTTTACATTAAAGGTAGCTGGTCAACTTTGTGTTCACCAGTCTATTAAGTGAAAGTTGCATCAGACAAATTCCATACAAGTAATTCCTAGAGGAATAAAACATGTGGACGCGATGGAAGGTTATAATCATTAAACTGATTGGAAAGTTAACCTTATATATAAATTGAAAGTGCGATCTTTTTTAATAATATATTACATTTAATACCATTAAATATAATGTTTCATATACAATTACATTGAATAACCCTATTGGTAACGTGATATCTAGTTCAAAGTTTACTGCAAAACCGGGACTGGTTTTCACGTTTCGTGATATATTACTTCAATTCTAGTGTACAATTAAGTTATCTACTACACTAATAAACAATTTCAATAAAAGTGTGTTGTATTTTGAGTACGCGAACATACGTTTGACGTCACACATTTTTTTTTCATCAACACCTCAACAGCACACGTAAATAGCTTTCACTGTCTTCCTGTTCCACGTAACGCTGCCGCACGTATTTGATCACGGATTATTTAGTAAAGTTGTAAAGCCTAAAAGTTAGTAACAAATAAAACAACACCACCCTTGACACCAATCGATATATTGCTCAACTGGTTTATCTGGCGGGTAGCCATTAGAGAAGATAAAGGCTCTGGAAGTTAGCCATCTGAACAGCGACTATGACTCAAGACTGTTTTATTAAAACAGGTTGATACAATATGGTTACAGGTTGAAACGGTATTATTGTACCAGACTGATAGAGAATTATTGTAGAAAGATTATACATTATTACTGTAGCAAACTGATACAGTATCATTGTAACAGCTTAATATAGTATTGTTGAAACAGTTTGATTAAAAAATTATCGTAAGAGGTTGAAATAGAATTATTCTAACAGGTTGATACAGTATTGTTATAAAAGGATGATACAGTTTTGGTTTATTTCGAATTTTGCGCAAAGCTACACAAGAGCTATCTGCGTTGATACAGCATTTTAGCAGGTTGATACAATATTATTGAAACAGGTCCATATAGTATTATTGTAACGGGTTCATACAGTATTATTGTAACAGATTCATACAGTATTATTGTAGCAGGTTCATCCAGTGTTATTGTAACAGGTTCATACAGTATTATTGTAACAGGTTCATACAGTATTATTGTAACAGGTTCATACAGTATTATTGTAACAGGTCCATATAGTATTATTGTAACAGGTTCATACAGTATTATTGTAACAGGTTCATACAGTATTATTGTAACAGATTCATACAGTATTATTGTAGCAGGTTACCAGTGTTATTGTAACAGGTTCATACAGAATTATTGTAACAAATTCATACAGTAATATTGTAAGAAGTTCATACAGCATTATTTTAGCAGATCAATACACTATTGTTGTAACAAGTTTATACAATATTATTCTAGCAAATCGATATAGTATTATTGTAACAGAAGGATACAGTTTTGTTGTAGCAGGTTGATAAAGTATCATCATTCAGTGATGTCGACAAACCCACTTGTTGAGAATTTTTATATGCAAAAAACGGCTCGTTTGGGTTCAGTATTATAATGATAACTTGAAACAGTCTTATCGTAAGAAGTAGTTTAAATAAAATAACAACAACAAGTGAAGGTTCAACATTAATAACAACAACAAGTGAAGGTTCAACATTAATAACAACAACAAGTGAAGGTTCAACATTAATAACAACAACAAATGAAGGTTCAACTATAATAACAACAACAAGTGAAGCTTCAACTATAATAACAACAATAAATGAAGGTTCAATTTAATAACAACAACAAATGAAGGTTCAATTTAATAACAACAAGTGTAGGTTCAACTATAATAACAACAAATGAAGGTTCAACATTAATAACAACAACAAGTGAAGGTTCAACTATAATAACAACAACAAGTGAAGCTTCAACTATAATAACAACAATAAATGAAGGTTCAATTTAATAACAACAACAAATGAAGGTTCAATTTAATAACAACAAGTGTAGGTTCAACTATAATAACAACAAATGAAGGTTCAACTATAATAACAACAACAAGTGCAGGTTCAACATTAATAACAACAACAAGTGAAGGTTCAACTATAATAACAACAACAAGTGAAGGTTCAACTATAATAACAACAACAAGTGAATGTTCAACTATAATAACAACAACAAGTGAAGGTTCAACTGTAATAACAACAACAAATGAAGGTTCAATTTAATAACAACAAGTGAAGGTTCAACTATAATAACAACAACAAATGAAGGTTCAACTATAATAACAACAAATGAAGGTTCAACTATAATAACAACAACAAGTGAAGGTTCAACTATAATAACAACAACAAGTGAAGGTTCAACTGTAATAACAACAACAAGTGAAGGTTCAACTATAATAATAACAACAAGTGAAGGTTCATATTAATAACAACAACAAATGAAGGTTCAACTGTAATAACAACAACAAGTGCAGGTTCAACAGTAATAACAACAACAAGTGAAGGTTCAACTATAATAATAACAACAAGTGAAGGTTCAACATTAATAACAACAACAAGTGAAGGTTCAACATTAATAACAACAACAAATGAAGGTTCAACTATAATAACAACAACAAGTGAAGCTTCAACTATAATAACAACAATAAATGAAGGTTCAATTTAATAACAACAACAAATGAAGGTTCAATTTAATAACAACAAGTGTAGGTTCAACTATAATAACAACAAATGAAGGTTCAACATTAATAACAACAACAAGTGAAGGTTCAACTATAATAACAACAACAAGTGAAGCTTCAACTATAATAACAACAATAAATGAAGGTTCAATTTAATAACAACAACAAATGAAGGTTCAATTTAATAACAACAAGTGTAGGTTCAACTATAATAACAACAAATGAAGGTTCAACTATAATAACAACAACAAGTGCAGGTTCAACATTAATAACAACAACAAGTGAAGGTTCAACTATAATAACAACAACAAGTGAAGGTTCAACTATAATAACAACAACAAGTGAATGTTCAACTATAATAACAACAACAAGTGAAGGTTCAACTGTAATAACAACAACAAATGAAGGTTCAATTTAATAACAACAAGTGAAGGTTCAACTATAATAACAACAACAAATGAAGGTTCAACTATAATAACAACAAATGAAGGTTCAACTATAATAACAACAACAAGTGAAGGTTCAACTATAATAACAACAACAAGTGAAGGTTCAACTGTAATAACAACAACAAGTGAAGGTTCAACTATAATAATAACAACAAGTGAAGGTTCATATTAATAACAACAACAAATGAAGGTTCAACTGTAATAACAACAACAAGTGCAGGTTCAACAGTAATAACAACAACAAGTGAAGGTTCAACTATAATAATAACAACAAGTAAAGGTTCATATTAATAACAACAACAAGTGAAGGTTCAACTATAATAACAACAACAAGTGAAGGTTCAACTGTAATAACAACAACAAATAAAGGTTCAATTTAATAACAACAAGTGAAGGTTCAACTATAATAACAACAACAAATGAAGGTTCAACTATAATAACAACAAATGAAGGTTCAACTATAATAACAACAACAAGTGAAGGTTCAACTATAATAACAACAACAAGTGAAGGTTCAACTGTAATAACAACAACAAGTGAAGGTTCAACTATAATAACAACAACAAGTGAAGGTTCAACTATAATAACAACAACAAGTGAAGGTTCAACTATAATAACAACAACAAGTGAAGGTTCAACTGTAATAACAACAACAAGTGAAGATTCAACTATAATAACAACAACAAATGAAGGTTCAATTTAATAACAACAAGTGCAGGTTCAACATTAATAACAACAACAAGTGAAGGTTCAACTATAATAACAACAACAAGTGAAGGTTCAACTATAATAACAACAACAAGTGAAGGTTCAACTATAATAACAACAACAAGTGAAGGTTCAACTGTAATAACAACAACAAATGAAGGTTCAATTTAATAACAACAAGTGAAGGTTCAACTATAATAACAACAACAAATGAAGGTTCAACTATAATAACAACAAATGAAGGTTCAACTATAATAACAACAACAAGTGAAGGTTCAACTATAATAACAACAACAAGTGAAGGTTCAACTGTAATAACAACAACAAGTGAAGGTTCAACTATAATAATAACAACAAGTGAAGGTTCATATTAATAACAACAACAAATGAAGGTTCAACTGTAATAACAACAACAAGTGAAGGTTCAACTGTAATAACAACAACAAGTGAAGGTTCAACTATAATAATAACAACAAGTGAAGGTTCATATTAATAACAACAACAAGTGAAGGTTCAACTATAATAACAACAACAAGTGAAGGTTCAACTGTAATAACAACAACAAATGAAGGTTCAATTTTAATAACAACAAGTGAAGGTTTCAAACTATAATAACAACAACAAATGAAGGTTTCAACTATAATAACAACAAATGAAGGTTCAACTATAATAACAACAACAAGTGAGGTTCAACTATAATAACAACAACAAGTGAAGGTTCAACTGTAATAACAACAACAAGTGAAGGTTCAACTATAATAATAACAACAAGTGAAGGTTCATATTAATAACAACAACAAATGAAGGTTCAACTATAATAACAACAACAAGTGCAGGTTTAACATAATTAACAACAACAAATGAAGGTTCAACTATAATAACAACAACAAGTGAAGGTTCAACTATAATAACAACAACAAGTGAAGGTTCAACTGTAATAACAACAACAAGTGAAGGTTCAACTATAATAATAACAACAAGTGAAGGTTCATATTAATAACAACAACAAATGAAGGTTCAACTGTAATAACAACAACAAGTGAAGGTTCAACTATAATAACAACAAATGAAGGTTCAACTATAATAACAACAACAAGTGAAGGTTCAACTGTAATAACAACAACAAGTGAAGGTTCCACTATAATAACAACAACAAATGAAGGTTCAACTATAATAACAACAAATGAAGGTTCAACTATAATAACAACAACAAGTGCAGGTTCAACATTAATAACAACAACAAATGAAGGTTCAACTATAATAATAACAACAAGTGAAGGTTCAACTGTAATAACAACCACAAGTGAAGGTTCAACTATAATAAAAACAAATGAAGGTTCAACTATAATAACAACAACAAGTGAAGGTTCAACTGTAATAACAACAACAAGTGAAGGTTCCACTATAATAACAACAACAAATGAAGGTTCAACTATAATAACAACAAATGAAGGTTCAACTATAATAACAACAACAAGTGCAGGTTCAACTGTAATAACAACCACAAGTGAAGGTTCAACTATAATAAAAACAAATGAAGGTTCAACTATAATAACAACAACAAGTGAAGGTTCAACTGTAATAACAACAACAAGTGAAGGTTCCACTATAATAACAACAACAAATGAAGGTTCAACTATAATAACAACAAATAAAGGTTCAACTATAATAACAACAACAAGTGCAGGTTCAACATTAATAACAACAACAAATGAAGGTTCAACTATAATAACAACAACAAGTGAAGGTTCAACTATAATAAAAACAACAAGTGAAGGTTCAACTATAATAATAACAACAAATGAAGGTTCAACTATAATAAGAACAACAAGTGCAGGTTCAACATTAATAACAACAACAAATGAAGGTTCAACTATAATAACAACCACAAGTGAAGGTTCAACTATAATAAAAACAAATGAAGGTTCAACTATAATAACAACAACAAGTGAAGGTTCAACTGTAATAACAACAACAAGTGAAGGTTCCACTATAATAACAACAACAAATGAAGGTTCAACTATAATAACAACCACAAGTTAAGGTTCAACTATAATAAAAACAAATGAAGGTTCAACTATAATAACAACAACAAGTGAAGGTTCAACTGTAATAACAACAACAAGTGAAGGTTCAACATTAATAACAAGAACAAATAAAGGTTCAACTGTAATAACAACCACAAGTGAAGGTTCAACTATAATAAAAACAAATGAAGGTTCAACTATAATAACAACAACAAGTGAAGGTTCCACTATAATAACAACAACAAATGAAGGTTCAACTATAATAACAACAAATGAAGGTTCAACTATAATAACAACAACAAGTGCAGGTTCAACATTAATAACAACAACAAATGAAGGTTCAACTATAATAACAACAACAAGTGAAGGTTCAACTATAATAACAACAACAAGTGAAGGTTCAACTGTAATAACAACAACAAGTGAAGGTTCAACTATAATAATAACAACAAATGAAGGTTCAACTATAATAACAACAACAAGTGCAGGTTCAACATTAATAACAACAACAAATGAAGATTCAACTATAAAAACAACAACAAGTGAAGGTTCAACTATAATAACAACAACAAGTGAAGGTTCAATTTAATAACAACAACAAGTGAAGGTTCAACTATAATAATAACAACAAGTGAAGGTTCAATTTAATAACAACAACAAATGAAGGTTCAATTTAATAACAACAAGTGTAGGTTCAACTATAATAACAACAACAAGTGCAGGTTCAACATTAATAACAACAACAAGTGAAGGTTCAACTATAATAACAACAACAAATGAAGGTTCAATTTAATAACAACAACAAATGAAGGTTCAACTATAATAACAACAACAAGTGCAGGTTCAACATTAATAACAACAACAAATGAAGGTTCAACTATAATAACAACAACAAGTGAAGGTTCAACTATAATAACAACAATAAATGAAGGTTCAATTTAATAACAACAACAAATGAAGGTTCAATTTAATAACAACAAGTGTAGGTCAACTATAATAACAACAAATGAAGGTTCAACTATAATAACAACAACAAGTGCAGGTTCAACATTAATAACAACAACAAGTGAAGGTTCAACTATAATAACAACAACAAGTGAAGGTTCAACTATAATAACAACAACAAGTGAAGGTTCAACTATAATAACAACAATAAATGAAGGTTCAATTTAATAACAACAACAAATGAAGGTTCAATTTAATAACAACAAGTGTAGGTTCAACTATAATAACAACAAATGAAGGTTCAACTATAATAACAACAACAAGTGCAGGTTCAACATTAATAACAACAACAAGTGAAGGTTCAACTATAATAACAACAACAAGTAAAGGTTCAACTATAATAACAACAACAAATGAAGGTTCAACTATAATAACAACAAATGAAGGTTCAACTATAATAAACAACAAATGAAGGTTCAACTATAATAACAACAACAAGTGAAGGTTCAATTTAATAACAACAAGTGAAGGTTCAACTATAATAACAACAACAAATGATGGTTCAATTTAATAACAACAACAAGTGAAGGTTCAACTATAATAATAACAACAAGTGAAGGTTCAATTTAATAACAACAACAAATGAAGGTTCAATTTAATAACAACAAGTGTAGGTTCAACTATAATAACAACAAATGAAGGTTCAACTATAATAACAACAACAAGTGCAGGTTCAACATTAATAACAACAACAAGTGAAGGTTCAACTATAATAACAACAACAAGTGCAGGTTCAACATTAATAACAACAACAAATGAAGGTTCAACTATAATAACAACAACAAGTGAAGATTCAACTATAATAACAACAATAAATGAAGGTTCAATTTAATAACAACAACAAATGAAGGTTCAATTTAATAACAACAAGTGTAGGTTCAACTATAATAACAACAAATGAAGGTTCAATTTAATAACAACAACAAATGAAGATTCAACTATAATAACAACAACAAGTGCAGGTTCAACATTAATAACAACAACAAATGAAGGTTCAACTATAATAACAACAACAAGTGAAGGTTCAACTATAATAACAACAATAAATGAAGGTTCAATTTAATAACAACAACAAATGAAGGTTCAATTTAATAACAACAAGTGTAGGTTCAACTATAATAACAACAAATGAAGGTTCAACTATAATAACAACAACAAGTGCAGGTTCAACATTAATAACAACAACAAGTGAAGGTTCAACTATAATAACAACAACAAGTGAAGGTTCAACTATAATAACAACAATAAATGAAGGTTCAATTTAATAACAACAAGTGTAGGTTCAACTATAATAACAACAAATGAAGGTTCAACTATAATAACAACAACAAGTGCAGGTTCATCATTAATAACAACAACAAGTGAAGGTTCAACTATAATAACAACAACAAGTGAAGGTTCAACTATAATAACAACAACAAATGAAGGTTCAACTATAATAACATCAACAAATGAAGGTTCAACTATAATAACAACAACAAGTGAAGGTTCAACTATAATAACAACAAATGAAGGTTCAACTATAATAACAACAACAAGTGAAGGTTCAACTATAATAACAACAACAAATGAAGGTTCAATTTAATAACAACAAGTGAAGGTTCAACTATAATAGTAACAATGAATGTAGGTTCAAATTTTAATAGCAACAACAAATGAAGGTTCAACTATAATAACAACAATAAATGTAGGTTCAACTGTAATAACAACAACAAATGAAGGTTCAATTTAATAACAACAAGTGAAGGTTCAACTATAATAATAACAATAAATGAAGGTTCAACTATAATAACAACAATAAATGAAGGTTAAACTATAATAACAACAATAAATGTAGGTTCAACTGTAATAACAACAACAAATGAAGGTTAATTTAATAACAACAAGTGAAGGTTCAACTATAATAACAACAATAAATGAAGGTTCAACTGTAATAACAACAACAAATGAAGGTTAAACTATAATAACAACAACAAATGAAGGTTCAACTATAATAAAAACAATAAATGTAGGTTCAACTGTAATAACAACAACAAATGAAGGTTCAATTTAATAAATACAAGTGAAGGTTCAACTATAATAACAACAATAAATGAAGGTTCAACTGTAATAACAACAACAAATGAAGGTTAAACTATAATAACAACAACAAATGAAGGTTCAACTATAATAACAACAATAAATGTAGGTTCAACTGTAATAACAACAACAAATGAAGGTTCAATTTAATAACAAGAAGTGAAGGTTAAACTATAATAACAACAACAAATGAAGGTTCAACTATAATAACAACAATAAATGTAGGTTCAACTGTAATAACAACAACAAATGAAGGTTCAATTTAATAACAACAAGTGAAGGTTCAACTATAATAACAACAATAAATGAAGGTTCAACTGTAATAACAACAACAAATGAAGGTTCAACTTTAATAACAACAACAAGTGAAGGTTCAACTTTAATAACAACAACAAATGAAGGTTCAACTGTAATAACAACAACAAGTGAAGGTTCAACTGTAATAACAACAACAAATGAAGGTTCAATTTAATAACAACAAGTGAAGGTTCAACTATAATAATAACAATAAATGAAGGTTCAACTGTAATAACAACAACAAATGAAGGTTCAACTTTAATAACAACAACAAATGAAGGTTCAACTATAATAACAACAACAAGTGAAGGTTCAACTGTAATAACAACAACAAATGAAGGTTCAACTGTAATAACAACAACAATGGAAGGTTCAACTTTAATAACAATAACAAGTGAAGGTTCAACTGTAATAACAACAACAAATGAACATTCAATTTAATAACAACAAGTGAAGGTTCAACTTTAATAATAACAATAAATGAAGGTTCAACTGTAATAACAACAACAAATGAAGGTTAAACTATAATAACAACAATAAACGAAGGTTCAACTGTAATAACAACAACAAGTAAAGATTCAACTATAATAACAACAATAAATGTAGGTTCAACTGTAATAACAACAACAAATGAAGGTTCAATTTAATAACAAGAAGTGAAGGTTAAACTATAATAACAACAACAAATGAAGGTTCAACTATAATAACAACAATAAATGTAGGTTCAACTGTAATAACAACAACAAATGAACATTCAATTTAATAACAACAAGTGAAGGTTCAACTTTAATAATAACAATAAATGAAGGTTCAACTGTAATAACAACAACAAATGAAGGCTCAACTATAATAACAACAACAAGTGAAGGTTCAACTGTAATAACAACAACAAATGAAGGTTCAACTGTAATAACAACAACAATGGAAGGTTCAACTTTAATAACAATAACAAGTGAAGGTTCAACTGTAATAACAACAACAAATGAAGGTTCAATTTAATAACAACAAGTGAAGGTTCAACTATAATAACAACAATAAATGAAGGTTCAACTGTAATAACAACAACAAATGAAGGTTCAACTTTAATAACAACAACAAGTGAAGGTTCAACTTTAATAACAACAAGTGAAGGTTCAACTGTAATAACAACAACAAATGAAGGTTCAACTTTAATAACAACAACAAGTGAAGGTTCAACTGTAATAACAACAACAAATGAAGGTTCAATTTAATAACAACAAGTGAAGGTTCAACTATAATAATAACAATAAATGAAGGTTCAACTGTAATAACAACAACAAATGAAGGTTCAACTTTAATAACAACAACAAATGAAGGTTCAACTATAATAACAACAACAAGTGAAGGTTCAACTGTAATAACAACAACAAATGAAGGTTCAACTGTAATAACAACAACAATGGAAGGTTCAACTTTAATAACAATAACAAGTGAAGGTTCAACTGTAATAACAACAACAAATGAAGGTTCAATTTAATAACAACAAGTGAAGGTTTAATTATAATAATAACAATAAATGAAGGTTCAACTGTAATAACAACAACAAGTGAAGATTCAATTTAATAACAACAACAAGTGAAGGTTCAACTATAATAACAACAACAAGTGAAGGTTCAACTGTAATAACAACAACAAATGAAGGTTCAACTGTAATAACAACAACAAGTGAAGGTTCAACTATAATAACAACAACAAGTGAAGGTTCAACTTTAATAACAACAACAAGTGAAGGTTCAACTGTAATAACAACAACAAGTGAAGGTTCAATTTAATAACAACAAGTGAAGGTTCAACTATAATAATAACAACAAGTGAAGGTTTAACTATAATAACAACAACAAGTGGAGGTTCAACTGTAATAACAACAACAAATGAAGGTTCAATTTAATAACAACAAGTGAAGGTTCAACTTTAATAACAACAACAAATGAAGGTTCAACTATAATAACAACAACAAATGAAGGTTCAATTTAATAACAACAAGTGAAGGTTCAACTATAATAACAACAATAAATGAAGGTTCAACTGTAATAACAACAACAAATGAAGGTTCATCTTTAATAACAACAACAAGTGAAGGTTCAACTGTAATAACAACAACAAATGAAGGTTCAACTTTAATAACAACAACAAGTGAAGGTTCAACTGTAATAACAACAACAAGTGAAGGTTCAACTGTAATAACAACAACAAATGAAGGTTCAATTTAATAACAACAACAAATGAAGGTTAAACTATAATAACAACAATAAATGAAGGTTCAACTGTAATAACAACAACAAATGAAGGTTCAACTATAATAACAACAACAAATGAAGGTTCAATTTAATAACAACAAGTGAAGATTCAACTATAATAACAACGACAAATGAAGGTTCAACTGTAATAACAACAACAAGTGAAGGTTCAACTATAATAACAACAACAAGTGAAGGTTCAACTATAATAACAACAAATGAAGGTTCAACATTAATAACAACAACAAGTGAAGGTTCAACTATAATAACAACAACAAGTGAAGGTTCAACTATAATAACAACAACAAGTGAAGGTTCAATTTAATAACAACAACAAGTGAAGGTTCAACTGTAATAACAACAACAAGTGAAGATTCAATTTAATAACAACAACAAGTGAAGGTTCAACTATAATAACAACAATAAATGAAGGTTCAACTGTAATAACAACAACAAATGAAGGTTAAACTATATTAACAACAACAAATGAAGGTTCAATTTAATAACAACAACAAATGAATGTTCAATTTAATAACAACAAGAAGTGAAGATTCAATTTAATAACAACAAGAAGTGAAGATTCAATTTAATAACAACAACAAATGAAGGTTCAACTATAATAACAACAACAAATGAAAGTTCAATTTAATAACAACAACAAATGAAGATTCAATTTAATAACAACAACAAGTGAAGATTCAATTTAATAACAACAACAAGTGAAGGTTCAACTATAATAACAACAACAAATGAAGGTTCAATTTAATAACAACAACAAATGAAGGTTCAATTTAATAACAACAACAAGTGAAGGTTCAACTGTAATAACAACAACAAGTGAAGATTCAACTATAATAACAACAACAAGTGAAGGTTCAACTATAATAACAACAATAAATGAAGGTTCAACTGTAATAACAACAACAAATGAAGGTTAAACTATAACAACAATAAATGAAGATTCAACTGTAATAGGAACAACAAATGAAAGTTCAACTATAATAACAACAACAAATGAAGGTTCAATTTAATAACAACAACAAATGAAGGTTCAATTTAATAACAACAAGAAGTGAAGATTCAATTTAATAACAACAAGAAGTGAAGATTCAATTTAATAACAACAACAAATGAAGGTTCAACTATAATAACAACAACAAATGAAAGTTCAATTTAATAACAACAACAAATGAAGATTCAATTTAATAACAACAACAAGTGAAGGTTCAACTATAATAACAACAACAAATGAAGGTTCAATTTAATAACAACAACAAATGAAGGTTCAATTTAATAACAACAACAAGTGAAGGTTCAACTGTAATAACAACAACAAGTGAAGGTTCAAGTATAATAACAACAACAAATGAAGGTTCAATTTAATAACAACAACAAGTGAAGGTTCAACTATAATAACAACAACAAATGAAGGTTAAATTTAATAACAACAACAAATGAAGGTTCAATTTAATAACAACAACAAGTGAACTGTAATAGGAACAACAAATGAAGGTTCAACTATAATAACAACAACAAATGAAGGTTCAATTTAATAACAACAACAAATGAAGGTTCAATTTAATAACAACAAGAAGTGAAGATCCAATTTAATAACAACAACAAGTGAAGGTTCAACTATAATAACAACAACAAATGAAAGTTCAATTTAATAACAACAACAAATGAAGATTCAATTTAATAACAACAACAAGTGAAGATTCAATTTAATAACAACAACAAGTGAAGGTTCAACTATAATAACAACAACAAATGAAGGTTCAATTTAATAACAACAACAAATGAAGGTTCAATTTAATAACAACAACAAGTGAAGATTCAATTTAATAACAACAACAAGTGAAGGTTCAAGTATAATAACAACAACAAATGAAGGTTCAATTTAATAACAACAACAAGTGAAGGTTCAATTTAATAGCAACAACAAGTGAAGGTTCAACTATAATAACAACAACAAATGAAGGTTTAATTTAATAACAACAAATGAAGATTCAACTATAATAACAACAACAAATGAAGGTTCAATTTAATAACAACAACAAGTGAAGGTTCAACTTTAATAACAACAACAAATGAAGGTTCAATTTAATAACAACAACAAGTGAAGGTTCAATTTAATAGCAACAACAAGTGAAGGTTCAACTATAATAACAACAACAAATGAAGGTTTAATTTAATAACAACAAATGAAGATTCAACTATAATAACAACAACAAATGAAGGTTCAATTTAATAACAACAACAAGTGAAGGTTCAACTATAATAACAACAACAAATGAAGGTTCAATTTAATAACAACAACAAGTGAAGGTTCAATTTAATAACAACAACAAGTGAAGGTTCAACTATAATAACAACAACAAATGAAGGTTCAATTTAATAACAACAACAAGTGAAGGTTCAATTTAATAGCAACAACAAGTGAAGATTCAACTATAATAACAACAACAAATGAAGGTTCAATTTAATAACAAGAAGTGAAGATTCAACTATAATAACAACAACAAATGAAGGTTCAACTATAATAACAACAACAAATGAAGGTTCAATTTAATAACAACAACAAGTGAAGGTTCAATTTAATAACAACAACAAATGAAGGTTCAATTTAATAGCAACAACAAGTGAAGATTCAACTATAATAACAACAACAAATGAAGGTTCAATTTAATAACAAGAAGTGAAGATTCAACTATAATAACAACGACAAATGAAGGTTCAACTATAATAACAACAACAAATGAAGGTTCAATTTAATAACAACAACAAGTGAAGGTTCAATTTAATAACAACAACAAATGAAGGTTCAATTTAATAACAACAAATGAAGGTTCAATTTAATAACAACAAATGAAGGTTCAACTATAATAACAACAACAAGTGAAGGTTCAATTTAATAACAATAAGTAAAGGTTCAACTGTGATAACAACAATTAAAGGTTCAACTGGTATTACAATAAGAAATTTTTGAATATGAAAACCTACAGTTAAATAGTAAGTTACAGTCTTATAAAGACTAGAAGTTACTTTAAATTCATTATTATTAATTTTGACTGGAATATCGAACTGAAAGAGACCATATTTTTATTAAAATGTTTTTACTTAATATTACTAGATTTTGTATAAATCTTACTTGTGATAAGAGAATAAAGTGTATTTTCAGTAGTTGGTTTTATTATGGGCTTAAGTAAGGTACCTAAAAATATCGAGTTTGTTTACCGGGTTGTCAGCTGATTGTAAAACGCGTTTTAGTGTAAATAACGGAAGATGCAAAGGTAAATCACTTCATTATACGTTGCTGTAACGACGCCTGACGTCAATGGAAGAACTACTTCAAGCACGTGACAGCTCAGTGTTGTAAACCGCATTTATTTGTGCTCTTATGACGCCATATTCTTAAAGAAACTGATTTTCTTTGCTGATTTCATAATGTTCCTGTAACAATGGTGAGACAGAGTAGAATTATTTCAAATTATTATCCTTGTGTCTTAAAACGACTGAGAAAGCTAACCCTAACGTCGGTATCAAGCTGCTAATGTCTGAAATTGGACACATTTTGAACGGAAGAACTTAAAACGCGGCGAAGCTCTTATAAATTGAGTGTAAGAAGAAGAATTTGGATCTTTTATCTCGTTGGATAAACAGACATGTTATTCCTACAGAGAGGCAGAAAAACGACCAGATAGATAGATACATATTTACTACTGGAAGCCACAAAGATAGCCCCCCAGTGGCTCAGCGATATGTCTGCGAACTTACACGCTAACATCCGGGTTTCGATACCCGTGGTGTGCAGAGCACAGATAGTCCATTGTGCAATTTTTTACTTAATTCTAAACAACAACAACAACAAGCCACAAAGGCCCAGCATGGCCAGGTGGGTTAAAGAGTTCCACTCCTAATCTGAGGGCTGCGAGTTCGAATCCCCGTGACACCAGACATGCTCACCCTTTTAGCCATGGGAGTGTTTCAATGTGACGGCCAATCCCACTATTCGTTGTTAAAAGAGTAGCCCAAGGGTTGGCGGTAATGACTAGCTGCTCAATTTAGGACACAGATAGTCCTCGTGTGGCTTTGCGCGAAATTTAACACAAACAGCCAATCACACTTTAATTCTACAGGGTGTTCGTGAAGTCGCTGTGCAATTGTATAACACGTTTCAATATAGAATACACGAGGTAAATATGAATGACAGTTATAAACAATGTTGAAAGTGACCACCGTTTGCATCAATACAGGTCTGGATCCTTCTTATTTTGTTTCTAAACAGCGTTGTCAGTTGCTGACTTGAAATAGACTGAATGGATGCTGTTAGAACATGTGATTACAAAACTGCACACTGACTTTCTGAACACCATGTACATTCCACTGTTGTCGAGACCTTTCGTCAGTACCACAGTTCATCAGACGAGTTTAGATAAGACAGGCTATGTATTTTAGTATATTGATTAATAACAGTGCGGACAAAGTTGTTACAATCCAACTTCATCTCGAAACAATGAATCGTGCTACAAGTCTTTAGACTTACAACGTTGGATTGCCACAAATAATATTTAAATGTTCTTTGGAAAAATGGATTGTTGAACATGTTATCCCAGACAACTTAAACTGTTTTAACATTTTTATCTCCCACAAACCTTAAATGCTGAAATGTAAAGGTAGATGTTTTCAGAAATCGCCTGTTAATCGATAACCGGGCTGTTGAAACGTCATGTTTTTGACAGTGTTCTGTAAATTTTCTACAACTGCCCTCTCACCTATGGAACCGGGCTGTTGAAACGTCATGTTTTTGACAGTGTTCTGTAAATTTTCTACAACGCCCTCTCACCTATGGAACACAGATAAGTCTACGGCCTTGCAATGGTAAAATCTGGAGTTTGATTCCTAGTGGTGGACAAGCAAATAGTCGAATGTGGTTCTTTTCTAAAAACCAAATCAAACGTTTCATCTTACAACGGAATGCGTTTTCCCATCTCAAATCCTGTTGATTGAAGAGCACTCTAAATCTTCTTGAATTTTTAAATAACACATTTTCGTATTTTGCGATCTTCAAACTTAAAGAATGTTCAAGAGAAATACAAAAATTAGTGAAACAGTCGCTCATGCAGCATACCCACGTCTCCAGTCACCTGGGTCTTCAACCACGAATTCGCGGAATCACTGTTATATGTACAAATGTTGTGATGTCTCCAGCCTGCGTTGCGGATTGTACTTAAATTTTAAGAATGACTTGCTATCTAACGCATGTCTCCTCAGCGAGGTCCTTTGGGTTCTTACATAGAGCTGAACATTCGGTAATAACACTTAATTCGGTGAATGAAATATAGCGATGTAGTTAAGCCTTATTCCGCACAATATTAAAATTGTTGCTCGTGTGCTTGATTTGAAATGTAATAAATCACACTTGGAGGAGTGTTCACAGACAACAGCATGATTCCTAACTAAACACTATTACTAACTTATAATGAGATTAGGTGTTATTTCCGCGTGTTATGTGTGTGTGTCTTCTTTTAGCAAAGGCCAATCTGGCTATTTGCGGAGCCAACAGAGGTGAATCGAACCCCTAATTTTAGGGGTAGAAAGCGATGTAAATCCATAGACTTACCGCTGCAACAGCGGGGTACCCGCGTGTTATGTCTTCATGCAGTCAATCAGTTGTCCTTCGATTAATATTAATGAATTTTATACACACAATATTTTATTTTTTAATCAAAAGTATTACTATCTCATGACGAAAAATAATTATAAACGAACTGCTAATTATTGATTATATTAAATATTAATTATTTGGAAACCATACTGGCGAGCTTTAAATTGTCCAATAAAATATTTGACAATCAAGTTTTGCAAGTAGCGCCATCTGTCGATAGAATCGTCCAAACTAAAAATAATTTTTGAACGTGCTATCACATACATCACAAAACGTGATTTTGTATTAGTAATAATTTTAATACGGATTTTAATTAACTTAGCGTCTAATCCTACTGTTCTGTATTATTTATTTTGCGTCATTTGATCCTTTACACTGATATCAACTTTAATATTCATTGTGAACAAATCACCTGTTTTAATCACAGTAATTTTCTTATGATTATTTTAAGTTTACTTTCATAAAGTTTTTAAACTTTATAATATGTCTATACATGATATCTTATTCAATATATACTGCTGAAAATGGAATAATTATATTATCCAAAATCCATTAATAAAATGACTGTTACTGAACGTACACGTGTCATGTATCAGTTGTCACTGCCGTCCTCCTGACATTAAATGTGAGTTTCAGGTAGAAAATATTATTTTTATTGGTAGATAAAGGAATATGAACTTAAACTAAAGTGTGTTTAGTCTGTAGCCACGTGAAAAACACAACATTGTAGGACTAGGACTAATGTGTGTTTAGTCTGTAGCCATGGGACAAACACAACATTGTAGGACAAGAGTGTGTTTTGTTTGTAGCCATGGAACAAACACAACATTGTAGGACTAATGTGTGTTTAGTCTGTAGCTACGTGACAAACACAATACTGTAGGACTAATTTGTGTTTAGTCTGTAGCTACGTGACAAATACAACATTGTAGGACTAATGTGTTTTGTTTGTAGCCATGAAACAAACACAAAATTGTAGAATTAATGTGTGTTTAGTCTGTAGTTACGTAACAAACACAACATTGTGAGACTAATGTGCGTTTAGTCTGTAGCCATGGGACAAACAAAACATTGTAGGACAAATGTGTGTTTTGTTTGTAGCTATGCAGCCAACTATTGGGCTACTCTTTCACCAACGAATAGTGGGATTGACTATCACGTTATAACGCCCTCACGGCTGAAAAGAGGAGCATGTTTGGTGCGACGGGGATTCGAACCTGTGACCCTCGGATTCAGAGTACCTTTCCCACCTGTCCATGCCGGGCCATGTTTAGTGTTTAACCATGCAACAAACAAATCATTGTCAAACTAACTTGTGATTGGTCTGCGACAAATAAAATATATACTAAATTAATTAATTTATGTTACTGTTTAGCGAAGGAAAACTTCACAGATGTAAATTTCACCGCTATATAGAAGCCTAATTATATTTCTTTACGCTGATGAACCTTGAATAAGCGAAATTCACAGCAGATGGTTCGGCCAATAAAAAGTGCACTAGGCCTCTACGTCACAGATTTTACTTCCGTTTTCACCTCCGGTGAAGAAAAAAAAAATGTGCGTGGTTTCTTATAGCAAAGCCACATCGGGTTATCTTCTGATCCAACCGAGAGGAGCCGAACTCCTGAGTATAGCGTTATAAATCTGTAAACATACTGCTGTACTAGAGGAAGGGGGGACAAGAAAAGAAATAGTTAATATATGTACTTTCTCTTTACGTTTCCTCCTTAATATATACACCTACAGATGGCGAGGTAGGCCTAGTTACAAAACTTTGCTGTTACGACTGCTCAACGCTCTAATTCACACAACAGAGGAAAGGAATGTCTAAGTGGATAAGAACATATCCTGAAAACAGCCATTTTGTCACTGATAACTTCTTCAAGTTTTGATAGCTTTTTCCACACAGAATGTACACCTAAGCCTTGTCTTTAAGAAACGTCATCCAAACCAGTTCCAGAAATTTCAATTATGAATCTTAATATCTGAAAAGTTCGTGGTTTTAAACCATTTGTTTAAAACGAGGACTACACGAGGTTGTCTTCTGTACCCATGCGAGGGAATCGAACCATTGACCCATCGGAGAATATTTAGAAACACCATCTTGCTCTCTTATACCCTCGTTTCGTAACTAACCCATATCTTTCGTTTGTTAACTTTTATACCACAAAGCTATAAACGATATTATCTCCACGAACTCGAACCCTGAATTTTAAGCTATCAATCCATAACGTCACTGCTAGCCTACCAGTGAAACCGTATCTTAAACTTTTTTTTCCATAATTCGTAATAAAAATCGAAAAACATTTGGACAGAAAATTTATAAACAGCACTGTTGAGAGTTCCACAATGGTTCAAGGAGAGCTTATATTGCTAGAATTCGAAGTTTGATCTGTGCTGAAACGAAAATATGCCTTTCCTTTCTGAACAAATAAAATTGTTTGCTTTGTTTTCCATATTTTCCTAGACAAATTTTTTTGGGGCCCGGCATTGCTAAGTGTGTTGAGGCGTGCGACTCATAATCTGAGAGTCGTGGGTTCGCATCCTCGTCGCGCCAAACATGCTCGCCCTCCCAGCCGTGGGGGCGTTATAACGTGACGGTCAATCCCACTATTCGTTGGTAAAAGAGTAGCCAAAGAGGTGGCGGTGGGCGGTGATGACTAGCTGCCTTCCCTCTAGTCTTACACTGCTAAATTAGGGACGGTTAGCACAGATAGCCCTCGAGTAGCTTTGTGCGAAATTCCAAAACAAACAAACAAACAAATTTTTTGGAAAAGTAAAATATTTCCACAAAAGTGTATGGTAATCCTTAATTTCTCTATTTTTTTATCTTAAGACGGTAAACGTAACCATGGAAATCACTAAATTTATGGTAGTTTAATACATGGTTTCTTCCATTATACTAGTAAAATGTGTTATTTGTTAGCTACCAAGAATTTTCTTGAAAACGTCGGAAAGGGTCATCTTCGCTGTCTCTAGTTTTAAATTGATAACCTAGAGGGAAAGCAGATAGTCGTTAAAAGCCAGTGTCAACACTCTGATGTTAATGTCTGCCCTAAAGCAAGGGACGTGAACCATAAATTCTGCTGGATTTACAGTCTGTATACGTCATGCGCTACGCCACACCCGGCACAACATAAATAAATACAGTCTAGCGTTTCATGAATTTAACAGTTAATATTGTCATTTCTTTCCAGCGTATGGGTGCGTTGTTGCTTATAGTGACTTTCAATCTTCTCTAACAGGCCATTCAATTATTCCAGATAAAACGGTTTTTAGGATACTTTCGAAACAATAGTTCAGAAATACCCTAATTATACTTATCATTTTAACTTTTAAATAAATTTTATTTTTATTTGAATGAAAATTGTTTCCAAATATTCCAAACTTACAAGTTTTTGTTCCAATATTCGTTTCAAATGTTCTTTCGGGACAGAAATTGAAAAACTATAACTCTTCTAGGTCAATACTGCCATCTGTCGGCCAAGAAAAGAAACTTCTCATAACAAATTCCATACCTCATAACTGGTTCTCCGACTGATCAGTGGCAAGTCTGTGGACTTACAACGCTAAACGTTACTTGCAGTGGAAACAGAAAACAGCCCACAAACCCGTCCATCATTTTCATTAATTATAGTAAACCTTTCGTAACGAAAAAAATATTGTATACAGATAAAATTAATTAACATAATCATTGCTTCTCAATAAAATTGTTTGCTTTTTTTGTAAGTACCCAATCTCTTTTCGGAGTCCCGTTCCTCCAAAGAGACAACCAGTGACTCCCCTAACCTACTTATAACGTCTTACGAAAGCCGAACCACCGTTCCCGTGATTATTTTGTATCTACTAATATAAGAAATATATTTACATTTAAGTTTTCAGTCTATATTTCAGTTAGTGAATATCATACATGTATATTTTTGTGCACAGTTCTATAGGAGACTATGACATCTCTCTACCTACTGTGCATCCCATCGGGAAGCTAGTTACTCAATTTCGATATGTAATAGTGTAAATGTTCGATTTAAACAGACATTTCTAGCTCCTCGTACAACGCCATGAATGATTTTTTTGTTATTGAATTTCGCGCAAAGCTATTCGAGGGCTATCTGCGCTAGCTATCTCTAATTTAGCAGTGTAAGACCAGAGGGAAGGCGGCTAGTCATGACCACCAAACGACAACTCTTGAGCTACTCTTTTACCAATGAATAGTGGCATTGACCGTTACATTATAATACCCCCACAGATGAAAAGGTGAGCATGTTCGGTGCTACGGAGATTCAAACCCGCGACCTTCGGATTAAGAGTCGAATGCCACGAATGAAGACTCAGCTGAGAAACTTGCCGGTGAAGTCCGTTTGGCCGACGCCAAACGAAACCTTTCACTTATCGTCTTTTTGGAATTTGATTAGAATATTGTGAATGCATTTTAAATGTTCCGTATATATCCTAACCAATCAATTTCCTGTTCTTCTTAGCTTCAAAAGGAAACACTCAAACTGATTAATTGCTATTGTTGTTTTGCATTAAGCACAAAGCTACACAATGAGCTATCTGTGCTCTGCCCACCACGAGTATCGAAACCCGGTTTTTAGCATTGTAAGTCCGCAGACATACCGCTGAGCCATTGAGGGGCGAACCTACATTCCCCGGGTGAGGCACTAACCCCAAATTAATCAGATGACAAAATACGAATTAGGCCTAGATGAATATAAACATTAACAGAAATATGAGACACTTCTTAGTTTGCTTTTACGATATTAAATTGGGGCCGGTGAAAACTGCATGGTCAAAAATTTCGTAGTACATGAAATGTGTAGGTTTTGAAGTCGAATACGTTCTGTTTTAGAGTATGTTCAAAAACCAATAAATTATTTTGGTTTTATTTTTGCCACGATATTTGTTTGTTGTTAAATACAAAACTGTGGATTGAGCTAGTTGTGCTGTGCCCATCACAGGTATCGAAACACGGTTCTTGACGTTTTAAGTTTCAAACTTTACTTCTGTGTCACTAGAGATGGGGGTAAGTAAAGTTATAATTAGTGAAAGGTCATTTTTGGAAATGAAGTTGCTTCCCTTAAATGTTAATTTTAAACATTGTGCACACCCCCATAAAAACTGCAAAACGTGAATTATGAAACTATAAATTTGCATATATCTCCGCCTAGACAAAACAAATTTTCATGCCAAATATGGTGGAGATCCATCAACAATCTGCGAAGCAATTACACTGACATACAAAAGATACTGTTATCGTATTTATACAGATTTAACGATAATCTTTTGTATCATTGTACTACACAACTTGTTTTTTTTAGGACTGAAAACAGGCGAAATCGACGACATTTCTGTTGTTCATCAACTAAACTAAATTTAAAAGGAACTCCACATTTCCAAATTCACAAATCAACATTCAACAAAAATAATTTAATGAACGTAAATTAAGAAATCAACCGAGAAGAAAAAGATTCATTGACCAAAATTAATCAGACACAAAACAAAATGGAGTCTATGTGAAAATGTTCTAATAATTTAACCCAATAAGAATGTTGTTTATTGTTTTCTTATTAAAATATTTTGTGAGATAACATTTTCAAGGAATAATGAAAAGTATCAGTAAACGCTAAAAGACAACTGTAAAACATTCGCGGTCAATTTGGTATCTGTAAGTAATTTTTTATTTCTTTAAATGCCGGTTTTACAGAATAATATAAACGAATTCTAACTGCAGACCTAAAAACTAATTAATGTCCACTTGTCTCAGGCCTAACATTTGTTAAGCCTTAATTTAGTATGGCTGTCGTAATTGATAAAAGAAAGAAGTTAAAACTTTTTTTCGCTTTAGTTTAGTTAGGCCTAAACTTTACCGTTCTTAGTACTATCAATACAGAAACTTATAATGTTATTCTAAAACCTAATCTAACACATTTTAATAACATTAAGGAGCCTTTAATATGTTCCTGAAAAATGTTTAACAAAGTAATCTTACTTTCTACTTGTGTTTACGTCAGTTGAAATATATAAGCGCGCAAGCACATTTAAGTAGTAAAGCGCGCCCATATTTAGAGGGCAGACAAATACTAAATATAGCTGTATTATTATGGAAGATAATATTTTTTGCCTAAGTAAAACTGGTTCTTGAACTAATTCACTTGTTTCACAGGCTTTGTGAAAACCCAACATCTTGGGATGCTGTATACCCACATCAGAATAAAAATAGTGAACCTTATAGTAATACCAGTCTAGCATTAGGCTTAGGTGCGTAAGTGTTATGGCTTGAGAGAATTCCTAGTGCCTATAGAACTATTGTCACCTGCATTGACATGATATTTGATATTATTTACTTGCTTCATGGCCAGATCAAACACCCCAAGATTTAGGCAGAGCCATCTCTAATTTAGAATAGATAATTAGAGGGAGGTCAAGCAGTCACTAGCACCAGCCGCCTATTTGGATTAAAGCCCAGACCGTGTTCACAAAATAATTTTATTGAACAGTTTAGAATAACAAAAACCACAAGTATAAACCATCAAATAACACCATCATTCCATCTGTTACGATTAGAATCAAAGTTCACTAGCTTACTGGGGTCAAAAACAAGGTAAACGTAACCAAGGAAGTTTAAAACCTTCAGATATATGAAGACACAAGTACAAATGATGTCATCACGTGAATGCTTAAAAAAAACATGAAATCGTAACAGAGAAGTAATTATGCCAGAATATAGGTTACCTATTTTAGGTTCTTATATTTGTATAAACTTTGATGTCTCCACTTCTAAATAATACAGCTTGGAACTGAAGACGTTTTTACCAGATGTTAGAGCACCATGTATACGTTACTCACATATTCTGTGGTTGTGTTTAACTTTAATTGCCTCAATCTGTCCACAACTTACGTTATTCAAACCTTCACAGAAACTCTTCACTGTTCGAAACGTTCTTTATAGGAAACTAACACCCACTCAATTCTCTAGACTAAGTTAAACTAAACTTGTGTAACGTTGGACCTTGAGGTATCTTATTTCACTTCTTCATCGTGACCACATGTTTAGCATGTATTAAATTCCTTTCTCTAATGAAAAATTGAACCATAATTATTTTTGCAGTAAACCATAAAAGCCATCTCTTAGTAACCAAGATTTTACATCGTTCTAAACCAATACACTAAACTTTCCTGAATATTATTAAATATTTTCTTAAGAATCTGTATTAAACTGGTGAGAAATCTCACTGTTTTACTTGTATTTTCCGTATTCTCAGTCATCGCTCTTTCTTACATGAGTTTAAAACTGTAAAAATTCACACTTTACTAGTATTGTTTAGTTTTATTTTATCGTAAAACAGTTGTATTATTATTCGTATTATTTCATATTTTTACAGCATATATCATAAACTTAAGTCACTGTAATCAACAGTTGATACCACACGTGAACACCAACAACTCATTACACGAAGACTTATGTAACCAAGTTGTACCTTCTTATACGAATTCTGTAACTTGTGAAAGAGGTTTAGTTTTAGTGTTACCTCCAACTTATAGGATCATATACAGTTTCAATGAAGAAAATACCAGCACTGCTACTATTGGTTGATTATACGAGTTTAAATATGAAAATTAAAGCATTTCACACTGACAGTCATAATATCACAAAAATAAAATATTAGTTCCTAATTACTTACATTATATGTAAGATTAAATGTTGTCTTTTTTTTACTTTCTACCTCTATTTTGTCCATTTAAAATTTATTGAATTTTACCTTAATTACTAATTACTAATTATTAACATAGAGTTTTGGGACAACATACGACTTATAATACTAATTATTAACATAGAGTTTTGGGACAACATACGACTTATAATACTAATTATTAACATAGAGTTTTGGGACAACATACGACTTATTATTCCATCTCGGCCCTTTTACGTTCTGAACTAAATTAACACAAGAACAAGTTAAAGCCAGTCTTTATGATTCATTTACTTATCAAGGGTTTTTTTCCCAACAACATCTGAAGGCAATCCATTCCAAAGACCAACAACCCTGTTAGTAAAATACAACTGACTTAGCTCAAGATAACTCCTACCCTGTCAAATGTTTGTGTCTCTCGTGACTAATCCTGCTGTTATTACCGTCAAATATGATAAAATGTTGCAGCACTTCTCTTTACATCTCAATCAGATCCCTCTATGTCTTCTTTCTTTACATCTCAGTCAGATCCCTCTAACTCTTCTTTCTTTACATCTCAGTCAGATCCCTCTATCTCTTCTTTCTTTACATCTCAGTCAGATCCCTCTAACTCTTCTTTTTTCAAGATAAAACAATGTGAGAGTCTTCATCCTCTCCTTGGATGCCAGGTGATTAAGGCACTCAACTCACAATTCCAGCTTTGCAGTATCGAGTCCTCGTCACACTAAACATGCTTGTCTTTCAGCCGTGGGGCGTTATAATGTGACAGTGAATCTCATTATTCGTTGGTAAAAGAGTAGACCAAGAGTTAGCGGTGGGTGGTGATTACTAGCTGTCTTCCCTCTAGTCTTACACTGCTAAATTAGGGACGGCTAGCACAGATAGCCCTAGAGTAGCTTTGCGCGATATTCAATAAATCGAACTTTTGAACCAGAATTAGTAATACCAAAAAATAGTTTTTGTTTTCTTATAGCAAAACCACATTAGGCTATCTGCTGATTTTACATGGGGAAATCGAACCGCTGATTTTAGCGTTGTAAATCCGTAGACTTACCACTGTACCAACGGAGGACTACCAGAAGTAAACAGGTGTTACACCTTTAGCCTTTACAGTTACCTTTAAAATAAAGTTTGAAAATATATCACCAAAGGTTAAACTGCTGGTACTATTAATGCCTTTTTGTCAGCTGTAAAGGGTAAAACGTTTTAACTTTCTGACATTAACCATTATAACCTAAATTAAACGCCGCTGGTATTGTTAAAATTCTGTTTGGATACCTCAGTTAACATCATCTCTCACTGTTTCAATATGCGAATTTCTTATATTTTTTTTAAAATTATATTATTTCAACACGCCATCTCGTGGCTAGTTCTGAGCGAAATTTTCTTAAACGTAATTTAATAAATTATCCGTATCTCCTTTCCAGGTTATTTTATTTTTTTTGCTGCCAGTGTGAGAAATAATCTAAACTTTACGCAATTGAAATTGGTATTTATTCCATTCAAACTTGCGACTACGATCGTCAGTATATTGCTGACACTAAAATAAATATCTAAAGAGAAAATTGTACAGTAAATATATGTACAACATACAAACATTACAGATAAGTAAACCTGTAATATTATTGGCTAGTTTAAGAAATACTTTATTCATTTATATTGTTAAAAGCGGTCATCTAAACATCATATTGGAAACTAAATTATAGTAAATACAGACAGCAGAAGTTTTTAATGTCCCTCGTTTCAGGCCCGAAATGGCCAGGTAATTGAAGCACTCGATCCTCATCTGAAGGTCGCGGGTTCGAATCCCCGTCACGCAATACATGCTCGCCCTTTCATTCGTGGGGCAATTATAAAATTACGGTCAATCCCATTATTCGTTGGCGATGAATTGTGATGACTAACTGCCTTTCCTCTAGTCTTACACTCCTAAATTATGGATAGTTAGCGCAGATAGCCCTGGTGTAGTTTTGTGCAAAATTCAAACCAATTCTTTGCTTTTTCACTGACATTGGAACATTTGCGGCTGCTTCATCTTTAAGCGCCCCCCGCTAGTACAGCGTCTCCGGATTTACAACGCTAAAATCAGAGGTTCGATTCCCCTCGGTGGGCTGAGCAGATAGCCTTTTGTAGCTTTGCTATACGAAAAAAACACACTCATCTTTAAGTGAAAATAGGTAACAAAAAGTGAGCTTACGAGAAACTAACAGTAGCAATGATGCTTATAAACTGGGTGTTTCTGTTATAAAGTATAAGCAGGAAAATGTTGAGGGTTTCATTAAAAACTCTGACTGCCAGTTAAAGATTTAAATGACATAATAAAAATATAAATTACCAAAACACGTTCAGTGATCTAATCATATTTGTTAGGATATTAGAGCAATTTTCAGTACTTAAAGATTTAAGTGAGGTACCTTATGGTTCAGTCTTTGAACTTTTTTATTTACGTCAGTGACATGTTTTTTTTTTCATAGCAAAGCCACATTGGGCTATCTGTTCAGCCACCGAGGGGAATCGAATCCCTGATTGTAGCGTTGAAAATTCGAAGACGCTGTACTAGCGGTGGGCTCCGTTAGTAACGTATTGAGTGAATGATTAATAAATTAATTAAATATACTGATGATGTTAAGATGGTGACTGTGAACAGGATGTTACTGATTTATAAAATTATTTAGATCATTTAGTTAATTGGATAAATAAATGGTTTTAATTATAATAAATGTAACATAATGTATGTAGGTTATCATAATTTGAATTATAAGTATAATATAGATAAGAATAACCTTAGCAGTGTTATGAAGGAAAGAGATCTTGGTGTAATGGTTGGTCAGTCTCTTAAGTCACCCAATCTGTGTTGTTGTTGCTAGTGACAGGGCAAACAGGATTTTAGGTTGTGTCTACAGAAATATTCAATATAAGTCTGAAGAAGTTATAATTTCATTGTACAGGTTATTGGATAGGGTGCATTTGAAATACTGGGTTCAGTCGAGGAATCCTTTTCTAACGTAAAGGGTCCAAGATTAAGCACGATACTTAGAAAGGACATTGACCTGTTGGAAAGAGTTCACAGAAGGGTTACCAGAATAGTTTGTGAGATGCAGGTATTGTTGTATGAGAAAAACCTCTCAAATTATTTCCTCTTGAAAAAAAGAAGAGTTAGAGGAATCTGACTGAAGTGGATTGTAAATGGAACTGATGATTTTAAAGGAAACTGGTGATTGTAAATGGAAATGATGATTGCAAAGGGAACTGATAATTGTAAAGTGAACTGATGATTTTAAAGGAAACTGATGATTGTAAATGTAAATGATGATTGTAAAGGAAACTGGTGATTGTAAATGTAAATGATGATTGTAAAGGAAACTGGTGATTGTAAATGTAAATGATGATTGTAAAGGAAACTGATGATTATAAAGGGAACTGATGATTGTAAAGGGAAATGATGATTGTAAATGGAACTGATGATTGTAAATGGAACTGATGATTGTAAAGAGAACAATGATTGTAAATGGAACTGATGATTGTAAATGAAACTGACTATTGTAAGGGAAAATGATGATTGTAAATGGAACTGATAATTTTAAAGGGAAATGTTGATTGTAAATGGAACTGATGATTGTAAAGGGAACAATGATTGTAAATGGAACTGATGATTGTAAATGAAACTGACTATTGTAAGGGAAAATGATGATTGTAAAGGAAACTGATGATTAAAGGGAACTGATTATTGTAAATGAAACTGATGATTGTAAAGGAAACTGATTATTGTAAATGAAATGATGATTGTAAAGGAAACTGATTATTGTAAATGGAACTAATGATTGTAAAGGGACCTAATGACTGTAAATGGAAATGATGATTGTAAATAAAAATGATGATTGTAAATGAAACTGATCATTGTAAGGGGAAATGATGATTGTAAATGAAACTGATCATTGTAAGGGGAAATGATGATTGTAAAGGAAACTGATGATTGTAAATGATTTCATTGTAAAGGAAACTAATGATTTTAATGGGAACTGATGATAAAGGGAAATGATGATTGTAAAGAAAACTGATGATTTAATGGGAACTGATCATTGTAAAGGAAACTGATGATTTTAGAAAAAAAACTGATGATTGTAAAAGGAACTGATGATTTGTAAACGAAACTGATTATTTTAATGGTAACTGATGATTTGTAAACGAAACTGATTATTTTAATGGTAACTGATGATTGTAAAGGAAACTCATGCTGTTGATAAATCGATACTTTTCATACGTAACAGTGAGAATAGTAGGATTGGGGATGTTGAGAAGTCAACTAGTCCCAGGCTAGTACAACAGTAAATCAGCAGGTTTACAACACTACAATTAATGGTTTGATTCTCCTTGGTGGACTCAGCAGATAACCCGATGTGGCTGTGCTATAATAAAACACACACACACAAGAGTCAACGAAGACAGTTTTATTTTACTATCAAATTCGTTGAAAGTGAAAACAGGCTTAGTAATTGATTATTTCATTCATGTATTAAAAACATAAATGATAACCATTTAATTTTTATTTTATTTTAATTAAATTTCTACGTGATTTATGTTTTTTTCATATAGTTAATAATATACCAGCGGTGGTCACTTTTCCATATGAATGTTTTGCATCTCAAGGTAACAACAGTGGCGTCACTTGATGACACGAAGCCCTACCGATGTATGTCACTGCTAGTAACTTTTGTGGAAGACCTGAAGAGGGCGCAGATACTCCTGGACTTGACCCAAGTTTTATTACACATAGTTACTCGCTTGGTTAACTTACACCTAAATAAGTTACAAGAGGAAGTGTATAACCAAATTTTGTTTGTTTTTAACTCCTCACCGAAGTCTGTTTATTATGTCCTAAAACAGTTTGGAACAAAAGGTGATCAAGTTAGAGAGGTTTAGCATCACGTGAAAAAAATGATGTTTTTTTTATTTCGATGTTTATCTCAATGTGTGACAGGTGTGGCTTTGACGTCACTGGATAAGTGTGTGGCTTAACGTCTGAAATTGCATTAAAAAATTTTAAGTCTTATAAAAAGCGAGTTACGTTAGAGTTGATTGATTTATGAGTTTGGATAGTAAACGTGCAAGTCAAGTGTCTCTTTTAATATTAAATTTGTGTCACGATAAAAAATAAAGACACAAAAAGCATCTACTGCGTAATTAGGCCTATTAATTAACGTAATTTAAAGTAAACTCACTAAACTGGAAGTTTGAAAAATAATTTTTTTTTATCATTAAGTAGGCTTAACCGTGTTCTTTTTACCAAACAGTCGGTATCAGAAAGAACAGTTACTGAATTTTGTTACAACTTAAGCAGTGGATTCAATATTTGAACATTTTATCGTCAAGTATACAACTACCTAACGAAGACAATTAATTAATTATTTTTTAATTAAATAACAATTTCTAGAGAATTCCGAAAAGCCGGTAAAACACAGCTACAAAACAAATATAAATAATCCACAGTTTGTTATTTTATTTGTAAATCAGGTGTATAATATTTCAGATATAAAAACTTGTGTAAAGTTTACACAGTTACTTCTATGTATATAAAGTGAAACCAAAAAATACGTTAGTCTCTTCATCATGACCGAACAACAAATTGACAATAAATTAAAATATGTCTGAAAACGCGCGTCACTAGCAGAATGGCATGTCCGTGGACTTATAATCCGGGTTTCGATACCTGCGGTGAGGAGAGCACATATAGCACCTTGTGCTTTATTACAAAGAAATGATCTGAAACGGTGGGAAAAATGTCTCTTCAATTCCTTTTTATAAATTATATTTTCATCCAAAGTTACACGAGGGTTATCTGCGTTAGCCATCACTAATTTAGCAGTAACTGATTGGAGAGGAAGGTAACTAGTCATTATCACCCATCGCCAACTCTTGAGCTACTCTTTTACCAAGAAATAGTGGGATTAATAATCATATTACAACTCCTTATGGATAGAAAAGCGAGAATTTCGGTGACGGAGATTCGAACCCGAGATCCGCAGATTGAGAATCGAGTAATCTTACCATCAGGCTATTTCAAGCCCAGACTTGCGGGAAAGAGTAGCGAAACATGAGCCCTCGAATTAACAACTTGACCAGCAGGTTATGGCTAAACCGGAAACAGCCAGTGAAAAAGTGTTCTAAAGGATTTACGTCACGAGTTCACGGGTTTGTCTGGAAATGAAGAGCAGGTTAATAAACATTAACGCACAAATCCTTGCTCTAATTCTCGTGACACATACAAAAATTACCTTCCACTAACTTAGCCCACTTCACACCATGATAGTTGCTGTCCCTAAATTTATGTAACTAATGTCTCGATCATTCCTACTTTTGCTTTATTCCAGTTGGTCTAAAAACTCCTCGTGTTAGTGGAAAAGCGCCGTCATGTTATTAATAATTATCCTGCGACATCAGAAAGGCTCTGGTCTGGCCAGGTGGTTAAGACGTAATCTGAGGGTCGCGGGTTCAAATCTTCGACATATCAAACATGCTCGCCCTTTCAGTCGTGGGAGCGTTATAATGTTACGGTAATACCACTATTCGTTGGTAAAAGAGTAGCCCAAGAATTAGCATTTAGTGGTGATGACTAGCTTTCATTGCTAAATTAGGGACGGCTAGCGCAGATAGCCCTCGTGTAGCTTCAGAGTGAACTGAAGAAGAAATGAAGTTGTGGAATTGTAACCCAAACAACACCCCTTGACGGATGAGTTGGTGGCTGTAATTATTGCTAAAGTTCACTGCAATGAAATAATTGCAATCAAAATAGGCTTAGTAGCTTAATAAGACAAGAAATAAAAACCAGTTATTCTGGATTTAAAACACGGAAATTAGCAGAAAGTCAAATGTTTAAACAATTCGCGAATAATATGTTTTTATTTATATCTTTATGCGATGAGTGAATCAGTACATTCTCCATTTTAAGATATAGATATATATACATGTTATGATAACAATTCTAAAGTATAAAAAGTTCCATATATCATTCAAAACCGCACACAATAAACATAAATATCCTTAAAACTTCAGTCCTCGCAAGAGAATTTACAAATAAAATTCAATATAAGTTTCTTGATTCTCAGTTGGAAGCGGTCTCTTGGTTACAGAAAATAACAAACAGCAAAATGAATCACCTAGTAATATCCGTTTATAGTGAAAAACTATCTCTTAAAACTCAGCCTTTTCTCATACAATCATCTCTGGAGTGAATTATCTTTTGTGATTTTTTTATACTAAACAAATTATCCAGCTTTTAAAATTTCAAAAAATAAGTATTCTAATCAGGTGTAAAAAAATGTTTTTTCTTCACACGATTGGCTGTCGCATCTTAAGACACGAACTTAAAAATATCTGTCATGTCCAACTGCCTAACCTTAATTTAACTGAGATTGTACATACATTTTGTTATCATAAACAGCAATGAATCGAGCACAGTTTAAGAGTCTATGATGAAAAGGTGTAATCTGAAAACCCAGTACAGACAGTATTAGGACGTAAGTGAACAAACAAAAAACGTAACAGGCGCATTTAAGATAAATCGTTTCAAGTGTATCTCCTACACAGGTAATTAACAAACCTATATTGTGATTCTGTCTTCTTTTAATAAGAAACATCGCACACAATTTGCTGAACGTTGTTTTAATTCGAGAAACTTTACGATTAACGGTTTCCTTCATAGTAATGTAGGCCGAACAACAAAACTTAAAAACATAATAAATACTTATATTGCTTATGAATTTAACGATAATTTAAAAATAAATCCCATCTTCCCCCTGTTGTTGCCACTAGTTACAGTTGTTTAAACCTAAACAACCAGATGCGTTGATCTTGGGAATGGGTGGGATACATCCCCCTTCATTTTAGATGGGGGGTATGGTGCATACAATCATCCCCCCCACAGTTTGGTCTGTTGAATTGTTTTATTGCATCACAAGCCTACAAATTGTATGTTTGTTCTTGTGATTCTTGTGTTCTTACCAATCGAATTACATAATTAGGCCTAGATGTAGGATTTTTCAGTAGCCGAAATGTACATCTTTAATATAGACGTGCTTCTAAGCTTTTCGATCTAAGCGATAGTTCGTAAGTATCAGTCAGTAGGCCTAAGTATACATGAAAGTACCATGGCAACAAGATTACTCTGTGACTGCATGTTTACAGCTTTCAGGTTCACGTAATCAGATATTACCAATTTGCAAATTGAACAGTCCATGTAAGTGGTTGTAAAAAAAAATCTACACCCCTGAAAACAACTAATTGTTCTTCCAGTCTTTCAAATAAAACAAACACACCAATGAGAAATGTTTTTCAATTACATCAGCTTACGGGGAATGTTTACATTTAATAATAACTCGAACATAAACTTTATCCCACAATTTCAAAATTATAAGAAAGCTTTTTCATGAACAACATTTGTAGTTTGGTTTCCATCTACCAACAACTAAAGATTTTGAGGTGATAAAAAACCCCTACATCTCATTGACCACAAGAAAAAAAACACGGTTGTTTAATAAACAGTCTAGAAACTTTCATAGTTTGACCTCAAATCCCTTTATAATACTTAAAGTTATCTAGAGGGTTAATCTGTTACGACTGTTTAAGATTGACTCAATAGGTTACGAGTAATTAACCAATAGGCTTAACAAAATAGAAATAGGGTTAAGTTCAGTTTTGCCCTTATTAAAACATTTATCATAATTCATATACAGTTTACATGTAAATTTTGGTTGAGATTAGTCCAACGAGTCAGAAGGACTACGAGTGCAAAAAAACATTTCGTTTGTATACATAAATATATTTGACAATATCTGGCCCGAAAAGCACGTGGCCAAAGACAAAATTAAAACTTAATGAATCGACGTGATTTTAACCAAAAATAAACCGTTAAAGCTGCTTCAAATAACAGATTAACAGCTGCCAGTTGTTAAATTTTTATATCGAAAATTGAACAAATACGATGGCAACCACACGAGTCATGGGTTGTTTTTTTTCTGTCTTGGATTCAAAAACCAAGTTTATTAATTACTAACGGTTAACAATGAGAAACATCAAAGTTAATTAGGAGAATAAGGTTTTTATTAAAATTAATGTTTTTCAATTTCACTCTCCTGCAATAGTCCAACACACGTCCAAATGAGTAGCATATGGAACATTTATTGTCGACGAAATCCAACGGTCACTTCTGATCACATTTTGTTTCAGATTTCAACAACCGGATTCTTCAATAGATCCACCAAAATATAAAAAAAATATTTTTTTCGTTGACAACTATTCTCTTACAAACCTATAGCGACACTGTTGAATAAAAATATAATCCGTTTATTTGGCCCGGAGAATATCAGAAGTTTGACACTCTACAGTAAATACACTGTACACACACACATATTCAGCCCCAGTGATTTCACCATCATAAATCTATACTGTCCCCTATTTCTCGCTTCTCTAATTCTCCAACAGCGACATCTACCAACAGATTGAGGCGACAAAACGGATCTTCCTTCGTGATTCTGGGATTCAAAAGCGGCTGAGAAAGTTTAAATGGCGGAGACGCACGGTCGTTTGATGTTTCGAGTCGAAAACTGATTATATCGGATTTCTGGAAAGTTTCGTTCTTATGATTCAAGAAATTGGTATAACAGTCGAGACCAGAGGACGCCACTAGTTTTGTCGAGTCAGCTGTTGTTATAATTGGATGTTTGACCGCAGTTGTAGTCGTTGCCTCTTTACAAGGTGCTTTAAACTTCTGAACACGGACTTTAGGAGGTATATTGGTGGTAATATAAGAAGAGACATCAGGAGCTTTACGTTCGTGACTCCGTTGCCAACGTTTCTTGAGCTTCAGAGGGCAATCGGTTTGTGACAAGGTTGAGCGGTCGTTTGTACATCCGCAACTGGAGCTGTCTTCACTGTCCACATCACCGAACGTGGCCTGGTCGACCGCAGATAAACACCGACCATCTGGCTTTATCAACTCACGTTCGTCCGGCTTCTCTGGAGTGGTCAGTTTTGAAGACTTGTCCAGTCGCTGATGCTTGTGTGACGTCTTCCTGGTGATTGTATACTGAAGAGGGTCATTACCCTCCTTGCGGATAATGTCCGGCAGGATTCGGCGCCGGGCGTTAATAAACCAGTTACACACCTGGAGAACGCTGAGACTCGCTTCTCTGGAAAGTAACTCTTTTTCCTGGTCCGACGGGTAAGCGTTATATCGATGTTCGTAGAGCCATCTCTTTAGGACCTTCACTGACTCTCTCGGCAAGTTCCCGCGACGCTTCCTCGAGTTCAACTCCGAGAGCTGGTGACGAGAATATGGCATAGAATCGTCACACATTTGAATCCCCTCTCTTCCTGAAATGGAGAATGAAACCAGCATTAAACATCAAGATCAAGATACAACAATATACATAGAACAATATACAAGGTCGGCACACATAAGGTCAATACATATAGAACAATATACAAGGTCGGCACACACAAGATTAATACACATAGAACAATATACAAGGTCGGTACACAAAAGATTAATACATAAAGAACAATATACAAGGTCGGCACACATAAGGTCAATACATATAGAACAATATACAAGGTCGGTACACACAAGGTCAATAGATATAGAACAATATACAAGGTCGGTACACACAAGGTCAATACACATAGAACAATATACAAGGTTGGTACACACAAGATTAATACACATAGAACAATATACAAGGTCGGTACACACAAGCTCAATATAGATAAAACAATTTACAAGGTCGGTACACACAAGATTAATACATATAGAACAATATACAAGGTCGGTACACACAAGGTCAATACACATAGAACAATATACAAGGTCGGTACACACAAGATTAATACACATAGAACAATATACAAGGTCGGCACACACAAGGTCAGTACATATAGAACAATATACAAGGTCGGTAAACAAAGTTCGATATGTCTAAGTGCTGAGGGCGTTCCACTCGTAATTTGAGGGTTTCGGGTTTGAATCCTTGTCACACCAAACACGGTCGCCCTTTCAGCCGTGGGGGCGTTATAATGTCACGATCAATCCAACTATTTGTCGGTAAAAGAGTAGCCCAAACGTTGGCGATAGGTGGTGAAGACTAACTACCTTCCCTCTAGTCTTACACTGCTAAATTAGGAACGGCTAATACAGATAGCCCTCGTGTAGCTTTGCGTGAAATTCCTAAACAAACCAAATCATTTTGAAATAAAAAAAATTTAACGTTAGAAATAGTTTTACGATTACGTACTCTCTAACTCGTTTGTGTTTTTACGGATATTCACTATCGCGCCATGTTTTGGAATTTCGCGCCAAGTTACACGAGGGCTATCTGTACTAGTCGTCTCTAATATAGCAGTGTAAGACTAGAAGGAAGGCAGAGTCATCACCACTCATCATCAACTCTTAGGCTTCTCTTTTATCAACGGATAGTGGGATTGACCGTTACATAACCCAGCCCTTCCAGGACGACCATATCTGGTAGAACGGGGAATTCGAACCTGCGACTCACAGATAACAGGTCAAAGTGACCTAACCATCTGATCTTGCCACACCGGCAAGCCAAGACAATATTTTTATATACGTCAAAATTAAATTACATATCTGTCTTCGTGATGTTTGGTTTAAAAACAAATCCTCATTGGACTATCCATCGTGTCAATCTCGGGAAATGGAAGCCCGGATTTTAACTTTATAAGTCTAGACTTACAACTGTTTCACTTCTTCCTCAGTTAGAAGATACATTTGTGTAGAATTACCTTTATAGAAGATCTTAAAAAGTCTTTTCTTCAGTTTTAATTGTTTAGTTATATTCCTGTAATCTCTTAGTATTGTTGAAATTCAGATTAAGTATCTATATATCCAAACATGTTACAAAAATACACAGTCTTTCGTAGGGTGTCCTAACTTTGTCACATGACTGTACATTGAAATACAAAAAAAAATAATTCAAACCTCGTGTTTAATATCGAAGCTCTTTACTTCATTGCTGGTGATACAATGTGGTCACGAGCCAGTTTGGAATAATCTCAACAGTTGAAGTGCATTTCAGTGGTTTATTTACATGTCACCAGGGGACACCACTGTGCCAACTGCTCACTCTTCATGGTAAAACATTTCCTCGTATTTAACAGATATAAATGGAACGAGTAAGCAGTGCGTGACATTCAATAGCCGTCTATTACAGCAAGTCACTTAAACAATTAAAAGTGCTTTTAACAAAACTCTTGTTCGAAAGTGCACTTCAGACACACAATTAAATGTTTGAAGTGGACAAACCTTAAACTCACCACACCAGAGCCCCCTGCATTCAGTAAAACTGTGTATGTTGTGTATGATTTTGATTAAAAGATTATCGGGATAATAGCTCTATGATTAACCAGTTTCCACACATACATCTTTCTTTATCCACATTAATATTAGAAGACAGCTCTGTGATTTTCTTTCACCTGAGACTGCAAACACCTGACATCCAATATGGCGAAGTAAACTACAGACCACGTGACATTGTACTCGATTTTTTCTTTTAGATAGTAAACGTAGTTTGAATTTAGCCCAGCCAAACTGGGGGTATTTTCCTTCCCACGAGTCTCTGTGTGCTAGTAAGTATTCTGAATAACAACACCATAACAAACATCAAAATCACTTTCACTCATGCACGGCCAATGAACGACGAGATATTAGAAATATTAGAAGTTGTTTTGACAAAATAAAACAGTTACAGGTGTTCCTTAGATTACTTACCTGGCGTTCATCTAACGTTACGACGAGCAAAACCTCTGATAAAACACACACACAAATAATTTCAGTTCCGGTAAAAACAATTCCTTCAAATCTTGTCGAAGTCCACTTTGCCCGAAGTCCACTTTGCCACAAGACGTGAAGAAATTGATTTCCACTTAGATCGTAATTTCTCATACGATTGGAGGTTCGGCATGTCACGGTGGGTTAAGGCGTTCGAGGATCGCGATTTCGAACATGCTCGCTCTTTTAGCCGCGGGGGCGTTATAATGTGACGGTCAATCCCACTATTCGTTGGTAAAAGATTAGCCAAAGAACTGGCGATGGGTGGTGATGACTAGCTGCCTTCCCTCTAGTCTTACACTGCTAAATTAGAGACTGCTACCGCAGATAGCCCTCGAGTACCTTTGCGCGAAATTCAAAACCAAAAGAAACAAATTCTTACGATTGTTTTGTTTAAATTGTAGTCACGACAACTGCGCCATCTATACAAGACGGTATGATTATAACATTTGGAATGGAATTTTGATGTAGGAATAATTCAGTGTGGTAATATACGTTTCCGGTCTGAGAGTTCGCTACACGTGAATAGTACAGAGTTATATATTTTGGTATGTTCATTTTACATTCGCCATTTGAAATTACTTTCTTTTCACCAGGGTGAACCACGTGTCATCGATGAACAGACTAAAAACATGCACAAAGAACAAATGAATGAAATAATAATGTAATACTTAGACATTTATAACACAACAATGACGCCATGTTGTCATATTTACATCATTAACTATATAATATTACCCATTTTCACTCCAAAGAAACAGTGTTGAAGAAGAAACATCGGTGTGAGGGTGTAAAGGGAGTACACAAGTGAATGTGTTGTAGAACATTATACACCACAGCTACGTAGGAACGTTGTAATCCATCAGATACAGAACATGTTAGCTGTACAGTTATAGTCGTGACAACGTTCACATTCTGTGATGGAGTGTTACAATGTTCACATTCTGTGATGGAGTGTTACAATGTTTTATCGTTTTAAGACTTCAGACTAGCCGCTGGCTACTTCAGGGTTCAACCACAAAGAAATGAAATATGCGCTAACTGTTCCTAATTTAGCAGTTTAAAATAAGAAGGAAAGCAACTACTTATCACCACCAGTCTTGAGGTACTCTTTTTATTAATATAAAGTGGGATTAACCGTCATATTATAACAATCCCACTGCTGAAAGGGAGAGCATGTTTGGTGTAAAAGAGATTCGAATCCGTAAAACTCAGAGGGCAAGTCGACCGCCCTAACCCCCAGACCATGCGGGACTCATCTCGCGTTCTTATCTGGTCTTTGAAAAAAATTAAACATTCAGCAGTCTGGTATTAGGAAATAGTAGATAGAGTTCCGTCTGGTATAAGGAAATAGTAGAGAGAGTTCCGTCTGGTAATAGAAAATAGAAGAGAGAGTTCCGTCTGGTAATAGGAAATAGTAGAGAGAGTTCCGTCTGGTATAAGGAAATAGTAGAGAGAGTTCCGTCTGGTAATAGGAAATAGTAGAGAGAGTTCCGTCTGGTAATAGGAAATAATAGATAGTTCCATCTGGTAATAGGAAATGGTAGAGAGAGTTCCGTCTGGTACTAAGAAATAGTAGAGAGAGTTCCGTCTGGTAATATGAAATAGTAGAGAGAGTTCCGTCTGGTAATAGGAAATGGTAGAGAGAGTTTCGTCTGGTAATAGGAAATAGTAGAGAGAGTTCCGTCTGGTAAGAGGAAATAGTAGAAAGAGTTCCGTCTGTTAATAGGAAAGAGTAGAGAGAGTTCCGTCTGGTAATAGGAAATAGAAGAGAGAATACCGTCTGGTAATAGGAAATAATAGAGAGAGTTCAGTCTGGTAATAGGAAATAGTACAGAAAGTTCTGTCTGGTAATAGTAAAGAGAGTTCCGTCTGGTAATAGGAAATAGTAAAGAGAGTTCCGTCTGGTAATAGTAAATAGTAGAGAGAGTTCCGTCTGGTAATAGGAAATAGTAGAGAGAGTTCCGTCTGGTAATAGAAAGAGTAGAGAGAGTTCCGTCTGGTAATAGGAAATAGTAGAGAGAGTTTCGTCTGGTAATAGGAAATAGTAGAGAGAGTTTCGTCTGGTAATAGGAAATAGTAGAGAGAGTTTCGTATGGTAACAGGAAATAGTAGAGAGAGTTCCGTCTGGTAATAGAAAATAGTTGAGAGAGTTCCGTCTGGTAATAGGAAATAGTAGAGAGAATTCCGTCTGGTAATAGAAAATAGTAGAGATAATTCCGTCTGGTAATAGGAAATAATAGAGATAGTTCTGTCTGGTAATAGTAAATGGTAGAGAGAGTTCCGTCTGGTAATAGAAAAGAGTAGAGAGAGTTCCGACTGGTAATAGGAAATAGTAGACAGAGTTCCGTCTGGTAATAGGAAATGGTAGAGAGAGTTCCGTCTGGTAAGAGGAAAGAGTAGAGAGAGTTCCGACTGGTAATAGGAAATAGTAGAGAGAGTTCCGTCTGCCAATAGGAAATAGTAGAGAGAGTTCCGTCTGGTAATAGGAAATGGTAGAGAGTTCCGTCTGGTAATAGGAAATAGTAGAGAGAGTTCCGTCTGGTAAAAGGAAATAGTAGAGAGAGTTTCGTTTGGTAATAGGAAATAGTAGAGAGAATTCCGTCTGGTAATAGGAAATAATAGAGAGAGTTCCGTCTGGTAATAGGAAATAATAGAGAGAGTTCCGTCTGGTAAGAGGAAAGAGTAGAGAGAGTTCCGTCTGGTAAGAGGAAAGAGTAGAGAGAGTTCCGACTGGTAATAGGAAATAGTAGACAGAGTTCCGTCTGGTAATAGGAAATGGTAGAGAGAGTTCCGTCTGGTAATAGGAAATGGTAGAGAGTTCCGTCTGGTAATAGGAAAGAGTAGAGAGAGTTCCGACTGGTAATAGGAAATAGTAGACAGAGTTCCGTCTGGTAATAGGAAATAGTAGACAGAGTTCCGTCTGGTAATAGGAAATGGTAGAGAGAGTTCCGTCTGGTAATAGGAAATGGTAGAGAGTTCCGTCTGGTAATAGGAAATAGTAGAGAGAGTTCCGTCTAGTAATAGGAAATAGTAGAGAGAGTTCCGTCTGGTAATAGGAAATAGTTGAGAGAGTTCCGTCTGGTAAAAGGAAATAGTAGAGAGAATTCCGTCTGGTAATAGAAAATAATAGAGAGAGTTCCTTCTGGTAAGAGGAAATAGTAGAGAGAATTCCGTCTGGTAATAGGAAATAGTAGAGAGAGTTCCGTCTGGTAATAGGAAATGGTAGAGAGAGTTCCGTCTGGTAATAGAAAAGAGTAGAGAGAGTTCCGACTGGTAATAGGAAACAGTAGACAGAGTTCCGTCTGGTAATAGTAAATGGTAGAGAGAGTTCCGTCTGGTAATAGTAAATGGTAGAGAGAGTTCCGTCCGGTAATAGGAAATGGTAGAGAGAGTTCCGTCTGGTAATAGGAAATAGTAGATAGTTTCGTCTGGTAATAGGAAATAGTAGAGAGAGTTCCGTCTAGTAATAGGAAATAGTAGAGAGAGCTCCGTCTGGTAATAGGAAATAGTTGAGAGAGTTCCGTCTGGTAATAGGAAATAATAGAGAGAGTTCCTTCTGGTAAGAGGAAATAGTAGAGAGAATTCCGTCTGGTAATAGGAAATAGTAGAGAGAGTTCCGTCTGGTAATAGGAAATGGTAGAGAGAGTTCCGTCTGGTAATAGAAAAGAGTAGAGAGAGTTCCGACTGGTAATAGGAAACAGTAGACAGAGTTCCGTCTGGTAATAGTAAATGGTAGAGAGAGTTCCGTCTGGTAATAGTAAATGGTAGAGAGAGTTCCGTCCGGTAATAGGAAATGGTAGAGAGAGTTCCGTCTGGTAATAGGAAATAGTAGATAGTTTCGTCTGGTAATAGGAAATAGTAGAGAGAGTTCCGTCTAGTAATAGGAAATAGTAGAGAGAGCTCCGTCTGGTAATAGGAAATAGTTGAGAGAGTTCCGTCTGGTAATAGGAAATAATAGAGAGAGTTCCGTCTGGTAAGAGGAAATAGTAGAGAGAATTCCGTCTGGTAATAGGAAATAGTAGAGAGAGTTCCGTCTGGTAATAGGAAATGGTAGAGAGAGTTCCGTCTGGTAATAGGAAATGGTAGAGAGAGTTCCGTCTGCCAATAGGAAATAGTAGAGAGAGTTCGTCTGGTAATAGGAAATAGTAGAAAGAGTTCTGTCTGGTAATAGGAAATGGTAGAGAGAGTTCCGTCTGGTAATAGAAAAGAGTAGAGAGAGTTCCGACTGGTAATAGAAAAGAGTAGAGAGAGTTCCGACTGGTAATAGGAAATAGTAGAGAAAATTCCGTCTGGTATGAGGACCAAGTAAAGAGAATTTGTTTTGTGGAAAAATAGGGGTATATTTAAACAGAATCTGATTAAAAGAAAATGATGAGCTTTGGTCAATGTTTCTAGATGGAGAATTCTCTTGTCCATAATTATGTTAGGCGAGTCTGATGAGCTTTGGTCAATGTTTCTAGATAGAGAATTCTCTTGTCCATAATTATGTTAGGCGAGCCGTCGTTAAATAATTTTGAAGAGTTTACCGTCATGAGAACAAGTTGTCAGTAGAGTGTTGTTCAACGTTACTACGAGCCAGTATAACACAAAGAGAAGGACTGTGAAACAAACAGATTACTGGGATAATTAATCAAACAAAGATAAACATTAATAATTGGACAAACGAACTAACTAAGATAGGAACAGTTTTCGTAACTTCAAAGGTCTGTCTAAGAGCCTGTGGATGAAATAATGACAGACTTGTGTCCATCAAGTTAGAAGTATGCTTTATTACTATGTGTCTCCACACTGTGACAGACGTGTTGATTCAGGTGTCTGGAGTCGGGAACTTTCCCACAAGAACCACCATCTAATATGTTTAGACAGACGAACGACTTTAAGAGACCAATAGTTCTGTTTTTTACTGTTTGTTTCTGACACTTTATGATACAATTAATTAAGAGAAATACACGAGGTCAAAATCCATTCACAAAGGCAAAGAAAAAACAATATTTTTTTTACTTGCTGGTGGCTAATAAGTCTACTGTACCAGAGAAAGAAGTGTGTTAAATTTGTTGGACAACGCACGTTTAGCTCACGTGAACATACTAGTTTTCGATATCATTACTGGTCACTCTGTTCGTCCATCGGCTCTTTGTGAAGGTCATTGTATCTAAAGACTGGGAAAACATAAACATAAGGTGACTTGTTCTCCTAATAATCTTTAAAAAATAATTTCTTTTTATAAAATGTATATTTTTTTTCAATCTAACGGTAGCAGCTAACAGCGTCAGCGCCACCTGGATTTGCATTCCTTCATACAATTACACGAAGATTGACAACTTCATTAATTGTTTCGCTTAGTTGATTGGTTGGTTTGGTGTTTTAACAACTTCGCTATCTGCGAAAAACATCCGGTAAAAAGTTAAAACTAAATTAAAATTATTAAAATTCATAAAAGGAAATCAAGGCAAACTTTAATTTTCGAAAAAAAACCCATAAATAACATTAAATTCAATGTTTATATCTAGTCTAGAGAAGTGAGAGGAAAACTACAGTAATACAAGTTGTAAAGGACTTTCTGTAGCATAACTATAATTATCATAACTCGCTAGGATGACTAACGGGTAAATTTAAACATCGGCGTTGGTCACCTGAAGTTGGGCTTTCTGAGTTATTTTACATACGGCCATTTTATAATTTCAAACTGTGTCGACAGTGTTGACAACTAAATCATTTTCTCTCCGATAGGGTCTGGTGGAACAGGTATATATTAAAATTAACCCTCAACTTACGGATATAGACTGGTAAATCAGGTGTATATTAAAATTAACCCTCAACTTACGGATATAGACTGGTAAATCAGGTGTATATTAAAATTAATCCTCAACTTACGGATATAGACTGGTAAATCAGGTATGTATGAAAATTAACCCTCAACTTACGGATATAGACTGGTAAATCAGGTATATATTAAAATTAACCCTCAACTTACGGATATAGACTGGTAAATCAGGTATATATTAAAATTAACCCTCAACTTACGGATATAGACTGGTAAATCAGGTATGTATTAAAATTAACCCTCAACTTACGGATATAGACTGGTAACTCAGGTATGTATTAAAATTTACCCTCAACTTACGGATATAGACTGGTAAATCAGGTATGTATTAAAATTAACTCTCAACTTACGGATATAGACTGGTAAATCAGGTATGTATTAAAATTAACCCTCAACTTACGGATATAGACTGGTAAATCAGGTATGTATTAAAATTAACCCTCAACTTACGGATATAGACTGGTAAATCAGGTATTATTAAAATTAACTCTCAACTTACGGATATAGACTGGTAAATCAGGTATGTATTAAAGTTAACCCTCAACTTACGGATATAGACTGGTAAATCAGGTATATATTAAAATTAACCCTCAACTTACGGATATAGACTGGTAAATCAGGTATGTATTAAAATTAACCCTCAACTTACGGATATAGACTGGTAACTCAGGTATGTATTAAAATTTACCCTCAACTTACGGATATAGACTGGTAAATCAGGTATGTATTAAAATTAACCCTCAACTTACGGATATAGACTGGTAAAACGGGTATATATTAAAACTAACCCTCAACTTACGAATATAAAAACTGGTGGAACAGAAACATATGGTCCTTGATGTGGTACGTTCACAGACAAAGGTAGTCCAGGATGTGGTAGGTTTCACACACACATATGGATCGAATAAGTGACAGGGTTCGAATCCCTGTCACACCAAACATGCTCGTCCTTTCAGCCGTGGGGGAATTAGAATGTGCGGTCAGTTCCACTATTCGTTGGTAAAAGAGTAGCCCAAGAGTTGGAAGTGGGTGGTGATGACTAGCTGCCTTTCCCTGTAGTCCTAAACTGTAAAATTAGGGACGGCTAGTGCAGTTAGCCCTCGTGCAGCTTTGCGCGAAATTCAATCAATTAACCCCCCCTCGCCCTCTTCATAGAGAACATCACATGCTACTGCATGAGATAGCGCCTTGTGATAAAAGAACTACAATACGAACCATGTATTTCAGTTCTTCATTATTATTACGTTTCAGTAAAGTAGGCCTAAGAAAGACAGGAATTATATTGCTGATAAAGTCACAAAAACCCACCACCTGTTGGTGAATAATAAACGACCGTAAGACGTTCCTGATTGTTATAGTTACACAAGAAGGAACGAAACGTCAGACACAAAATAACGATAATTACACGAAACTGGTGGTGAGGAAGATAACGAGAAGGAAGGAAACGTGAGACACAAATAACGATAATCACACAAAACTGGAGATGAGGAAGATAACGAGAAGGAAGGAAGGAAATGTGAGACACAAAATAAAGATAATTACACGAAACTGGAGATGAGGAAGATAACGAGAAGGAAGGAAACGTGAGACAAAAAACAACGATAATTACACGAAACTGGAGACGAGGAAGATAGTAGCTAGCGTGTGCTTAAAATTAGGAAAATAAAAAGTCAAACTCGATACGAGGTGTAGCTAAATCTCAGGTGAAAAATCAGAGGTCCTTCCTTTCTGAAATCGTTTGGTTGGATAAACGTTTCAAAAGACAAAATTTAAAATTCTTCTGATAAGGAAAAATATTTCATCTTTTATTTAGCGATTGTTTTTTAACGAAGAGAAAAAAATAAAATGTACTTCCAGAATGTATCGTTTTTTTATTGTAAAATTGTTGAAAGTTTAACGCTTTCCTGATTAGTTCGTGGTCTCTAATTGTTTCGAAGAGCGGTTGCGTTAATTAAGCTTTCCAGTATAATTTATGTTCACCAGTATGGTGAAATAGATAAACTGGTTACTATGAAGCTAAATAACTTAAGATGTGAGGAAAGAAGGAAATAACACGTAAAATTGCAAGTCGTGGTGAGAACATTTCCAAGAAAAAGTGCCCTAATGACAATAATTGAAATGCTGAATCCTTTCATGCTCCAGTTATAAACCCCTTCTCAGGAAAGCACGGTGTCCAGTACGTCGACTTGAGCCAAGACTAAAAGCTTTTTCATTGTTTTCAAAAGTTCTTCCATCCCACAACTGTCAGCCATATTGTAACAGAGACCAATAAATATGCACAAACTCTGATGGCCCGCGCTGATTTGAAGGAACATTCTAGAGTAAAATCATGGAAGCCAACTAATAAGAAGGAAATTTATGAATTTATGGGTCTGATAATACTTATGGACATAGAAAGAAAACCAACTATTTCCATGAACTTCATGCTGACCCTTTGCTTGCCACATCCATTTCTGATCAGTACATGTCATAAAATCGATTTATTTTGCTGCTGTCGATGGTACACTTTGCTGACAACACTCAGGAAAATGTTGTTGACCAACGACAGCACGAGATACAACCCATTATTGACCAGTTACACGAAAAATTTAGAACCTCATATGTACCAAACGAACATGTTTGTATTGACAAACCTTTGATACTATGGAAGGGTCGACTTGGATTTCAACAGTACATTCCATCTAAAAGGGCCAGGTTTAGAGTCAACCGTTATGAGCTATGTGAAAGTGTAAGAGACTATGTTTGGGACTTTTTCATCTACACTGGTGTCACTGCACATACAGCACTAGAGAGGGCGGACAGGGCGAACGTGCAGTACGCACGTTGATGGAACCATTGTTTGGACAAAATTATAAGCTCTATTTGGATCGTTTTCTTAAAAATCCCACTTCAGCGAAGTCATTGCTTGATCGTGACACCTAATTGTGTGGGACAATAATGAAAAATCGAGTTGGGATGCCGAAATGTTTCACAAATATCCAAAGGGGAGAAATGGAAGTGATACAAAAAGACAACATTGGTGTTTTTCACTGGAAGGACAAGAGGAACATTTTCATGTTGAGTACAACACATGACAATACCATGTATGACACTGGAAGGTCAACCGTGCTACTGGTTCAGCTACTGTAAAACCAAAATGTGTCATTGATTACAATCGCTATATGGGAGGGGTTGACTTGTGTGACAGTGCGTTGCATGTCAAGTGGTACAAAATTCACATGATGGATATAGCAGTGTGCACAGTGCGTTGCATGTCAAGTGGTACAAAATTCACATGATGGATATAGCAGTGTGCACAGTGCGTTGCATGTCAAGTGGTACAAAATTCACATGATGGATATAGCAGTGTGCACAGTGCGTTGCATGTCAAGTGGTACAAAATTCACATGATGGATATACAGTGTGCACAGTGCGTTGCATGTCAAGTGGTACAAAATTCACATGATGGATATAGCAGTGTGCACAGTGCGTTGCATGTCAAGTGGTACAAAATTCACATGATGGATATAGCAGTGTGCACAGTGCGTTGCATGTCAAGTGGTACAAAATTCACATGATGGATATAGCAGTGTGCACAGTGCGTTGCATGTCAAGTGGTACAAAATTCACATGATGGATATAGCAGTGTGCACAGTGCGTTGCATGTCAAGTGGTACAAAATTCACATGATGGATATAGCAGTGTGCACAGTGCGTTGCATGTCAAATGGTACAAAATTCACATGATGGATATAGCAGTGTGCACAGTGCGTTGCATGTCAAGTGGTACAAAATTCACATGATAGATATAGCAGTGTGCAATGGTTTGGTAGTTTACAAATCACTGGGAAACATCCTGTCTCTCCTGGAGTTTAGACTCGGAGTCATCCGTATCCTGATTGAAGATAACCACACCCAGCGCCCACAATCCAATGGAGGGGGGCCCTACTTGGAAAACCCCTTTGCCTCACAGAACGTCACTTCCCAACACTTGTTCCCCAAACAGAAAAGAACAAGTTCTCCTCTAGAGCGTGTAAAGTGTGCTCTAACAAATCCACTAGGAGGGAAAGCAGATATGAATGTACTGATTGCAAAGAGGCTCTTTGTGTTGATCCCTGCTTGAAAACATTTCACACGAAAGTGAATTATTAAATGTGTCACGTATTTCAATACACAAAGACGACATTTTCTGCATTATTATTTCATATTTTGTACATATTTCTTCTTTTTGTGTCGTACTACGCTAGCCAACCCTAATTTAGCAGTGTAAGACTAGAGGGAAGGCAGCTAGTCATCACCACCCACCGCCAACTCTTGGGCTACTCTTTTTTACCAGCAACTAGAAGAATCGATCGTAGCATATAATGCCCCCACGGCTGAAAGGGCGAGCATGTTTAGTATGACGGGGATTCGAACCCGCGATCCTGAGACTGCGAATCAAATGCCTTACCTTCCTGGCCCTACAAAAAATCATTCAGGATTTACTGCATTTCCCTCTCAACTCTCTATTCGCTCCCTGTGTTACCAAGGGAACCTATAAGTGTGACTTTTTAAGGTCAAACTACTGCTGACTGGAACTGCAAGGGTCAACAAGGCTTGAGTTAATAACACCCTTTATTACGTCAGTACTTGCGTACAAGTTAACATTTCACATTTGAAAGCAATATTCGACTGGAAGGCTATTCTTTTTACCCCAATGTTTCAGCCTTCTTTCCTACCCCACCTCCCCATGGTTTTCAAAGCAACCACGTAAAACGTGACACCAGTTGCATATGACAAACAAAATATAGGATTTGATCTCATCACGGGGCGGGAGGAGTGGATGCACTGGTTTGTTTTTGTAACGTTATTGTGATGAATTAATTAAAGGGTCATCGTTCAGTCTTTCAACCGAAAGATGGCGCTTCAATCGCAATAGAGCTTCTGATCAATTGGTTGATTCCTGGAGGAGTTATGAAACAGGACATTCTATAGCTTACTAGGAACGTTCGGCATCCAATCAAATGTTGCGTAACAAAAGCAGTTTGAATATCTTAGCATGAGTTTTATTCGTGCATGGAAGGTGAATAATAGTTTGGTTTGTGGTCAACGTCGGATATACCGAATGTGCGTCTATAAACGTAGGACAACCGGCGTTCTACACATCATAATCGGATTGTTTACACATCATATGGAATTTTTACACATTTTAATGAAATTTCTTCGCATTAATGGAATATTTACACATCCTAATGGAACTTTTATACATCACATGGAATTTTTATACATTTTAAAGGGTTTATACACATATTAATGGAATTTTCTTTTTTACAGAATTTGGAATATTTTCGAGCCACGACAAATTTTTAATGTAAACGGCTTTGCTATTCGCTAACAGAAACTTCAAGTTAATGTGCTACCCGCGAATTGGCCAGCGTAAAGTTTACGGACTATGACAAACTCCGGAGTTCGATTCTCTGCGATGAACAGACAGCAGGAAGTCTAACGTGTAGCTGTGTGATAAGATGTACACAGATAAACAACTGTCAGTATGTTCCTGAGCAAAAGTTGTATCTCCATCTTCGAAAAATTCAGTACAACCAGTTTTGAAACCGCGTATTCAAAAATGCCAAACACGTATCACTTACGATTGCCTGGCCATAAGTAGAGAGTGTCACTCACTCTTCTCTGGCCATAAGTAGAGAGTGTCACTTACTCTTCTCCGGCCATAAGTGGAGAGTGTCACTCACTCTTGTCTAGCCATAAGTAGAGAGTGTCACTCACTCTTCTTCGGCCATAAGTAGAGAGTGTCACTCACTCTTCTCCGGCCATAAGTGGAGAGTGTCACTCACTCTTGTCTAGGCATAAGTAGAGAGTGTCACTCACTCTTCTTCGGCCATAAGCAGAGAGTGTCACTCATTCATCTCTAGTCATAAGTAGAGAGTGTCACTCACTCTTCTCTGGCCATAAGTAGAGAAGGTCATTCACTCTTTTCTGGCCATAAGTAGAGAGTGTCACTCAATCTTCTCTGGCCATAAGTAGAGAGTGTCACTCACTATTATCTTTAAAAACTTGAAATATTACCCTTATTAATACAACTGTATCTTGAGAGAGAAAAAACTTTGTATTTATAAACTAAACCTTCGACAGTTCTGTTTATTAAACAAGTAAGACCCCAACAATATTTATATATTACACCTTCGACAGTTCTGTTTATTAAACAAATAGACCCCAACAATATTTATATATTACATCTTCCACAGTTCTGTTTATTAAACAAGTAAGACCCCAACAATATTTATATATTACACCTTCCACAGTTCTGTTTATTAAACAAGTAAAGACCCCAACAATATTTATATATTACACCTTCCACAGTTCTGATTATTAAACAAGTAAAGACCCCAACAATACTTATATATTACAGCTTCCACAATTCTGTTTGTTAAACAAGTATATACTCCAACAATATTTATATATTACACCTTCCACAGTTCTGTTTATTAAACAAGTAAAGACCCTAACAATATTTATATATTAGACCTTCCACAGTTCTGTTTATTAAACAAGTAAAGACCCCAACAATATTTATATATTGGACCTTCCACAGTTCTGTTTATTAAACAGTAACAGTTAATTTTCACGGTCTAGAAGTGAAACAATAAAGCACTTTTACAACTATATTAATAAACAAACTGAAGAAACATAAACTTGTTATAACTAGGAGAAACAGTTATCTTCAAGGTTACCAGTCGTGACCTATTTTGTTAACCACGAGCTTGCTAACAAATCAGGGACACAAAAAGTTACGTAAAAGATTTCATCGATAACACAGCTTAAAAGATACGGTTAGAACAGACACTCAATGGAACACATATTCATCGATAACACAGCTTAAAAGATACGGTTAGAACAGACACTCAATGGAACACATATTCATCGATAACACAGCTCAAAAGATACGGTTAGAACAGACACTCAATGGAACACATATTCATCGATAACACAGCTCAAAAGATACGGTTAGAACAGACACTCAATAGAACACATATTCATCGATAACACAGCTCAAAAGATACGGTTAGAACAGACACTCAATGGAACACATATTCATCGATAACACAGCTTAAAAGATACGGTTAGAACAGACACTCAATGAAACACATATTCATCGATAACACAGCTCAAAAGATACGGTTAGAACAGACACTCAATGGAACACATATTCATCGATAACACAGCTCAAAAGATACGGTTAGAACAGACACTCAATAGAACACATATTCATCGATAACACAGCTCAAAAGATACGGTTAGAACAGACACTCAATGGAACACATATTCATCGATAACACAGCTCAAAAGATACGGTTAGAACAGACACTCAAAGGAACACATTCATCGATAACACAGCTCAAAAGATACGGTTAGAACAGACACTCAATAGAACACATATTCATCGATAACACAGCTCAAAATATACGGTCAGAACAGACACTCAATGGAACACATATTCATCGATAACACAGCTCAAAAGATACGGTCAGAACAGACACTCAATGGAACACATACCGATTGAGTTAATAAATAGAAAAATTAAATCGAGCTTGAAAAAAAACACGACACGCACACCCTCAGATTACAAGTCGAGCGCCTTAACCACCTGGCCATGCCGGGCCTTATACTATGGAGTCATGCGTTTTAAGAGTGACAGTCATATCCCATGATTCGATTAAAGTAGCCTAAAAGCTGGCAACGGATGGTGTTAACTAACTCTGTCGTCTATCAGCTAAAAATTAGGAACAGATTACATAGTCCTTATGTAGGAATATGGAAAACAAAACATGAACGACTGCACCAACGTGAACGACTACATGCCACATAACGACTGCACCAATATGAACGACTACATGCCACATAACGACTGCACCAACATGAACGACTTCATGACAGATAACGACCTCACCAATATGAACGACTACATGCCACATAACGACCTCACCAACGTGAACGACTTCATGCCACATAACGACCTTACCAACGTGAACGACATAACGACTGCACCAACTCATTCTTTCTCCTGTTTAATTCACTCATTTTTATCAAAGTTTCTTCTATCGCAAATAATCGAAACTCATCAACCGAACAGTTTACATTTTTTGAAGCAACTTTATTCAAGACTTGAGTTTACTATGAATTTCGACATGTAAGCACGGAACTCAGATTTCTAAATATGAAAACAAAACTTTCGTCGGAGTCAACTTTGTATTCTAACAAAAGCTCTTGTTTACTTCACAGAACAAGTAAGCTTGACATGGCCAGGTGGTTAGGGTACTCGACTCGTAATCCGAGGGTGGCGGGTTCGAATCCCCGTCACACCAAACATGGTCGTCTTTTCAGCCGTGGTGGCGTTATAAAGTTACGGTTAATCCAACTATTCGTTGGTAAAAGAGTAGCCCAAGATTTGGAGGAGGGTGGCGATGACTAGCTGTCTTCCCTCTAGTCTTACACTGCTAAATTAGGGACGACTAGCGCAGATAGCCCTCGTGTAGCTTTGTGCGAAATTCAAATATAAGCAAACAAAAACAAATCACACAAGAAATCGAGTTTTCATAGATGGTGCTGTTTAAAAAAAGTCTTCAAAAAGGCCCAGGGAACCATCAGCTGATAATTACAAATATTTAAGTTTCCTGAGTTGTGTGGAACAATATATTACACCTCCTTAATAAACACTCGGCTCTTTATTCACCACAGATCTGACCGATAGCAAAGAAAAGAAAAAAAAAACAAAAACAAAAGTCAAACTTGTCTCTCAACCCTTAGAACCAATTACTTCCTAGAACTGACGTCACTTAAAGGTCCTTTCAGTTAAACGTAAGCGAATCCAAGTCTGTGTGTGTAGTGGTTTGCAGGAGCACCAACGTCATTCACCTTGAAGACCTATCGAAATTGAGTTAACAAAACGAGTTAAAAGACTGAACGAATGAATAACGACAGAAGATGAACACGGTGGATATAATAAAAACAAAAAATCCACAGAAGTGAAGCAACCAGAATGAAGGAAAAATATAGAAAAACAAATTAGCAGCAGACCAAGTGACGACACGATTTCAACTTTTCGTTTTCTTGGAACAGACAGGATTTTCCTCAGCTTGGAACACAGTAATGATGAAGAATAAATCCTTTTGCAATAATCACACTTATCTTGTTAGAGTTCCGAGAAATCCGGGACCTTAAACTGAATCCCTTTGTATCCTAATCTCTTATAACAGAGCACACAACACTTAACACACTTCACGTGTGTAACCTCTTATAACAGGACACACAACACTTGACACACTTCATGTGTGTAACCTATTATAATAGGGCACATAACACTTAACACATTTCACGTGTGCATCCTCTTATAATAGGGCACACAACACTTAACACATTTCACTTGTGTAACCTCTTATAACAGGACACAACACTTAACACACTTCACGTGTGTATACAACAAACTTACTATCTAAAAAGAGTTTTGAATCACCTCTTTGTGTTCTTATTAATAACTCACGTGACACGTTATGGTCCGTGTTATTTATGTTAACGACTCGTGTGACAAGTTATACGCCGTGTTATTTATATTAATGATTTGTGTGACATGTTATGTTCCAGTATTATTTATATTAAAGACTCGTGTGACACGTTATGGTCCAGTGTTATTTATATTAAAGACTCGTGTGACACGTTATGGTCCAGTGTTATTTATATTAAAGACTCGTGTGACACGTTATGGTCCAGTGTTATTTATATTAAAGACTCGTGTGACATGTTATGTTCCAGTGTTATTTATATTAAAGACTCGTGTGACATGTTATGCTCCAGTGTTATTTGTATTAATGATTCGTGTGACATGTTATAGTCCGTGTTATTTATATTAATGACTCATGTGACACGTTATGATCCAGTGTTATTTATGTTTGTTATTTATGGCTCATATGACACGTTACAGTCCGTGTTATCTACATTAATGAGTCATGTGATCCAGTGTTATTTATGTTAAAGAATCATGTGATAAAATAACGCTCAGTGTTGTTTATATTAATGACTCGTGTGAAACATCAGGTCCGGTCTTATATATGTTACTTATTAATGTAAAGCAAATAACAACACCCTGGTTGGGGAAGACAACAGTCGCGTGTATAATAACAACCACGCTGGTGAAGACAACGGTCGTGTGTATAATAACAACCACGTTGGTGAAGACAACAGTCGTGTATATAATAACAACCATGTTGGTGAAGACAACAGTCGTGTACATAATAACAACCATGTTGGTGAAGACAACAGTTATGTGTATATAGTAACAACCATGTTGGTGAAGACAACAGTGATGTGTATATAGTAACAACCACGCTGGTGAAGACAACGGTCGTGTATATAGTAACAACCATGTTGGTGAAGACAACAGTTATGTGTATAATAACAACCATGTTGGTGAAGACAACAGTCGTGTGTATAATAACAACCATGTTGGTGAAGACAACGGTCGTGTGTATAATAACAACCATGTTGGTGAAGACAACAGTTATGTGTATAATAACAACCACGTTGGTGAAGAGAACAGTCGTGTGTATCATAACAACCATGTTGGTGAAGACAACAGTTGTGTGTATAATAACAACCATGTTGGTGAAGACAACAGTCGTGTGTATCATAACAACCATGTTGGTGAAGACAACAGTTGTGTGTATAATAACAACCACGTTGGTGAAGACAACAGTCGTGTGTATATTAACAACCATGTTGGTGAAGACAACAGTCGTGTGTATAGTAACAACCACGCTGGTGAAGACAACGGTCGTGTGTATAATAACAACCATGTTGGTGAAGACAACAGTCGTGTGTATAGTAACAACCACGCTGGTGAAGACAACGGTCGTGTGTATAATAACAACCATGTTGGTGAAGACAACAGTCGTGTGTATAGTAACAACCACGCTGGTGAAGACAACAGTCGTGTACATAATAACAACCATGTTGGTGAAGACAACAGTTATGTGTATATAGTAACAACCATGTTGGTGAAGACAACAGTGATGTGTATATAGTAACAACCATGTTGGTGAATACAAAATTTATATGTATAATAACAACCATGTTGGTGAAGACAACATTCGTGTGTATAGTGACAACCATGTTGGTGAAGACAACATTCGTGTGTATAGTAACAACCACGTTGGTGAAGACAACAGTTATGCGTATAATAACAACCATGTTGGTGAAGACAACGGATTCAATGAAAACAGCCATGTCAATGTAGTCAACGTTATGACCACTAGGTGGTTTATAATTCATAAAGTTAGCAAGGACTGTTAAAATACGCTTCGTCACTGTCGCTTTAAGTGTCTTTTTTTTTTCTCCAAGGTGCAAATAACATTATAGTTTGAAATGAATCAGTAACAGAAAATAAAACTGATAAAAAGTTATATCCACATGCGTTGGTTAATATAAAAATTTCGTTCCAGCAGTAGAGAAGAATGAGAGCAGAGAAATAATAAAGGAGACACTGATATTAGGTCGTCTGTCCATTTATTAATTCTGGAAATTATCTTCTGTTTAAACTGGCGCCTCAGTTTTCTGACAAGTTCTCTCTCACAGACCACGATTACCAAATACGTCATAGAATAAGATGTAACGTTCAATTTGCTACTTATTATTCCTGTTAGAGGTCTGAAATCTTCAATAAAGAGAATATTATAATCAAATAATAACTCAATAAGTTTATTTTTAAAGTTTGATAATAAATAACTAATTATTACGAGCTAGTAGTATGCCTAGAAGACACAAGATGGCGCTGTACCAAATTCAAGACCTTAAATATTTAATAATAAATGTAACAGATGTTTTTATGTTGCTGTCGTTCCTTTATTCAGCGATAAAGTGTCTTCAGTGGAAAATAAATCCATCAAACTGTATAGAAATAAATCTATAAACGTGATAACTAGACGTGATATTTTTACAAACCCTTTTGGCTACGTTATTAGCTACGCGCTAGGACTAAACAACTGAACTTACTTATAAACAAAGACTGCGCTGGAAAGTTACAGAAACCTACCTTCACCATTCTTCTGGTATAGGATGGCACAGGCTTTAATCGCGATGGATTTTGTTCCATCACAAAAAAAGTTACAGATAAGTCTCTGTAATTATGAGGACGTGGACTGATATTTCTACCATTTTGAACAGTAGAACGCGAACAGTTCGTCAGATACAAAAGATACCCTTGCTACGCGTGTAGTTTAACGTCACTTTCGTTTGGTATCGGTTTTCTCGTTTGGTTGGGTCTTCAAGACTAGCAAAAGAGTAGCCCAAGAGTTGGCGGTGGGTGGTGATGACTAGCTGCCTTCCCTCTAGTCTTACACTGCTAAATTAGGGACGGCTAGCACAGATAGCCCTCTAGTAGCTTTGTGCGAAATTCCAAACAAACAAACGGTCCAGTCTTTACCAGATATAATCAAAATTGCTTCTGCTTGCTGGTCACAGCTTGTGACACCAGACAGAGTAGTCTTTCGGTGTAGAGATGTGTATTGTTTCATTTTCCTGACTGGTGTTACGTTATCTCTTGAAACACCTTACTGAAGTTTTTCGATACTAAACAGAAACTTTACTTAAAAGACCTTCGAAGAACTTTTGGCAACGTGCCAGGAAAAAACTTATCGCAGACGACTTCTTACATTTTAGGGTAAACATCTACACAAATTATCGGCTGAACCATTTATCAATAAGTGACACCATTTTCACACTTGTACGCTTCGCCTTTTTACTTTCTTCAACGCTGTGAAATTTTTTTTTCATTTAGTTACAACTAAGAAAGTGCAATGTTATCAAAGATTTGGATCGAATGTCGAACTTTTATAATTTTTTGTCTAAATCTGTTTCCAGGTTACAAAGATAAAAATGCTTAGAGTGCTATTAAAGACTTTTACGCTACAAGTTCATCGAAACGTTTGAAACGCCCGTGATTATATTAAAAGTCGAAACATATAAAATGCGTCTGCACGTTTACAGTATCCGTGATTCTATTAAAAGGTGATACGTATAATGACCATTTAAAACTTTAAAAATGTCCGTAGTTCTATTACACATTTAGAAGTCAAAGGATTCATTCACACAGGTTAAAAGAAGTACAAAACGTGTTTTGTTTGTTCCAAATTTCGTGAACAGTGCTATAGAGACTGATGGGGACGGGTTTATGAATGGTCGTTGTTTTATTCTACAATCCCCTGATAACACTGCCTCGAGTACGTTTAATTAACTTATAATCTCCAACATCTTAATACGAAACAGAAAGCCTATAACAGAAAATATTATAGCCAGCTAAAATAAGGGACGTCTGTTTACCGAAATATTAGCTATTATTAATGCAAATTTTAAAACCGTTTTACTGTTTATTATTTCAAAGTTTGTACGTGTCGTGTTAACATATGTTTTAGAGCTCTTAATTCAACTTGTCTTTTATTATCATTATATTAAATGAAAGTACGAACATAAAGTATTTCAGTTTATCCTACCTTGTATTACAACTGGAGTCCATCAACATTTTAAAAACACGTTTTCTTATGAACTATTTAGAAATCAAACAGCTTATCAGCCCTTGTATTTACTCATTACACGGTCCTTGATGACATTAAGTCACACAGAAGTAATTACACACAAAAATATTTTAATTAACTCCACTAATTATCGAAGAGCCCTCTATGTGTTTTACATTGAAACTGTATGGTTTCGCCAGCCTGTTTAGGTCAATTGTTTACATAGATTTTGTAACTGGAGCAAACATAGTATTACACACAATGATGCAATATTTGAACTTCACCGCTAATGTTTAGTATAAAAACAAGTCTGTAGTCTGACGGTTAAAGCTATGAAGTTATATCATTTATTGGTTTGTTAACACTATAATAGAGTCAACTCTAAATATGTTGTCTTGACAGCACGTTATTTGAGAACGTTATTTTACGGCTTGTTTGTTTGTTTTTGAAATTCGCACAAAGCACGAGGGCTATCTGCAATAGCCGTTCCTAATTTAACAATGTAAGACTAGAGAGAAGGCAGCTGACCCCCAGTGGCTCAGCGGTATGTCTGCGGACTTACAACGCTAAAAACCGGGTTTCGATACCCGTGGTGGACAGAGCACAGATAGCCCATTGTGTAGCTTTGTGCTTAATTCAAAACAACAACAACGAGAAGGCAGCTAGTCATTACCACCTACTGCTAATTCTTGGGCTACTCTTTTACCAACGAATAGTGGGATTGATCGTAACTTTATGACACCACTACGGCTGAAACGATGAGCACTTTTGGTGTGACATGGATTCGAACCCGCGATCCTTAGATTATGAATCGAATGCCTTAACATATTTTAGGACTTAACTCATGGAATACTTTATTGTAACTCGGGTTTTACAATATAGTGTGTGTATGTTTCTTATTGCAAAGCCCACACTGGGTTAGCTGCTGAGTCACCGAAGATAATCGAACCCTTATTTTATCGTTGTAAATACGTAGCCTTACCGCTGTACCGGTGGGAGACAAAATATATTCGAGTGAGGCAAATTATTGGAGGAAACTTTAAAAAACTAAATAATAGTTTATGTAAAAAAAATGTTAAAATTCTCATCACAATCTCGTAAATATTTCTAATTAGAAAAGTACTTATATTATATTTTATATTTCCTGAAATTATTTAAAATGAACTAATAATCTAAGAATATTTCTACGCCACCTACATTGGCAAACCCTGGTGATTCTAATGATAATTACAGGAACTTGAAATTTAATCACAGGAAATATTCTTATTGAATTAAACTAATGATTCTTCCTAATATATATATATATTCACACACATACATACATATATAGTAAAACTCTAGTATCACAGACAATAGAAAAAATCGACAACAGAGAATTTGCTTGGACGTCTGTAAGCCTGGTGTTACAAATATCGTAACCAGGCTAATAATAACAGCACTTCCCGGCTTAAAAAATTAAAAATAATGGCTGATTCACTTGTTAAACTTAGTTTACTACAACACCTAATGCACAGCCAGAATGGCTGAATGATATGCTTGTACTATTTTTAGCCAGTTAACACACTATGTTGTTCCGCAATTATTAGTAAAGGATTTCTTTTCTCAGAATTCCAGGGACAGACTTTGATTCTTGATGTATCAGTGACCTTCAGAAGTTATATCTTCTTCATAACTTCAGTGTAGTCATTTTTCACATTTACCTAGTCTCTAAAAAAAAGTTTTAAAACTAACACAGTTCTGTAGTTGTGTGTAAAATACCTGTGGTAGTCACATGTGTCAAGAAAAGATCGTAAATAAACCTCATACACACACACACACGCTTCATAGGACTTCCGCTAACAGAAAATTCTAGAAAATAATTTCACACTCTCGACTGAAGACTGGATAGAAAATAATATTACTACATGTAGAAAAATGTTTTGTACCAACATCAAAGTAGCACATTTCAGATTGAAACACAACTGCAGACTACATATATTCTGTTTGTTGGTTTAAACGTAATAACCTGTTACTCTAGCTATGAATTTCAATAAAAACAATTGTTTGTGTAAGCCACGGTTCTGATAGTACGTTAACAAAATTTAAGAGGGCACGTTTCTCGCGATGACGAGAAATACACGTGAAGTAAAAATGTATTCCCAAGACGACTGGTATTGGTTTCAACACTTTAATTAAAATAAAATCAATAATGTTAATAATAAATTTAAAATGTTTTGTTCAGCCAGTTCTCGTTTCAAACAGGGATAAGTTTCGTTATCATTACAGCTTCATACATGTCTCAAAGGGCTATTAAAACTCTTAGAGCTAAGAGGGCTGTGGTTCGTCTTTACAATTCCTTTAAGGATAAAGGTGTTTTGTAATTATAGGGCTAAAAGTGGGCTGCACAGAGATTATAAGAGCTGACCAATTAATAATAGAGACAAAACACATCAATCCATTAATCTGAACCAATATGATCGTTGTTAAACTTCGTTACTTAAAAAGGCAGATGTCGTGTTAATAACACCGTGGTATTAAAACCAACAGTAACACTGTGGCGTTATACTCAACAGTTACACTGTAGTGTTAAAACCAGCAGAAATATTATAGTGTTACAATCAACTATCACACTGCGGTGTTAAAACCAACAGTAACACCAAGGTGTTATAATCAGCAATTATCCTGTAGTGTTAAAACTAACAACAAAACTGTTGTGTTATAATTAACTATTATACTGTCGTATTAAAACTACCAACACTGTGGTGTTATAACCAACAATTACCCTGTAGTGTTAAAACAAACAATAACACTGTGATGTTGTAATCAACAATTATCCTGTAGTGTTAAAACCATTAATAACACTGTGATGTTGTAATCAACAATTATCCTGTAGTGTTAAAACCATTAATAACACTGTGATGTTGTAATCAACAATTATCCTGTAGTGTTAAAACCATTAATAACACTGTGATGTTGTAATCAACAATTATCCTGTCGTGTTAAAACCATTAATAACACTGTGATGTTGTAATCAATTATCCTGTAGTGTTAAAACCATTAATAATACTATGATGTTATAATCAACAATTATCCTGTCGTGTTAAAACCATTATTAACACTGTGATGTTGTAATCAACAATTATCCTGTTGTGTTAAAACCATTAATAACACTGTGATGTGATAATAAACAGTTACACTGTAGTGTTAAAACCATTAATGACACTGTGATGTTATAATCAACAATTATCCTGTAGTGTTAAAACCAACAATAACACTGTGATGTTGTAATCAACAATTATCCTGTTGTGTTAAAACCATTAATAACACTGTGATGTTATAATCAACAATTATCCTGTAGTGTTAAAACCAACAATAACACTGTGATGTGATAATAAACAGTTACACTGTAGTGTTAAAACCATTAATAGCACTGTGATGTCATAATCAACAATTGTAGTAGTCCATACAGAAACACGGCCGTTTCAGTTCTGTTAATTTTAGAATAGCAAAATGTTTCATAAAAATATTTTTCGTTTATGTATCTTAAAAATACATAATTAAGTGTAATTATAATTCATTGTAAAGCCAAATTTCATTTCTCCATTATCTAATTACGCTTTCGAATATATGAGATTCTTAGCATGTTTAATAAATAATTCCACTGTACGTTTAAACGTTTAGGGCTGTTTTTCTATTGGAACAAGAACTTGAAAATTCTCGTATAATTAAGCAAGTATTTGAAAAATAAACTCCTAAAAGTACATTCCTGGGCCAGTTTTAGACTGGACTTAGAGAGCTATAAAACCTCTGACACAAGAAAGTGTTCCATTCCACGAATCAAAATGCACGTGTTGATTCCAGTTGAGGACGTTTCGTGAAGAACCAGGTCTCACATCCCGAAGATCTCAAGACGATGAATGCACAGGCTAACTATAAATATATCAAACTCCCAATAGAAAAAATTGACAGTTGTCACCGCCAGAGGGCATCACAAAAAAGGATAATAAAAAAGCACAAACTTGTTTTCCTTTACCTTAAGAAAAATAAAAAGCAAGTCATGCAAGGATGGACATTACTCGTTTCGGTCCCGCCATCTGTAATCATGAGGGATATGTGGTTAGAGTCCCAGAAGTGGAAAATACTTAAGGCCTACAGAAAGGCCGTTTTTTTTTTTCAAAGTTTTGATTGTCATGATAAATTTTTCATCTGTTTTCTGATATTTACATCTATGTGTAAGACAATTTTGTGAAATCGTTTCGTTCATAACTTTATGACAGCATGATAAAACAGTTACACATAAATAGTACATGCGTAGTGGAAGAAAAGACAAGTCGAAATTGGCTTTGGTTTTGTTTTCAGGAGTATTCAGTTTTATATGGGCACTATGAGTCGTCGGTTTGGCATAGTCTATTAACAATGCGCATGATTTAATTATAAAATGTTTCACAATGAATGGGTCAACATAGGCTTAACAATATAATTTATCATGTACAAGAACTGATACAGTATCAAAGGAAAGGTGATATACTGAAAGAATTACACGAAATTAATCTAAGATCACAGAAATTAACTCAACGTACTTGTTCATAAGTTCCTTCACCATAACGTCAAATGAACCACTGGACGAATAATTAAAACAGGGAACTCTTAAACTTTTCCGACTGGACAATAGAACCCATCAAGACCAAAACAAGGCACTGTTAAACTTCTCCGACTGGACAATAGAACCCACAAAGACCAAAACAAGGCACTGTTAAACTTCTCCGAATGGACAATGGAACCCACAAAGATCAAAACAAGGCACTGTTAAACTTCTCCGACTGGACAATGGAACCGACAAAGACCAAAACAAGGCAATTTTAAACTTCTCCGACTAGACAAGGGAACCCACCAATACAAAAAAAGGAACTGTTAAACTTCTCCGACTGGACAATGGAACCCACCAAGACCAAAACAAGGCACTGTTAAACTTCTCCGACTGGACAATGGAACCAACCAATACAAAAACAAGGAACTGTTAAACTTCTCCGACTGGACAATGGAACCCATCAAGACCAAAACAAGGCAATGTTAAACTTCTCTGACTGGACAATGGAACCCACCAAGACCAAAACAAGACAATGTTAAACTTATACGATTGGATAGTGGAACCCACCAAGACCAAGACAATGTTAAACTTCTCCGATTGGATAATGGATCCAACCAAGACCAAAACAAGGCAATGTTAAACTTATCCGATTGGACAGTGGAACCCATCAAGACCAAAACAAGGCAATGTTAAACTTGTCCGATTGGACAGTGGAACCCACCAAGACCAAAACAAGGCAATGTCAAACTTCTCCGATTGGACAATGAAACCCATGTGACTCATACGGAACTTCGATGGTTTTGTTTTTATTCAGTAAAATTTCCAACTTTCGTGGTGTAAATATAAATATAAATAACATTAATGTGTACAAACCAAAACATGTGGAGGTCACGTTTAACCAAACAGAGACGGTATCTTCTACACTCAGTATAAGACATCCGTATAAGCCGTATTAAGAGTATGTACAAAGTACGAGAAGCGTGGTATTACTGAATGATAAATATCCACACAGTGGGAGTATCTAATACGTTTTGAGTGGGTTATATGGTGAAAACAGTTATATCAAATGTTTGTTTTTTTTCTTTTTTTTCGTCCAAGCTACCTAAAGGATACTTCTGGGTCGCAATCTCCAATTTTAAGCTTAGAAGCTAGAGAGGAGGCAACTAATGAAACGCACCCACCGCGAACTCTTGGGGTACTCTGGTTTATCCAAAAAGTGGAGTTAAATATTTAATACTATAGCAGATCGCCTACAGCAGGTTCTGCTGTTCAGTTTTGACGAATTAACTCCCCCTTCTGGTATTTCTATAAAGCTTACCTTCTGTGAAAGCAACTCTAATACAACGTATAATCCACTTTCATTAACGTAATTTTGATTTGAAAAAAAACAACAACAAAACACACACACACACAGTTATAAGCATTGAAATAAACAAATCACATGTGAAAAATATAGAATCCAAAACTGCACGAATACTATAACAGTTTGCAACGCTCCCGGGGGAGTTAATTAGGGGTAACTGTTTGTTTTGGAATTTCGCACAAAGCTACTCGAGGGCTATCTCTGCTAGCCGTCCCTAATTTAGCAGTGTAAGACTAGAGGGAAGGCAGCTAGTCATCCCCATCCACCGCCAATTCTTGGGCTACTCTTTTACGAACGAATAGTGGGATTGACCGTCAATTTATACGCCCCCACGGCTGGGAGGGCGAGCATGATTTAGGGTAATACGGTGATGAAGAAGGTTCACAGACATTACTATAACTTTTTATACACGTTCAGAATCGAGCTCCCTTGTAAAATGTATCACGTGACTCGATTGTTGTAAACAGGTAAGTTATGTGTTAAAACAATGGGAACGTTTAGGCATACGCCTTCGATAGGTCACGTGATTGGGCCACTTCGAGTGAGTTGCGAGAAATCGCGAAGTACGCGTTTGTGCCTGAAGCTAGTGTCGTTCACCAGAGGGAGACGTTAATTCACAGTTCCAAATATTTTATATGCAAAAACGGCTCGTTTGGGTTGAGAAAATATTTCAAATAGAAACCCAAACGAGCCGTTTTTGCATATAAAATTATCAACAAGTGGGTTTCTCGACATCACTGACAGTTCCAAATAGTTCCAAATGTCCGAGCTTCTTGTTCGTAAGTAAACACAAAGGACTACACGTGGTCTGCTCACCACGGGTATCGAAAGCCGGTTTCTAGCCAGTATATGTTCGCAGACAATACCGCTGTGCCGCGAAAGGAGGAACATTTGTTGTGTACATAAATACACGTTCTTACTAAACAGATCTCCACGTGCTTACCTTTGAGAATACGCGCTCGTGTCGTCCGTCAACGCTCGGGGTTCGAGAGTAAGTTTTCCTTTAACGTGAACTGGTTAAAGTTTTTTGGCCTTTTCTTCCTTCAACATATTTACGTATAGGTTGCTTTCCGCGAAATTAAACAGCACCCATTCAACCAGTTTCTCAAAAGAAAAAAAACTTTGATATTAGACAACTTCTGTAATTATCTGCTTTCCAGTGGGCAGGTCCTACGTCAGTAAACTCTCTCTCGTCAATAGTTTATTTGTCTCTCTATCAATACTTTCTTACAACTACGATCGTGTGTCACATACAGTGAATGACACTAGCGATGTTTGTGTGTCACTGACTGTATGTTCCCGTTTCGCTATCTTCATGTATGACCGGCTGTTCCTTCGTGTCACGGACTTACTCATTTGAAACTGTGTTCATGTTCGATTAGATGTGTGTCTGTGTTCACGTGTCAACAGTTGTTTACGTCTACGCAACAGTGTGTTTTAACGTTACAACAAATATTACAATATCACCAGTTTCATGGCCCTATAAAAGGGTGTGTTTTATTGATATAAAATAGTACAACCAGATATAATACCACCAGTTTTATGGCTCTATAAAAGCGTGTGTTTTATATAAACCAGAAATAACAGTTCTGTATGTTTCATCATTCCTACTGGTCTGTAGATACGTTAAAATAAACTCAATTTTTTTCTTATCTTTCCTTAATGAATTTCTTAATTATTTGGTTTTATTCCAGTGCAATGCCGTAATATTTTGATTTTGTTCGTAGCAGAGATCGAACCCCAAATGTTTGGCACAAATAAAGCCAGAAGTCAGTGTTTAATAACTGTTGTTGAGAGCATAACAATTTGCTACCTGATTAGTAACCACCAACAAGACAGGTGGTTAAGACATTTGAATCGCAGTCTGAGGGTCGTGGGTTCGAATCCCCGTAACATCATAGATACTTGACCTTTCAGCCGTGGGGGCGTTATAATGTTACGATCAATCCCATTGTCCTTTAGGAAAAGAACATCCTAAGAGTTGGCAGTGGGTGGTGATGACTAGCTACCTTCCCTCTAGTCTTACACTGCTATATTAGGAACGGCTAGCGCAGATAGTCCTCGTGTAGCTTTGCGCGAAATTCAAAACCAACCAAACAAATAAGCACGAAATTTAAAGTCTGGCTACTGATAACATGTATTGAAATATGTTAAAGTATTTAACGTGATCTTCAGGTTAGGTTTGTTTGTGAATTTCGCACAAAGCTACTCGAGGGCTATCTGTGCTAGCCGTCCCTAATTTAGCAGTGTAAGACTAGAGGGAAGGCAGCTAGTCATCACCACCCACCGCCACTCTTGGGCTACTCTTTTACCAACGAAGTGGGATTGACCGTCACATTATAACGCCCCCACGGCTGAAAGGGCGAGCATGTTTGGCGCGACCGGTCAGGTAAGGAAGAATTGATAAAACACAGATTAGTTGTAAAACAAAGATAAACACGTACCACGTGCCAAACCTTAGGTTAGGTATTTTATGTAATCAGTTAGAACACGGTTCTGAAGACTATTATATTTCGGTTTCATATAGAAGTTTTACTTTTTTGTGTATTTTATCTCCCATCCATTCAAAATATGCATCTCTTAAATTCATATATCTATGTATGACGTATTAAAATATATATACACAAATTAGCACACATACGTTTGTTCTGCACAAAATTACACTTGGTATACACAAGAGATGTAAGTTACGAATTTTAAGCTGCTTATCCTGCGGCAGTAAAACATATATTAAGGTTATGTGGACATACCGTATTTACTTGTTTTATAGCCCGGGCCCTTATTTTTTTCAACCAAACTCAATACCAGGCCCTTATTCAAACGGGCTCTTATTCAAGCATGGGCGCTTGTTATTTTCAAAGTAAAATTAGGCATGCACAAAAATTATCGTGTTATCGACCAGCGCATAAAATTCGATAGCGTTGTGGCACGAGCGCTTCGTAGCTGCTTCTTATTTCCTATTGTCTACCTGCTCGCCATATCATCTACACCCGCTTGCACTTGACAACACACCCGGTGACCAAACCCTCGTATCATCCGACAACTGCACGCGCGCGCGGCCATACACTGCGCTGCACTACAGATTCGAATCAAGACGCGCACGCGTGCAATTGTCAGGTGATACGAGGGTTTCGTCACCGGATGTGTGGCCAAGTGCAAGCGGGTGTAGCCAAATGAGTCAACAATTAAACTGTTACAGCGATGATAGGCGAAAATAATGGGAAAATTTCGGGCTGTCGTTCTCAGCTTCCCCAAATTGGATTTTAACGAGCGATGTGTCAAATGAAAGCTAAGAAGATATGCTTTAATATCGTGTGTGATTCATTATCATAAATTGACATCTTCATACTGAAAAACAAAGTTTCCTAAAAGTTATGATTAGGGCCCGGGCGGGTATTCAAGCACGGGCCCTTATTTATTTTTATGTTCTGTTCACACGGGCGGCTATTCAAACGGGCCTTTAATCAAGATCGGGCGGTAAAACGAGTATATACGGTATATAACATTAAGGTTATCTGGACATATATAGCATGGAGGTTAATGGGACTCAATAATTTAAAAACAGTCAATTTACTGGTGGTTTGGGCGCTCGACTCGTAATCCGAAGGTTGCGGGTTCGAATCCCCGTCGCACCAAACATGCTCGCCCTTTCAACCGTGGGGAGTTATAATGTAACGGTCAATCCCACTATTCGTTGGTAAAAGAGTAGACCAAGAGTTGGCGGTGGGTGGTGATGACTAGGTGCCTTCCCTCTAGTCTTACACTGCTAAATTAGAAACGGCTGGCACAGATAGCCCTCGAGTAGCTTTGTGTGAAATTCCAAAACAAACAAACAGGCAGTTAATTTAAAATAATGATATGTTGTCAAACAATTTAAAATCAATTATTAATATAATGTGTGTTTGTGTGGAGACAATAACTTGACAAAAGTTACACAAAGTTACGTGTTAAACAGTAAGGAAAGTTAAAAAAATGTTTATAAAACAAATTACATAAGCAGAACGGATAACTACAGACAAACTACGTCAGCAGGACGGATAGCTACAGACAAATTACATCAGAATGACGGATAACTACAGACAAACTACGTCAGCAGGACGGATAAATACAGACAAATTACATCAGAATGACGGACAGCAACAGACAAATTACATCAGCAGGACGTATAAATACAGACAAACTACGTCAGCAGGACGGATAACTACAAACTACATGAGCATGACGGATAGCTAGAGACAAAATACATCAGCAGGACGAATAACAACAGACAAACTACGTCAGCAGGACGGATAACTACAAACTACGTCAGCAGGACGGATAGCTACAGACAAATTACATCAGAATGACGGACAGCAACAGACAAATTACATCAGCAGGACGGATAAATACAGACAAACTACGTCAGCAGGACGGATAACTACAGACAAACTACATCAGCAGGACGGATAACTACAGACAAACTACATAAGCAGGACGGATAACTACAGACAACTACGTCAGCAGGACGGATAACTACAAACTACGTCAGCAGGACGGATAGCTACAGACAAATTACATCAGAATGACGGATAACTACAGACAAATTACATCAGCAGGACGGATAACTACAGACAAATTACATCAGAATGACGGATAACTACAGACAAACTACATCAGCAGGACGGATAACTACAGACAAATTACATCAGAATGACGGATAACTACAGACAAACTACATCAGCAGGACGGATAACTACAGACAAAATACATCAGCAGGACGGATAACTACAGACAAACTACATCAGCAGGACGGATAAATACAGACAAATTACATCAGCAGGACGGATAACTACAGACAAACATCAGCAGGATGGATAAATACAGACAAATTACATCAGCAGGACGGATAACTACAGACAAACTACATCAGCAGGACGGATAACTACAGACAAAATACATCAGCAGGACGGATAGCTACAGACAAACTACGTCAGCAGGACGGATAGCTACAGACAAATTACATCAGAATGACGGACAGCAACAGACAAATTACATCAGCAGGACGGATAAATACAGACAAACTACGTCAGCAGGACGGATAACTACAGACAAACTACATCAGCAGGACGGATAACTACAGACAAACTACATAAGCAGGACGGATAACTACAGACAACTACGTCAGCAGGACGGATAACTACAAACTACGTCAGCAGGACGGATAGCTACAGACAAATTACATCAGCAGGACGGATAACTACAGACAAACAACATCAGCAGGATGATAAATACAGACAAATTACATCAGCAGGACGGATAACTACAGACAAACTACATCAGCAGGACGGATAACTACAGACAAAATACATCAGCAGGACGGATAGCTACAAACAAACTACATCAGCAGGACGGATAGCTACAGACAAACTACATCAGCAGGACGGATAACTACAGACAAACTACGTCAGCAGAACGGATAGCTACAGACAAATTACATCAGCAGGACGGATAAATACAGACAAAACGCATCAGCAGGACGGATAGCTACAGACAAACTACATCAGCAGGACGGATAACTACAGACAAATTACATCAGCAGGACGGATAACTACAAACTACGTCAGCAGGACGGATAGCTACAGACAAATTACATCAGAATGACGGATAACTACAGACAAATTACATCAGCAGGACGGATAACTACAGACAAATTACATCAGAATGACGGATAACTACAGACTAAATACATCAGCAGGACGGATAAATACAGACAAACTACATCAGCACGACGGATAAATTCAGACAAATTACATCAGCAGGACGGATAACTACAGACAAACTACATCAGCAGGACGGTTAACTACAGACAAACTACATCAGCAGGACGGATAGCTACAGACAAACTACATCAGCAGGACGGATAGCTACAGACAAACTACATCAGCAGGACGGATAAATACAGAATATCTAAACCTCAGATGAAATAGAGTTAAATGTATATTTATGTAGAGTGAGGCATCAAAAATATCTAAATTAAAAAATACGAAACAAACAAATCAAAGTTTGTATAATTTGTTCTTTATGTATCTAGGTCATTTCTACATAACTGTACCTCTAACCTTTCGGTATCTATGTTATTTCTGTGCCTCTGGTCTTTGTGTTTCTATGTTATATCTATACAGCTGTACCTTTATGTATCCATGCCATTTCTGTATAACTGTACCTCTGGTCTTTGTGTATCTATGTTATTTCTACATAACTGTACCTCTGGTCTTTGTGTATCTATGTTATTTCTATATAACTGTACCGCTGACCTTTGGGTGTCATTTCTATGTACATTTTATGTTATATGCTCCAGGTATCATTGCGTAATTCTGTAGCTTCCTTAAGATCACTTTTATGGACCAATAATCATTTAACACGATTCTGACCAATTATCCAACTCATGAGACAATAATATTTTAACACTTTATTTCAGACAACCATACCTTAGTCATCACATGCGATGAACTGCGTTTGATGATCTTTGGTTTTGAGCAAAATGCGTCGTGGATAAGAAATTTTAGCAAACATTGGATGGTTGAAATACTGTTATCCACTTTTATTCTCGGCAGTTGTTAAGGGATCGGATAAATAATGCAGAGTTTTTGCAAACACAAAATCCTAATAATATTGTCTTACGAAAAACGTAATTAGTTTAAACCGTCACGTGACATAAATATAGACAGGTTGGAGTGCAAGAGTTCACCGAACCAATGTTTCCTTTGTCAACACACCTCTATCTTTTAGCGTCCCGTTACGTGACCGAAACTCGAGGTCATTGAAAACTCGTTAATTGTAAATAAATAATTACGATAATTTGTGGCCAGATGTAAAGGTGTTTTCTGTACGGCGGTCAGTAGTCGTGAGCGTAATGGGTCGATATTACGGTTTCATCTCTACACAGTATATTTGTACACAGCTACACTACGGGTTAACTGTGTTCTGTCCGTCACGGTATCGACACACGGTATTTAGTGTTACCAGCTACCAGCTCGCCGAGCTACTCTGTGTGTTTGTGCGTAATTCAGATTTTATGCAGTTCACATAAAACTTTGTATTTTAAAGACTTATTTTCCGGCTTATTCTTATTGTCTTTCCTGGAAATCTTAGAGTTAAGATTCTTATGATTTCGTAACGTTTCTGAAAAACATTTAAAAATCTTGGAAACTGTTTGCTTTTTATATAAACGTGAGGTAATTTTACTTATATTTCTGCTCAAGCATGTACATTAGAGATTAATATATTTCACGGCTCACCACGGGTGTCGAAACCCAAAGTTTAGCTTTATAAGCCCTCAGAGCTGCATCTTAGTCACTACTGGAGAGAATTTATAAGGGCCTGGCATGGCCTAGCGCGTTAAGGCGTGCGCTTCGTAATCTGAGGGTCGCGGGTTCGCGCCAAACATGCTCGCCCTTCCAGCCGTGGGGGCGTTATAATGTGACGGTCAATCCCACTATTCATTGGTAAAAGAGTAGCCCAAGAGTTTGCGGTGGGTGGTGATGACTAGCTGCCTTCCCTCTAGTCTTACACTGCTAAATTAGGGACGGCTAGCACAGATAGCCCTCGAGTAGCTTTGTGCGAAATTCCGAAAACAAAGAATTTATTTATACACGCGTACGTGTACACTAATAAAACTTTTATTTTAATTATTGTAGTCCTAGAAGATGACAAGTGGGATGATGTTTCTCACGACGTCCTTTTTCTAATAAATATCCCAGTCTTCTACAGTGGAAACGATCTTTCTATGTTTAATTTGACACTCACTATACTAGCTCTATTTTACTCTGGCGGTGCACACACATAAAACTAAAAACAAAGCTAAAAGTTGGTCAACAAGAAGAGCTGTGCGTTTAAATCGACAAACAGTCAATAACTGAAACTACTCTGCAAGTCACACACAGTGCTTGCTTGTTTTGTATTACTCCGCTGTCTCTCTCTATTTTATATATACCACCGAACTTTTATTGTATTACACCGCCGTCTACCTTCATATTTGTACACGACACAAAACTGTTAGTGTATTACTCCGCTGTCTATTGAACAGTTTAATTCCATTTTGTATTGTTTGTGTGTTAAATTTTCAATGAAAACATAAAAATAAAAAAGATAAAGGTTCAAAATAGTTCTGTTACTTATATCGTTTCGTTTTTGATTCCATAACTACTAACTGTTCTAACTCTTTAAATTGTGTGTGTGTGTGTGTGTGTGTGGTAGTTCAACAGAACTACATAAAGTAAAGTGTGAAAGGCGCGAGGTGCGAATGACGAGAATACATGGAAGTCATAAGAAGAGATTTCCGCCGGTTCAGCCACAAGACATTACATAACACGTTCATATTTCTTCCGTAGTGGCGCCACCGTCAGCTTCCAGACCATCAATTATGACATATTTGTGTCCTGACTGTATAATTTCCATAGCTTTACCACAAGCTGTGAATCACGGTGAAATTTCGACCCCGTTATTGTATTATCAAAATACAAGATAAAAAATAACAATAGCCTTTTGGGGAAGGGGGTGATAAATGTGAAAAATAATGATCAGAGAAATAACATAAAGGGAGAGCAACATAAGAACTTATCATAAACTGGGATAACGAAACCGAAGAGATAAGAAAACATCAGGAGAGAAATAAAACAAATACAAGATCAATGAGGTTAAAAACGTAGAGGACACTTTGTGACGTTAGAAAAGTTTCTCACCACCTGCTAGTTACACGGGTTACTCACCACCTGCTAGTTACACGGGTTACTCACTACCTGCTAGTTACACGGGTTACTCACCACCTGCTAGTTACACGGGTTACTCACCACCTGCTAGTTACACGGGTTACTCACCACCTGCTAGTTACACGGGTTACTCACTACCTGTAAGTTACACGAGTTACTCACTACCTGCTAGTTACACGGGTTACTCACCACCTGCTAGTTACACGAGTTACTCACTACCTGCTAGTTACACGGGTTACTCACCACCTGCTAGTTACACGGGCTTCTCACCACCTGCTAGTTACACGGGCTTCTCACCACCTGCTAGTTACACGGGTTACTCACCACCTGCTAGTTACACGAGTTACTCACTACCTGCTAGTTACACGGGTTACTCACCACCTGCTAGTTACACGGGCTTCTCACCACCTGCTAGTTACACGGGTTACTCACTACCTGTAAGTTACACGGGCTTCTCACTACCTGCTAATTACACGGGTTACTCACCACCTGCTAGTTACACGAGTTACTCACTACCTGCTAGTTACACGGGTTACTCACCACCTGCTAGTTACACGGGCTTCTCACCACCTGCTAGTTACACGGGCTTCTCACCACCTGCTAGTTACACGGGTTACTCACCACCTGCTAGTTACACGAGTTACTCACTACCTGCTAGTTACACGGGTTACTCACTACCTGCTAGTTACACGGGTTACTCACTACCTGTAAGTTACACGGGCTTCTCACTACCTGCTAATTACACGGGTTACTCACCACCTGCTAGTTACACGAGTTACTCACTACCTGCTAGTTACACGGGTTACTCACTACCTGCTAGTTACACGGGTTACTCACTACCTGTAAGTTACACGGGCTTCTCACCACCTGCTAGTTACACGAGTTACTCACTACCTGCTAGTTACACGGGTTACTCACCACCTGCTAGTTACACGGGCTTCTCACCACCTGCTAGTTACACGGGTTACTCACTACCTGTAAGTTACACGAGTTACTCACTACCTGCTAGTTACACGGGCTTCTCACCACCTGCTAGTTACACGGGCTTCTCACCACCTGCTAGTTACACGGGTTACTCACCACCTGCTAGTTACACGGGTTACTCACTACCTGCTAGTTACACGGGTTACTCACTACCTGTAAGTTACACGGGCTTCTCACTACCTGCTAATTACACGGGTTACTCACCACCTGCTAGTTACACGAGTTACTCACTACCTGCTAGTTACACGGGTTACTCACTACCTGCTAGTTACACGGGTTACTCACTACCTGTAAGTTACACGGGCTTCTCACCACCTGCTAGTTACACGAGTTACTCACTACCTGCTAGTTACACGGGTTACTCACCACCTGCTAGTTACACGGGCTTCTCACCACCTGCTAGTTACACGGGTTACTCACTACCTGTAAGTTACACGAGTTACTCACTACCTGCTAGTTACACGGGCTTCTCACCACCTGCTAGTTACACGGGCTTCTCACCACCTGCTAGTTACACGGGTTACTCACTACCTGTAAGTTACACGAGTTACTCACTACCTGCTAGTTACACGGGCTTCTCACCACCTGCTAGTTACACGGGCTTCTCACCACCTGCTAGTTACACGGGTTACTCACCACCTGCTAGTTACACGGGTTACTCACCACCTGCTAGTTACACGGGTTACTCACCACCTGCTAGTTACACGGGTTACTCACTACCTGCTAGTTACACGGGTTACTCACTACCTGTAAGTTACACGGGCTTCTCACTACCTGCTAATTACACGGGTTACTCACCACCTGCTAGTTACACGAGTTACTCACTACCTGCTAGTTACACGGGTTACTCACTACCTGCTAGTTACACGGGTTACTCACTACCTGTAAGTTACACGGGCTTCTCACTACCTGCTAATTACACGGGTTACTCACCACCTGCTAGTTACACGAGTTACTCACTACCTGCTAGTTACACGGGTTACTCACCACCTGCTAGTTACACGGGCTTCTCACCACCTGCTAGTTACACGGGTTACTCACTACCTGTAAGTTACACGAGTTACTCACTACCTGCTAGTTACACGGGCTTCTCACCACCTGCTAGTTACACGGGCTTCTCACCACCTGCTAGTTACACGGGTTACTCACTACCTGTAAGTTACACGAGTTACTCACTACCTGCTAGTTACACGGGCTTCTCACCACCTGCTAGTTACACGGGCTTCTCACCACCTGCTAGTTACACGGGTTACTCACCACCTGCTAGTTACACGGGTTACTCACTACCTGCTAGTTACACGGGTTACTCACTACCTGTAAGTTACACGGGCTTCTCACTACCTGCTAATTACACGGGTTACTCACCACCTGCTAGTTACACGAGTTACTCACTACCTGCTAGTTACACGGGTTACTCACTACCTGCTATTTACACGGGTTACTCACCACCTGCTAGTTACACGAGTTACTCACTACCTGCTAGTTACACGGGTTACTCACTACCTGCTAGTTACACGGGCTTCTCACCACCTGCTAGTTACACGGGTTACTCACTACCTGTAAGTTACACGGGCTTCTCACTACCTGCTAATTACACGGGTTACTCACCACCTGCTAGTTACACGAGTTACTCACTACCTGCTAGTTACACGGGTTACTCACTACCTGCTAGTTACACGGGTTACTCACTACCTGTAAGTTACACGGGCTTCTCACTACCTGCTAATTACACGGGTTACTCACCACCTGCTAGTTACACGAGTTACTCACTACCTGCTAGTTACACGGGCTTCTCACCACCTGCTAGTTACACGGGCTTCTCACCACCTGCTAGTTACACGGGTTACTCACTACCTGTAAGTTACACGGGCTTCTCACCACCTGCTAGTTACACGGGCTTCTCACCACCTGCTAGTTACACGGGTTACTCACCACCTGCTAGTTACACGAGTTACTCACTACCTGCTAGTTACACGGGTTACTCACTACCTGCTAGTTACACGGGTTACTCACCACCTGCTAGTTACACGGGCTTCTCACCACCTGCTAGTTACACGGGTTACTCACCACCTGCTATTTACTCGAGTTACTCACTACCTGCTAGTTACACGGGTTACTCACTACCTGCTAGTTACACGGGTTACTCACCACCTGCTAGTTACACGGGTTACTCACTACCTGCTAGTTACACGGGTTACTCACCACCTGCTAGTTACACGAGTTACTCACCACCTGCTAGTTACACGGGTTACTCACCACCTGCTAGTTACACGGGTTACTCACCACCTGCTAGTTACACGGGTTACTCACCACCTGCTAGTTACACGGGTTACTCACTACCTGTAAGTTACACGAGTTACTCACTACCTGCTAGTTACACGGGCTTCTCACCACCTGCTAGTTACACGGGTTACTCACCACCTGCTAGTTACACGGGTTACTCACTACCTGCTAGTTACACGGGTTACTCACTACCTGTAAGTTACACGGGCTTCTCACTACCTGCTAATTACACGGGTTACTCACCACCTGCTAGTTACACGGGCTTCTCACCACCTGCTAGTTACACGGGTTACTCACCACCTGCTAGTTACACGAGTTACTCACTACCTGCTAGTTACACGGGTTACTCACTACCTGCTAGTTACACGGGTTACTCACCACCTGCTAGTTACACGGGTTACTCACTACCTGCTAGTTACACGGGTTACTCACCACCTGCTAGTTACACGAGTTACTCACTACCTGCTAGTTACACGGGTTACTCACCACCTGCTAGTTACACGGGTTACTCACCACCTGCTAGTTACACGGGTTACTCACTACCTGCTAGTTACACGGGTTACTCACCACCTGCTAGTTACACGAGTTACTCACTACCTGCTAGTTACACGGGTTACTCACTACCTGCTAGTTACACGGGTTACTCACCACCTGCTAGTTACACGGGTTACTCACTACCTGCTAGTTACACGGGTTACTCACCACCTGCTAGTTACACGAGTTACTCACTACCTGCTAGTTACACGGGTTACTCACCACCTGCTAGTTACACGGGTTACTCACTACCTGCTAGTTACACGGGTTACTCACTACCTGCTAGTTACACGGGTTACTCACCACCTGCTAGTTACACGGGTTTTTCTCTTTTCCATCGGCCTGAAGTTGTAACACGTACAAACAGACTGTTGTGACCAGCCTAAACCAGTCGTGAACAAAAACACTTGTAAGATCTGTTACTCGATATTTTAACAACCGTTAAACAGACAGACTGATACAGATAGCCTTGTTACTTCTAGTGACGTCAGTTTTGTAACATTCTGTAACTTCTTTGTTACAGATACAGATAGCCTTGTTACTTCCAGTGACGTCAGTTTTGTAACATTCTGTAACTTCTTTGTTACAGATACAGATAGCCTTGTTACTTCCAGTGACGTCAGTTTTGTAACATTCTGTAACTTCTTTGTTACAGATACAGATAGCCTTGTTACTTCCAGTGACGTCAGTTTTGTAACATTCCGTAACTTCTTTGTTACAGATACAGATAGGCTTGTTACTTCTAGTGACGTCAGTTTTGGAACATTCTGTAACTTCTTTGTTATAGATACAGATAGCCTTGTTACTTCCAGTGACGTCAGTTTTCTAACATTCTTAACTTCTTTGTTACAGATACAGATAGCCTTGTTACTTCCAGTGACGTCAGTTTTGTAACATTCTGTAACTTCTTTGTTACAGAGATTTATATTTTCTTTTTCTGTGTGCAACAGTCCGTGAATTTTTCGTTCTTAAATGTTGTTGTGTCTTTCAAGACGAGTTCGAACAACATTCAAAACAAACGTTTCAGGATCGGTTACATTGCTTACACTTTTCTCCGTTAGAGGCGCTACTGTAGTCTCAGAAAATCTTACTTAATACGAACCTAGCTTATCACATCGTAAAGGGACCCTCGTGACTGTGGACAGTTCAGAACCTGAAGTTGAAAACAGTTTGTTTTCTTAACCACGACTGACCCAAGGTTTAAGGTAAACATTTCTTTCAGTCAGTATGTACATTAAAGTAAAAAATGACAAATGTTCCACATTGACAAAATCTTATCACCATTATAAACTCACTTTCTTATACAACACTATAATCCGGCGTTTAATTCCTGCAAGGAACACAGCAGACAGTCCAAAGTGGTTTACTCTAATACATCTAAACTGAAACTTTTCCTGTGAACTTGGAACACTCAAAGATCATTTGTTTTAGCCTCGGGGATCGAGCTCCAAATTTCAACATCATAAACCCTCACGTTCACAAGAAATTACTGACGAAATTTTCCGTTGGTACAGCGGTATGTCTTCTGATTTACAACGCTAAAATAAGGGGTTTGATTTCCCTCGGTGGACTCGAAAGATAACCCGATGTAGCTTTGCTATGTGAAAACACCCACCAACACATTACTAACGGGGTTGAGAGTGGAAGAAAACATGACAAGACAAAGAAAAATGTGCTAGCCTCTTAGCTTGTTTCAAATGGGTGTAATATTTTCAATCACCCTCTACCTACGAATCTTACTTGGTGTAATAATAAATAATCTCAATATCTGCCCCACTTCACTGGTAAGTGAGTAACAAAATGAATGCAGGGATACAACCCGACAAAGCACGGGTGAAATGAAGTGTTCGCACTTACAACATTGTTCGATGGTTGCAACATGTACGAGTAAGAATTACAAGAATTTTGACAGCTCTTCCCTGAATAAATCTTCCCTAACAGTCGAAATGGATGCGCGAGACTACGAAGGACCTTGGTAGCAGCTGCGATAAACAGACATGGCGGAAATCGTTCCAGACCTCGGAACAAAAGCTTTATTTTTTGTGTGCAGCTGAAACCTATGTTTAATTTGACTCCCATTAACTTCCCTTGTTTTTTTCATAATTTCTTTTCCTTTTTTACCCTTTGGTATAAAAAACTAACTGCTTTGAAAAAGAAATATAAAAAGTGTCCATATTTTAAAACTTAGGCAAATTAATTACCACACCTGTCCACTTGTTCGAATATCAAAAAAATAGCCAATCAAATCCTGACTGATTCTCGTTTTATCACATCTCACCCAAGATGTGTTACAAGCCCTGCATGGCCACGTGGTTAAGGCCTTCGACTTGTACTCTGAGGGTCGTGGGTTCGAATCCTTGTCGCACCAAACATGCTCGTCCCTTTTAGCCGTAAGGGCTTTATAATGTGACGGTCAATCCCACTATTCATTGGTAAAAGAGTAGTCCAAGAGTTGGCGGCGAGTGGTGATGACTAGCCGCCTTCCCTGTAGTCTTACAATGTTAAATTAGGGACGGCTAGCGCAGATAGCCCTCGTGGAGCTTTGCGCGAAATTCCAAAACAAACAATGATGTGTTACAAACGCCTTCTACTGGAGTATTTTTTGACAATCAAATTCATGCTGCCATATAAGAAGGTCAATCACCACCTTCAGCACCAAACAGACAAGATACGGCATTCTGACTGGATGGATGCGTTTCATGACTATGGTGAGAATAGCATATTCTGTTTCACTATAAACTAGTCCTGTGAGAGGTCTGTCTGTTTCACCTTAACTAAGTTTCAAAGATTCTACGTTTGACATGCATGTTAAAACTACAGATTTACAACGCTAAATTTAGGGGTTCGATTCCTCTCGGTGAACTCAGCAGATAATCCCAAGTGGTTTTGCTATAAAAACACACGCACATGCACGTGATTTTGTTTAGTTTGTTAGCTAATCACTAGGTCGCGCTGGATACAAGTGAAAAAAATTGGCGAATGAAGACAAAGTACGCGCATGATGTAACACAGTGGTTGGAGGATAGCTGCTGAGGTGTTTGGACGTGATATGCGTAAAGTTGTCTCGCTAATGAAGTTTAACGTTCTTTAAAGTTCCACGTTTTATCCTGACACAGAATTATCCGTTCAAAATCTTTTGTCACTACTTAACATCAAAGCAAAGACTCAACGTAGGTCGAGGACGTTCGAATCTTTAATTTCAAATTATGATTGGATTGGAGAAAACTATTTTTGTGCTATTCGGCAGTCGCAAGTCACGTGATAAGTTTCCCCAGCTTCACTAAACGAGTCTTACTACAACTAATGAGTGCTCATACTTACATCATTTGTCTTTATTTTAAAGTTTTTAAACAAGTCACAATCGGCGCTGTTCATATTTGGATTGAACATAATAGACCATCCATTAAAGCTTCGTTGTAAGGTCAATTTTGAAGGTCTATTGGCGTCATCTAGCTTGGGGATTACAGTTTCGTATAAGCTGCAAATGTAATATTATCAGGATATTAAAGTGAAAGAAAACTTTCCTTTCGTGCTTTTAGTGAAAGACTAAATGGTTTCATTGCTTAGGATAAGATAAAACCAGCAAAGCAGAGTTTGGTCATGTGATTAGAGAATGAAATAATTTGTTTCTCATCAGCTCCTGTCTGTTTGTTTTTCTGTTTTTGAATTTAGCGCAAACCTATACGAGGGCTATCAGTGCTAGTTGTCCCTAATTTAGCAGTGTAAAACTAGAGGGAAAGCAGCTAGTCATCACTGCCCACCGAAAACTCTTGGGATACTCCTTTACCAACGAATAATAGGATTGACCGAAACATTATAACGCCCCCACGGCTGAAAGGACAAGCATGTTTGGTGTGACGGAGATTCGAACCCGCGACCCTGAGATTACGGGTCGAGTGCCTTGACCACCTGGCCATGCTGGGCCTGCTCCAGTCTGAGAAAAACAAAGAAACAATTAGGGACGGCTAGCGCAGATAGCCCTCAAGTAGCTTTGCGCGAAATTCAAAACAAAGAAACAATACTTTCAACCCTCTATCGTCAAATTCCAGTACTAAAGATCTCTAGATAATTCCTTAACGCTTCTGAATATTAATAGTACAAAGGTAATTCATGTGGTGAAACTTTATTTGTTCCTAGTTTTAAAACTAATCGTAAAATACACGTATTTATAAGCACAGCTTTTGGATGTTTCTATACACATAAAGTAATGTATACTTCAGGGTAAATTTCGCCTGCGCTTTTATATATTTTTACCTAACAATTTTTTATAGAGCTCTTGGACTATTTGTACGTTTGTCTCTTCTGTTTCAGCCATCCCCTTACATCTTACGCTGTAGGCATAGATTTTCCAAAAGGGAGTTAGGTTACTTGTTGTTAAGTATTCTTAGCATTCCCATTACAGATCCACAGTCCCTTACATCTGAGTTGCCTCGTTTTAGTCTCTCCCGCAAGGGAAACACGTACATTAACCACAAATGATTACCATGGTAGAAAGGAACAGCTGTTTAGCAGTGTATAGGAAAAAAAAATTACAGAGAATGAAAGTTGGGGGCTGAAACACCTGTCGTAACGAAAGGTTGACAGGATGAATAAAAAAACAACAACAGATATTTACCAAGACTACACAAATGAAACAAGTAAAGAAGCAGGACTGATTTATATAGGACGAAGAACAACTTTTCACCTTTAATGAACTTTTAACCTATAAGCGCAGCTCTAAATAAAGTAATCTCAAATCCAAATAGAACATTTAGACAAAGAATTAACATTGAAATACATATAAAAAGAATAATTTTATCTACATGCATTGAATTTGTTAATTTTAGCAATCACTTGATCGCAATAGTTAGCTTTATTTCGTAGAGCAATTTTAATAAACCAATCTTATTTTATATGGTGAGCCTAATAAACCAGCCTTATCTCTTATAGTAAGCCTAATAACCAATCTATCTTATATGGTAAGCTTAATTTACAAACCTTATCTCTTATGGTAAGCCTAATAACCAATCTTATCTGATATGGTAAGCCTAATTTACCAGCCTCATCTCTCATGGTAAGCCTAAGATATCAACCTCATCTCTTCTGTTAAGACTAATGACCATCCTTATCTGATATCTTTTTGTTTGTGTTTCTTTGGTTTGTTTGGAATTAAGCACAAAACTACATAATGAGCTACCTCGTATGGTAAGCCTTTTCTCTTACGGTAAGCTCAATAACAATATTTTACTCGTATGGTAAACTTAATATACCCTTCAACATAATCCACGGTAAATTTCCTAATTACAAAATAAATGGAAAAAGGATATACTGTCAACAATTTCTGTTGAGATTTGGTGGCATTCTCGAGTAAATTGAGATCAGGTAATAAATAAATATCGCAATAAAAAGGCTTAACGCTTGACATTAAACCGTCTTATTCAGTGACGAATTAAGCAGAACAAACAGTTGGCAGTTTTATATCAGCCAAAATGGTTAACTTCTCGACTAATTTTTACGTTGAATACTGAAGTATTTCAAAATTATTAAGTTCAGTGAAAGGCTATTTGGTAGGTCAACTTTGAGTAAAATCTAAAAATAAAAACAAACAAAAAATGAAGACAAGTGAAGAAGGTGCGTTGCCTCTGAGTTAACTGCTATTTGTGTTAAACAAGATGTGAAATTGTAATACGTGTAACCCGAATCACTAGCTAGGCCTTCTTTAATAAAATATTTTAAAACAATATTTATAAACGGTCCCTAATCGTGTGCGGGACCCTCGGAAAGTTGGCGAAAATTATATTTTACATGGCAAGAATAAACATCAACAATAGTCTCAGAAAGCAACCAGTCATGTTTAAGACAAAATCTTAAAACACCTTTAAACATTGTAAATAACTGACAACCTCAATCAAGTCAAACTACTTCGCCTATTGCCAAGAAAAACAAAGGTACAGTAGCAGCAATAGAAACAAATATCACATTAGTCTTAAAAGACAACAGTAAATCTGTCAAAAAGGTAAAACAGTGACACTTTTATCAAGACTTGAGTGTTAGGCTTAACCATCAGATAAATGTACCAACCATCTTAGGCTCGATTCGTTCCCAATAAATAAAAATGTGCACTTTGAAACGTTAGGGTTTTCGTCATCTCCCCTATTTCTCTCGTCCGCGGCTAAAAAGAAAAACGAATATAAAAAAAACTTCAAGTAAGGCGACCCTGCTGTAATAGGACAAGTGTGTTTTTTATCTGCTGATAACCTGAGAAACCGTCATTACTGTTCTACAGGTCAATGTACATTAGATACTCTAGAGGTGTGAGCACAGACAGGGAGTCTTTTGTACGTAGAAACTTCGTATCGTGTTTCTATTTCCCATGCAACAACCTATATTTTGCTGTAAAATATATTTCGATGTTATTATGATTAACAATGTCGTAATAAACTAGCTATGTAAATAGCGAGTCATTCTTTGTGTTAACCCTGTTTATGGTTAAAACCAGATGCGTCACTTGGTGATTAAAAAGAACAGCCCATAAGCGCGGGAATTTACGGGGTTTCAGTATGATATCCATTATGATTTTCTGTTCTGATTTTTGTAAGACACCAGAATTCGGGGTTCTGTCAAGCAGAGTTGGGGCACAGGCTTCGTCTGGTTAAACAGACTTAACTTTAATTTGTAAATGAAATTCGGTTAAGATAATGCACACTAAACTGATTAATCAAAGAATAAGAATTATCTCACACCAGAATAATCCAAATTAAACTGGTTAATCAAGGAATAAGGGTTATCTCAGATTAAAATAATCCAAATTAAACTGGTTAATCAAGAAATAAGAATTATTTCGGATAAAGTAATCCAAATTAAACTGTTAATTAAGGAATAAGGGTTACTTCGGATTAAAATAATCCAAACTAAACTGGTTAATCAAGGAATAAGGGTTATCTCAGATTAAAATAATCCAAATAAAACTGGTTAATCAAGGAATAATTGGTTATTTTGGATATAAATAATCCAAATTAAACTGGTTAATCAAGAAATAAGAACTATCTCAAATTAAAATAATCCAAGTTAAACTGGTTAATCAAGAAATAAGAATTATTTAGGATAAAGTAATCCAAATTAAACTGTTAATTAAGGAATAAGAATTATTTCGGATTAAAATAATCAAAATTAAACTGATTAATCAAAGAATAAGAATTATCTCACACCAGAATAATCCAAATTAAACTGGTTAATCAAGGAATAAGGGTTATCTCAGATTAAAATAATCCAAATTAAACTGGTTAATCAAGAAATAAGAATTATTTCGGATAAAGTAATCCAAATTAAACTGTTAATTAAGGAATAAGGGTTACTTCGGATTAAAATAATCCAAACTAAACTGGTTAATCAAGGAATAAGGGTTATCTCAGATTAAAATAATCCAAATAAAACTGGTTAATCAAGGAATAATTGGTTATTTTGGATATAAATAATCCAAATTAAACTGGTTAATCAAGAAATAAGAACTATCTCAAATTAAAATAATCCAAGTTAAACTGGTTAATCAAGAAATAAGAATTATTTAGGATAAAGTAATCCAAATTAAACTGTTAATTAAGGAATAAGAATTATTTCGGATTAAAATAATCAAAATTAAACTGGTTAATCAAGGAATGAGGGTTATTTCGGATTACAATAATCCAAATTGAACTGGTTAATCAAGGAATAAGGATTATTTCGCATTAAAATAATCCAAATTAAACTGGTTAATCAAGAAATAAGGGTTATTTCGGATTAAAATAATCCAAATTAAACTGGTTAATCAAGGAATAAGTTATTTCGTATTAAGATAATCCAAATTAAATTGGTTAATGAAGGAATAAGAATTATCTCAGATTAAAATAATCTAAATTAAACTGGTTAATCAAGAAATATAAATTATTTCGGATAAAATAATCCAAATTAAACTGGTAAATCAAGGAATAAGAATTATCTAAGATTAAAATAATCCAAATTAAACTGATTACTTGAGGAATAAGAATTATTTCGGATTAAAATAGCCTAAATTAAACAGGTTAATCAATAATAAAAATTATTTCGGATAAAATAATCCAAATTAAACTGGTTAATCAAGGAATTATCTAGGATTAAAATAATTCATATTAAAGTAAAAAAATAAAATAATAAACGCAGGATAGAACAGTAGATTATTTGTATGTATAGTTTTGTTATTTATTCTCGAACACAATATCAGTTTTGTGGCTTATGTGTTTTTAATTTCGCGCAAAGCCACACGAAGGTTATCTGAGCTAGTTTTCCCTAATTTAACAGTATAAGACTAGAGGGAAGACAGCTAGTCATCACCACCCATCGCCAATGTTGGGCTACTCTTTTACCAACGAATAGTGAGATTGACCGTCACATTATAATGCTCCCACGACTGAAAGATCAAGCAGGTTCGGTGTCACGCGGATGCGTACCCGCGACCCTCGAATCGAGCCTCCTTATCATACCTGGCCGTGCTAAACCTTCTGGGGTTAACCCGCAACCCTCAAATTACGAATCGAACCTCCTTAACATACCTGGCCGTGCTGGGCCTTCTGGGGTTAACCGAACACTTGTATGTTTTATTTCATTCTTTCTTTAGCTAAGTTCACTCATAAAAGAACAAAAGTAGAGCAGATATAAATATATCACGACGTCACAGACAACAATTACAGAAGTAACCTTATTGGTGAATTATCTCCAGTTCATTCCTGTGTTTATCAGGATAACTCTATTCAATCTACACAAGACTTTAATACCCTTGCTTGTTTATTTGAAGATAAACGCAAAGCGACATCTGTGCTTGTCCATCACGAATATTGAAAGTCAATTTCTGACATAGTTTTTGTGTAATGGGTGTGATGAAGTGTTAAGTTTGGATCACGATCGAAAACAGAACTGTCATGATTTACTTTCGCTAGCTAATTTTTAGTTCCCGTTGTGTTCAAGGGGAAACAAAAGTATTTATGATTTATTGTTTCAATCAGTATTGTATATAATTAGAAGTTAATTTCTTCACGCGGCAAAATCTAAATAGGAAGTATGGCGAGATGTTCCGGAAGTTTGTAGAAGGATGTTTTGTTATAGTAAAACCACATCTGCCGAGTCCACCAGGAGGAATCAAGGAACCCTTGATTTTAGCGTTGTAAATCCGGGAACGAGTTTATAGAAAACACGAAAAAAAACCCCCTAAAAAACAGAAGTTTTCCAAATGTTTGTTTGTTAATACACCGCTGCTTAAATAAATGAATATTTTCTCTCGATTTTAATCTGAACAGGTTACAAATTACTTTCACATCTATCAGTACCACTATGGGACTAAAGGATGCTAGGTTTATCTAGAAAAAATGAATCTTGTATCAGTGAGAGAAAACAGGAACTCTCTTGAAACGGGACCTGAATAAACAGGATCCGCCCTTTCAGAAGGATTTGGACTAACAAAAACAAAACGTTAAAAACAACACTTGTTCCAGTATGGCCAGGTGGGTTAAGGCGTTCGATTCGTAATCCGAGGATCGCGGGTTAGAATCTCCATTACAACAACCATGCTCGCCCTCCCAGCCGTGGGGACGTTAAAAGTTACGGTTCATCCCACTATTCATTGGTGAAAGTGTAGCCCAATGGTTTGTGGTGGGTGGTGATGACTAGCTGCCTTCCCTCTAGTCTTACGCTGCTAAATTAGGGATGGCTACCGCAGATAACCCTCGTGTAGCTTTCGTGACATTAAAAACAAACAAACTTGAAACTTAACTTCTCTATCAAGAAGAGCTTCATAAACCACCATATTTTTAACAATAATAGTTTTCCTATCCAGCTGTACTGTGAAACTGACAATCCCAGCACTACAGCGTGTCAAGTTTTCACTTGTACACCTTTATATTACAGCCAACAGGTTATCTGAAAAATCGCCAAAGCGGTCTAAACCTCTCTCTTCAGTGTCATGCGCTCTCTTCACGCACGTGCCTCCGAACATCAGTCAGGCTCGACTCGCAAGACTAACTGACGATGCAGTTGAAATAACAGCGCTACTGATTACTGACCACGTGGCTTTTAACCCTTCGTGGAACGATCTGTTACACAGCCACACATCCTTACCTTTCCTGGACTTCATTGTGGACCAGTATTCCTGCTTACGTATTCCACTGGAATATGATGGCAGTCCACAAAGTGAATCAATCGGCGATGACACTCTATCTTAACACGACGAAAACTAAAGTTAATATCAAACACGAATACTGCTCGCGACAAGGACGTAACCACACTGCAACGAATGGTTTTGTTGCCGCTAGTATACAACCACGTGGTTCTACGAGTTGCCTGTTAGTAGCAGTAATGGCCACCTGAGGGCACTCTAATACAGATTCGATATTTTTAACGCAAATATTTAAAACTGAAAACGTGCACGATTAAACGCAGTATATTATAAAGATTAGGGAAAAAAATAATTATTATTTTAACTATATTATACATAAATATGGACACAACATTGCCGTTTCAATATTTTTTATATTAATACGTTGTCATAGAAACCTCAACTGACGTAACGTGATACGACAAATAAATAGATATGACGTAGTCTGTAAATTAAACTAGAAATTGAAACCGAATCGGCCCCCCAGTGGCTCAGCAGTATGTCTGCGGACTTACAACGCTAAAATCCTGGTTTCGATACCCGTGATGGGCAGAGCACAAATAGCCAGCCTATTGTGTAGCTTTGTGCTTAATTCAAAACAACAACACAAATCGGATTTATTACCTGATGGAACTACAAAAACTATTTATAATATTTTACTTTTTATTGTAAGGGAAATATTACTAATTCAGTTTTCTAACTTCGGTCGGACTATAACTAGTCGTTAGCATGCCACACTCAGGATCCGAGGGTTTGTGGTTTGCATCTCGTTGCCTCAAAAAATGCATTCCGTGTGTTTCGCGCGACAGTATAATAAATTTCAATATTCGATCAGAGAAGCCCAAGATTTGACGGAAGCACGTGCTGTCGCCGAGAATCTTCCATTTAGATAATCAGCTCGGAATTAGAGACGGCGATACACGAATAGTCCACTCGTAGCTTAGCCAACTCCAACTCAAGAGGGCGCTATGATAATAATAATGCACGCGTATTTCCAATGACGCTCCCTTTTGCCTTTAAAGACCTTTTTTTTTCCTGTCATAAAACTGAAATCAATCACGTAAAGGCACACCTGATTTTACACTTTGTTTGATACGAATTATTGGAGAGTAGGAGATAATATTATAATTAAAATGAATAGAACAAGGGGACTTGCAGACTTTTATGGTAGAAAAATAATTAATATAGTCTGAAGAGCTTACACGCGTAAGTATAACGTTTAACTTAAGATTTTAAAAACTATTTATAAAACTAGTTGTGTAGGAGTTAAAGACATGGTTCATAGTTTTATATGTGAAACAACAAGTAATCCCCACAGTCCCCTCTAATATCCCCCTCAGAAAAACACTTTTGCACTATGATATTTATACTTAAAAAGCGTCCTTTTAGTCGATGGCCCCACCCTTTTACTGACCAGTCTCCCTTTACCCACCCATCTCGATGTAAAGTGACCTTTCTGTCAATGATCGCTGCCCTTTAAACGACCTTTCATTTTAACAGTTTTTATATATTCACGTAAACACAGAAGAAAGAACCCACAGAAAGAGTACGTCACACAGCGTCAGTTTTCGTGCATTTAACAGTTGTGTATCGGCGTTCTGTCCACCGCTGGTATCAACACCCGAACTTCAGCATTTTTATAAAACCATCAGTAAAATCGTCTTACTGTAAAGCTACATAATTTGTTGCGCTCTCTCTTTCTCTCTCTCTCTACCGCAGGGAATTGAACCAAGAATTTTACTCTTTAAACATTAGCCTCGTTCCGTGTTCACTCTGCAAGACAAATAGACTGGAACTCCACCATCACGTGATGGCGAGACCATGTAAACTCAGACTTCGTCTCCTAATTTTGAAACAATCCATTCTCCCTGGGGGACAGCAGTAAGTTTCTGGACCTACAAAGACAACGTCCTGGATACAGTTACCCGTAGTGGAATAAGCAGATAGCTTGATGTGACTTTGTTACAGAAAAACAAACACCTGACCATTTCAAGCATATTCTCCTAAAGTTAAAATTTCCAGTAGGTCATACCAGCTGTTAAACTGTTAATAAAACCTGTACTGAATTACACCAGCTGTTAAACTGTTAATAAAACCTGTACTGAATTACACCAGCTGTTAAACTGTTAATAAAACCTGAACTGAATTACACCAGCTGTTAAACTGTTAATAAAACCTGAACTGAATTACACCAGCTGTTAAACTGTTAATAAAACCTGTACTGAATTACACCAGCTGTTAAACTGTTAATAAAACCTGAACTGAATTACACCAGCTGTTAAACTGTTAATAAAACCTGAACTGAATTACACCAGCTGTTAAACTGTTAATAAAACCTGAACTGAATTACACCAGCTTTTAAACTGTTAATAAAACCTGAACTGAATTACACCAGCTGTTAAACTCTTAATAAAACCTGAACTGAATTACAATAGATGTTAAACTCTTAAGAAACTTTGCTCTGAGTTATGCTAGTTATCAGATTTTTTAACTGATTTTAGGAAAGTTTCTCCACGGAACTGTATTTTATGCTGGGTATCGCAACCATATTCCTCAAAACTACAGCCTTAAACTAGCCTGTGTATATACGTTGTAACGTGGCGTCGTTGTTTAATACCTCTCAAGGAAAGAAATTAGAATGTCCGATAACAAGGAAACATGAAATAAAGAGACAAACCAAAAATAGGAAAGAGAAAAGATTAAAAACTACAGAGATGTAAAATTGTGCACGTATTGTATGGTGTTGTAGGTGACAAAATACAACACCAATCTATCCTTAGTCATCATGTAGTATTCTACAGTAGGTGACAAGATACAACACCAATCTATCCTTGGTCATCATGTAGTATTCTATAGTAGGTGACAAGATACAACAACAATCTATCCTTGGTCATCATGTAGTATTCTACAGTAAGTGACAAGATACAACACCAATCTATCCATTGTCATCGTGTAGTATTCTACAGTAGAGGACAAGATACAACACCAATCTATCTTTGGTCATCGTTTAGTATTCTGTAGTAGGTGACAAGATACAATACCAATCCGTCCTTGGTCATCATGTAGTATTCTATAGTAGGTGACAAGATACAACACCAATATATCTTTGGTCATCATGTAGTATTGTACAGTAGGTGACAAGATACAACACCAATCTCTCCTTGGTCATCATGTAGTATTCTATAGTGGCTGACAAGATACAACACAATTCTATCCTTCGTCATCATGTAGTATTCTACAGTAGGTGACAAGATACAACACCAATCTATCCTTGGTCATCATGTAATATTCTACAGTAGCTGACAAAATACAACACCAATCTGTCCTTGGTCATCATGTAGTATTCTAAAGTAGGTGACAAGATACAACACCAATCTATCCTTGGTCATCATGTAATATTCTATAGTAGGTGACAAGATACAACACCAATCTGTCCTTGGTCATCATGTAGTATTCTATAGTAGGTGACAAGATACAACACCAATCTGTCCTCGATCATCATGTAATATTCTATAGTAGGTGACAAGATACAACATCAACATATCTTTGGTCATTATGTAGTATTCTACAGTAGGTGACAAGATACAACATCAACATATCTTTGGTCATTATGCAGTATTCTACAGTAGGTGACAAGATACAACACCAATCTATCCTTGGTCATCATTTAGTATTCTATACTAATTGACAAGGTACAACACCAATCTATCCTCGGTCATCATGTATTATTCTATAGTAGGTGACAAGATACAACACCAATCAGTCTTTGGTCATCGTTTAGTGCTGTAAGACAGGCGTGCTGGTACAATCTGTTAATTCTTGGTCATGATGTAGTGTTGTTAAACAGTTTGGCTGACACAACTTCCATCTACAATTCTGCTACCAATATTGTACCCACTTTTGAAAGACAGCTGGTATAATGCTATTAAAGCTATTCTTTAGAAAGTACATTTGTTTGTTTCTACGTCAGACTGCCTAACTTCCCATCTAGCTTAGTTTATCGTTTTCACAATACCTCTTTGTTTGGTTTATCTACATGTGTGTCCAGATTAGTCGAAAATAAGTTTTATTTTTAGCGTCCATTCTACTTTGTACCTTTAGTCTCATTTTATGGTTCACATTATGTGCTATTTTCTGAACAATGATTTTTGCCCGTAAAGAGTCCACGTGCCAGCTGCATATTAACAAAACTAAAGACAAAAAGAATGTATTTCACTGACTCACTCACAAACTGTGGGTGAAAAAGTGAAAAACATATTTTGAGTACTCGAAACGGTTATACACTTTCAGGCTTCTTTCGCAAAGTGACACCCACCCAACTAAAGATGTATATTTTTAAAAACTCGATTTTCACTTTAGACTACTGCTGAGCCACATTCAAGTCTGGGAGGGGAGAATAGAGTTGGATATAGTTTTTGGAATTCTGTTAACTCTGCTTTTCTCCCTTTTAATACAGAGTTAATAACAGGCCAGTGGTTAATGTACTGGGCTGTGGACCTAAAGTTCCGTGGTTTCCAAAAAACAAAATTGCAATCCACACTTTGGGGGCATGTTTACGCTATAAGATTGATGGTCAAATGTCACACACACACACATATATATACGCCGAGTTATCACTTTGTATTGTATACATATACAAGGTGTTCGGAAAGTCATTGTGCAGTTTTGTAATCATATGTCTATTCAGTCTATTTCAAGCCAGCAACTGATAGTGGTGTTTAGAAACAAAACAAGAAGGATCCAAGTCTGTATTGATGCCAATGGGGATCACTTTTAACATTGTTTATAATTGTCATTCATGCTTACCTCCTGTATTCTGTATTGAAACGTGTCTGTTAATAAATATATAAGTGCACAGTGACTTTCCGAACACCCTGTATATATATACCCAGATATCACTTTGTATTGTATACCCACACTTACAGCACCAGATTTAAAACTTATCTTCTAGATAAAAGTGAAATTAGTGGTACTTTTGAGTTATCAAAAAGTGACTGCTAGAGGCTATCATCTAACTCAGTTTATCAAGCTCTCGTCTCGTCCGGTATGGACAATCATGAGTTATTAAAAAGTGACCGCTAGGGGCTATCATCTAACTCAGTTTATCAAGCTTTCGTCTCGTCTGGTATGGACAATCATGAGTTATTAAAAATGACCGCTAGGGGCTATCATCTAACTCAGTTTATCAAGCTCTCGTCTCGTCCGGTATGGACAATCATGAGTTATTAAAAAGTGACCGCTAGGGGCTATCATCTAACTCAGTTTATCAAGCTTTCGTCTCGTCTGGTATGGACAATCATGAGTTATTAAAAATGACCGCTAGGGGCTATCATCTAACTCAGTTTATCAAGCTCTCGTCTCGTCCGGTATGGACAATCATGAGTTATTAAAAAGTGACCGCTAGGGGCTATCATCTAACTCAGTTTATCAAGCTTTCGTCTCGTCTGGTATGGACAATCATGAGTTATTAAAAATGACCGCTAGGGGCTATCATCTAACTCAGTTTATCAAGCTCTCGTCTCGTCCGGTATGGACAATCATGAGTTATTAAAAATGACCGCTAGGGGCTATCATCTAACTCAGTTTATCAAGCTCTCGTCTCGTCCGGTATGGACAATCATGAGTTATTAAAAATAACCGCTAGGGGCTATCATCTAACTCAGTTTATCAAGCTCTCCTCTCGTCCGGTATGGACAATCATGAGTTATTAAAAAGTGACCACTAGGAGCTATCATCTAACTCAGTTTATCAAGCTCTCGTCTCGTCTGGTATGGACAATCATGAGTTATTAAAAATGACCGCTAGGGGCTATCATCTAACTCAGTTTATCAAGCTCTCGTCTCGTCCGGTATGGACAATCATGAGTTATTAAAAATGACCGCTAGGGGCTATCATCTAACTAAGTTTATTAAGCTCTCGTCTCGTCCGGTATGGACAATCATGAGTTATTAAAAATGACCGCTAGGGGCTGTCATCTAACTCAGTTTATCAAGCTCTTGTCTGGTGTGAACAATCATCAGAATTGAACCCAATCATAAGAAATGTATTTTATGCCAAAATTGCAGTAGAAGACAAAAAGCCTTGTTTTCATTAGCCAAAGGACATCAGAGGTTCCAATATGGTTAGTCTTTTAAACAATAGATGTCGCGACCATAAAGTTTATGTGATTACTCGGGATAATTATACTCGACTCTTTTTATTCTTTTAGTTTTTCTTCAGTTATATCCTTTTAACTTGGTTCACACTTAAAACTTGGAACTGTGTTATTACACAAAAGTAGAACTGAGAACTGTGTTATTACACAAAAGTAGAACTGTTTATAACATTTTCAGTTACAAAGTAAATAAAAATGCCAGACACCATACTTTCTTCAATAACTATGTTTGTTTCAGCTTACCTGAAGAGGTCGTCCTAATAAACTTTATACTCTGCAAGGATTTGTTTGTTTATTTTTTATCAAGCACAAAACTTGCCAAAGAGCTACCGTGCTCTGCCCACCACGGGTATCAAAGCCCGGTTTCTAGCAGTGTAAGTCCGTAGAAATTTTGTTAAGCCACCAGAAGGAAATACTTTATAAAATTTTAAGAGATATTAACTTAGGCCTAAGTTATTGTTTACCGTATTTTATCCACTTTCCTATTCTGTAGGAAACAACTTAAGAAAAAGAGATAAAACACGACGTTAAAACATATCAAATTTATTAAAACTGTTCCAATAAACCATTATCCAACTGAAAGACTGTTGACTTATATGAATTCACAAATAAATCAAATAATCAGAGAAATTTGTATCATGATATTTCATGTGATTGTTTCTACTTCTGGTACAACATCTAATAATGTTTCCAGTTCACCTTACCAAATATACTCCAGATCCCAGCTCACTTCCTTACCAAATATACTCCAGATCCCAGCTCGCTTCCTTACCAAATATACTCCAGATCCCAGCTCGCTTCCTTACCATACAACCCTAAATCTTTACTTGTTTACCATACACATTCAAGGATCTTAAATTACTTCCCTACCATGGACATTGTAGTAGGTTTAATTACACTTGTTAGATTTACATCACATAAAACGTCTTGAAATTCCAGTAATCTGCCTATAAAACAAACTTTTAGTCAATGTAGGTTTTCTAGATTTTCTGTAGGCCATTACTTAAAACACAGTCGATAAATTATTTCAGAACATTCATTTCTCTATCGACTTGACACAAAATTACCAATATACTTTCAAATTTCATTTCACGTCTTATATACACGCATTTCTTGACAACTCTCTACAAGAATTTTAATTCTGAAAATCATTAGAATAATAAATACACATGTTTCAAAATATCTTGGAACATGTGTAAATACTTTGGTAAACCAGTGCTATATTTCGGAATATATTCATCCCTTCTAGTGACAATTATCTTCTCTATTTTCCATTTCCAATACGAGTTCAGTTCTAAGACTTTTCTTCTAATTCTTTTACATTTTCTCCAACGGACTGAATCGATTTGGGCTGGCTCTCATCTGACACTTTCAACTCTTCAACCAAGGACTGCCACTGACCTAAATTTCTTCTGTTTAAAATAAATAAAACAACATTTAAACTGGTCTGAAAACAGTGAAGAAACCTTTCATTTCCTTACCATTATATTTTACTTCCCATTTCACTTCCTTACCATTACATTTTACTTCCCATTTCACTTCCTTACCATTACACTTTACTTCCCCTTTCACTTTTTTACGATTACAATTCACTTCCCTTTTCAATTCCTTACCATTACAATTTACTTCCCCTTTCACTTCCTTACTATTTCATTTTCCAGCGGTTACATTTTAATTCCTATTTCAAAACTGCCCTCTCTTCATTCTTTCCTCCAAAACCCAATAATTTTATAAAAGTAACATTCAGAAGCTTGTGAATCGTTGACAGGAAGTAATTAATAAAAATGGAACATAAATTATTGATTAACTAACATTAAAAGTGTTTGAAATACTTTCTCTTTTTCTGAACCTAAATCAGACATTAATTGATGGATGACCTGACACAAAAATTTTATTACAAATATCCTTCATTCACGTTGTGTTACAACAGAAAGCAAACTCTGAAAAGTTTATCCTGAAACACGAATAAAAAAATAACTTCTCACATCTTTGTGTTGACGTAAAGATAAAGACAATTTATCTGTCTACAACATGACACTTACAGACAACCATTCAGCATCGGTCTGCTTTCTGGAATAGCAGCTGTCAGAAGTTCATAGCAGGGTTTACATATAGATGTGAGGAAACCCACCTAGGAAGAGAGACATCTTCAGTGAAAACATTAGTCTAATGTTAGTTTTAATAGAAACTTACTGGTTCCAAACTGATGATAAAACTGGTCACATCTTCAGTGAAAACATTAGTCTTATGTTAGTTTTAATAGATACTTACTGGTTCCAAACTGATGATAAAACTGGTCACATCTTCAGTGAAAACATTAGTCTTATGTTAGTTTTAATAGATACTTACTGGTTCCAAACTGATGATAAAACTGGTCACATCTTCAGTGAAAACATTAGTCTTATGTTAGTTTTAATAGATACTTACTGGTTCCAAACTGATGATAAAACTGGTCACATCTTCAGTGAAAACATTAGTCTTATGTTAGTTTTAATAGAAACTTACTGGTTCCAAACTGATGATAAAACTGGTCACATCTTCAGTGAAAACATTAGTCTTATGTTAGTTTTAATAAAAACTTACTAGTTCCAAAATTGATGATAAAACTGGTCATATCTTCAGTGAAACCCTTTGTCTTATGTTAGTTTTAATAAAAACTTACTAGTTCCAAAATTGATGATAAAACTGGTCATATCTTCAGTGAAACCCTTTGTCTTATGTCCAAGAAGGAAAAGTAAAATGATAATTATTAGTTGTCTTACCTGTGAAGCGGGCTGCTGCTGGGGTTTAGTTCGATCCATCATGGGCACGGGCTCTCTTCCTTGCATCCTCTCGGCATCACCCTGAAAACCAAGAGATTGGAGAACTACATGAAAATAGTACCACTTCTGATCGAGGTAGTTCTGTTACCTTTGTTTCTCTTTGAAATATGCTTATAAGAGTACACTGAAATAGTTATATATGTTTATTAATTATCTTTGTCCTCAAGTCCAAAGTTACACAACGAGTTAACTCTTCGCTGACCATTGCAGGTATCAAAGTTCAATTTTTGACGTTATAAGCCCTCATACTTAGAGCTGAAGCAGGGAAAATGGTCGCTGTGTGTCTGGTTGTTGTTGTCTAAAAGCAAACCTACCAGATTGGTCATCTTTGCTCTTCGCACTGGAGACATGGAAACAGATTACCATTGTTGTCCCCCGGTGGCTCAGCAGTATGCCTGCAGACTCACAATGTTAAAAACTGGGTTTCGATACCTATGGTGGCCAGAGCAGATTTGTGCTTAATTGAAAAACAACAACAAATATCCATCGTTATGATTTCCTTAACTTAACGTCTCTGGAACTTCAATAACCATAAGAATTGTGGAAAATTTACAAGAGTAAAGTAATGTTAACCCACTCTGTAAGTAAATCATGTACTTTATTATAGAAATTCTGATATAAATGTGTCAGGAATCGTTTCTGATTTTTAAACAAAAGAAGCAGTTTGGGGTACCAGAAAAATTAAACGTTTTTTTGTTATTTTATACCCTACTGGTGAAGAATAACTTAAAAAGTTTGATTGTCAAAGTTCAGAAATGAGTTTGTTTCTTCCATTAAAACACTGGGCTGTCTGCCGTGTCCACTAAAGACAATCGAACCCTGGATTTTACTATTATGAGTCCCTAATTTACAGCAGTTCCTTATGCAGAGAACTAAATAAGTAATGACTTCACATGAAAAAATAACTACTAAGAAACTGTCGGAAAGAGGTTTATTTAAGATTAGAAATATCGAATCCCAAATTTAACGTTGGATTACTCTTGGGATTTGGGATCTGTATCGGTTTCACTGAGTTGTTCATTTTTACAATAAGTTATTAACTTTTGTTCTACTTTTAAAATAGTAACAGGAAACGAGTGTGTTTGTTTTTCTTATGGCAAAGTCACATCTGGCTATGTGCTATGTTAGGTCTACCTGTTAACACAGCTGTAATGGTTTACCTATTAACACAACTGTCATGGTTTACATGTTAACACAACTGTCATGGTTTACATGTTAACACAATTGTCATGGTTTAACTGTTAACACAACTTTCATGGTCTACCTGTTAACACAACTGTCATGGTTTATCTGTTAACACAACTGTCATGATCTACCTGTTAACAGAACTGTCATGGTTTACCTGTTAACACAACTGTCATGGTTTACCTGTTAACACAACTGTCATGGTTTACATGTTAACACAGTTGTCATGGTTTACATGTTAACACAACTGTCATGGTTTACCTGTTAACACAACTGTCATGGTTTACATGTTGACACAACTGTCATGGTTTAACTGTTAACACAACTGTCATGGTTTACATGTTAACACAACTGTCATGATTCACATGTTAACACAACTGTCATGGTTTACATGTTAACACAACTGTCATGATTCACATGTTAACACAACTGTCATGGTTTAACTGTTAACACAACTGTCATGGTTTACATGTTAACACAACTGTCATGATTTACCTGTTCGTAAAACTCCTCAAAAATGACCTTCACCGTCTTCCTCTGTTCCTCCCAGGGTTTTGTACTGGCACAGAGATCACAGGCAGTCATAGCTATTGCTTCTAATAACAGCCTAGAAAGTACAACAAACACAATCATGTGAAAAAGTCAGGACACACTATGAAAACCTGTGTATTTGTGTAACATTTTTGGATAGATAGATATTTAATCTCAATTTTAACCATACTGAGAGATTATAGGAATATAATTAACAATTAAAACTGAATAAAAGAATTTTCAAGATCTTCTGTAAATGTAATTCTACACAAATGTATATTATAACTGAGGTAAAAGTTAGGACACTCTACTCCCTAATAGCTAGTGTTACCCCCTTTGCTGAAATAACTGCAGTGAGACACTTCTTGTATCTGTCTACCAGTCTCTGACATCGGTCTGAAGAAAGTTTGCCCCACTCCTCAATGCAGAATTCTGTCAGCTGTGAGATGTTTGAGGGGTTTCTTACATGTACAGCCCGTTTTAAGTCACCCCACAGCATCTCAATGGGATTAAGATCTGGGCTTTGACTCGACCATTCCAGAACTCTCCGTTTCTTAGTTTTCAGCCAGTCCTTGGTGGATTTACTGGTATGTTTTTGGTCATTGTCGTGTTGCAGTGTCCAGTTCCGCTTCAGCTTTACTTTTCTTACAGATGGTTTCACATGATCCTCAAGCTTCCTCTGATACACAGTAGAATTCATGGTGAATTCTATGATTGTGAGCTGTCCAGGTCCTGTTGTAACACAGTAGCCCCAAACTATGACACTTCCACCTCCAAGTTTCACAGTTAGTATGAGGTTCTTTTCCTCGTGTCCTCTGTTCTGATGTCCAAATAACTCAATTTCGGACTCATCTGTCCAAAGAACATTATTCCAGAAGTCCTGGTCTTTGTCTACATTCTCTCTGGCAAACTTCAGTCTGGCCTTGATGTTTCCCTTAGAGAGCAAAGGTTTCCTCCTTGCACACCTCCCATGCAAGTTAAACTTGTGCAGTCTCTTTCTGATTGTAGAGACTTTCACATCAACAGTAACCAGAGCCTGCTGTAGGTCCCATGATGACATGTTTGGGTGTTTGGAGATCTCTTTTAGCATCTGGAGGTCTGCTCTCGGGGTGAACTTGCTTGGACGACCAGACCTGTTAGCAGTTGTTTTGAAAGCCCTCCACTTGTTGACTATTTTCCGGACAGTAAAACAGCTGATTTCAAAACCTTTTGGAATATTTTTAAATCCCTTACCATACTCATAAGCTGCTACAATTTTCTTTCTGAAGGCCTCAGACAGCTCTTTTGCTCTCACCATGGTGCTCACTCTCACTTCAACAGTCAGGAGCACACCAAACTAAATGTTTGAGGTTTAAATCGGGCATGCCTTATTCAAAATGCTGAGTAACGATCTTCTAATCATGTGCACCTGGTGTAATGCACCTGTGTTGAGCCATTTTAAGTGAGAATAAATGTGGGAGTGTCCTAACTTTTTCCTCAGTTAGAATATGAATTTGTGTAGAATTACCTTTACAGAAGATCTTGAAAAGTCTTTTCTTCAGTTTTAATTGTTTAGTTATATTCCTATAATCACTCAGTATTGTTAAAATTGAGATTAAATACCGATACATCCAAAAATGTTACAGAAATACATAGGCTTTCATAGGGTGTCCTAACTTTCTCACATGACTGTAGGTCCTGATTAGGACCTGTTTTAACAGGTGGTAGCATCACCATATAGTTATTTCTATTGAAGAGCTATTTTAAAAGAGCCACACATCGACATTGGTTATTCCAGATGAATACCTCCTTTAAAAGACAGAATCACTTCCATCAGTTGATGTAAAATACGCCACTATCCGTTACCTGGTCATCCTTAACACTCATTTCTTTAATATATTCGATAAATATTCGCTTAGCTTCTTGATTTAAAAAAAACAACGAAAAACTATTTCTGTACGTGTTAAACTATTCTACAGAAGCAAAGACAAAAATAAATGGTACATTTTGAAGTTCAGAGCACAAAGAAAATGTTTTAAATACGATCTGGAGATCTGTCAGTGAATTGAAGCGTCACAGGTAACTGCGCTTACATGAAACTTTAATTTACATTATATTGTTTATATATGTATCAAAAGATGGCGCTTTTGTCGCCATCGTCTATGGTTTCAACGATTTTTATACACAACAACGACATATTTGAATTTTAAATTCTATTTAAGTTACGAATATCTGCGATGCAGGTCTATATATATATATATACATAATCTTGTATCAGGTATTTCTAATATATTATTATACGCTAGTCTACGTACACACGTATATATTAAAAATACGATTACCTATGCTCATGAGAATCCCAGTCAAACCCGTTTTCATCGAGGATTCTTCTCAGCTTGATTTGATTAGGAAAGAACAAAGCCAAATCTGTTGCTAATATACAATGTTTTATGTTTCTCAGCACCTTAAGAAATAATAAATGAAACGTATTTGCTAGAAACTACTGTCTCTGGAGCATATAGAACAACATCATTGGAGATTTAGTAACAAATTACAAGACGAACAAAACACTTATTTGCACAGAACGAAACAAATCCAAAATAAAAAGTTTGTTGTTGTTAAACATCTGTTAAACAAGGAAGTAGCTAACGGAAGTAACTAACACTTACTTTTTTATATTCATCGAAAGTAATTAAACAAGGAAGTAGCTAACGGAAGTAACTAACACTTACTTTTTTATATTCATCGGAAGTCATTAAACAAGGAAGTAGCTAGCGGAAGTAACTAACACTTTTTTATATTCATCGGAAGTCATTAAACAAGGAAGTAGCTAACGGAAGTAACTAACACTTACTTTTTTATATTCATCGGAAGTCAGGTTCTTAAAAATGTTGTGTCCTTCTTGCTGTGGACGAAACACAAACTTTACATTAACATAAAACAAAATAATGGTTTACTGAACCAAACTCTAGAAACTACTGTCTCTGGAGCACAAATTAACCGTTATTTGACCAGGTCAGAGATCACAAAACACATCTTGATCTATTCACGAGCACAAATTAACAGTTATTTGACCAGGTCAGAGATCACAAAACACATCTTGACCTATTCACAAGCACAAATTAACAGTTATTCGACCAGGTCAGAGTTCACAAAACACATCTTGACCTATTCACAAGCACAAATTAACAGTTATTCGACCAGGTCAGAGTTCACAAAACGCATACTGATCTATTCATGAGCATAAATTAACCGTTATGTTTCATCAAATAAAAAGTTTTAACCAACGAAGAAGTCCCGCTCGAACCGTTTTGTATCTAGAAATAATTAATCTCTGCCGAATGTGACCAGGTCAGAGTTCACTAAACACATTTTAATTATCCCGAAATTCAAATCATGCACTATTTTCACCAACTACCCGACATGAATGACTAAATTCATATAAAACAAACTTTTCGTAATAAACCTAAAGTGAACGAGTCAATAAACTGACCAGTATAATTTGATTTTCTGTCACAGTTGAGATAAAACCAGTGTTACCTGAAGAATAGACACTGTTTGGTTAAAGTGGTGATGCTCTAGTGTGGATGTGGTGTACATTGCGGCGAGGGGAGAGGCCGACTTCACGAGAAACTGGTTGTTTTTGCCCCTGTGGTCGAGATCGTGGCACAAACAAGCAACGAAAAGCGCCAATTTCTGTAATAGTTATAAAGCAGAAACGTAACTACCTCAACACCTTGTAATATTGTTACGTCTTTGTTTTATTTTCGACAAACTGACACCAGGTTTGACAAAACAAACGTTGAAATTAGACAGAAAATTATGGGTAAATTTCAAAATAAATGTTGGCCAAAGGTTTGTTGTCAAAATAAAATTATTACAATAATCACTTTAATAGTACAATAAATATCTCGACAGAGGGATTATCCCTCTAGCGGATGTTTGTGGAACAAAACACACATATATCGATGTGTTTATTTTAACAACTTTTAAAGCAGTGACATCAATCACTCTGAAGTTTCTAGGATTATAAACGTGACAACTGTTTTCACCAGAGGGCAGTCAGAGTATAAACAAGTGATTTACTTAGAGTGAAATGAATGTTCGAGACACCGAACCTCTATAGGTGTGAAAACTTCCGGTGAGCTTTTAATGATGGCGTACATGGAGTTAGCCACACTAAATCCGTGTTCCCAGTTGTGGTATGGAACTCTTCGGTAATTCTTCCTCACTGTCAAGGTGAACCGAATCAAACAGTCCTGATCGAACCTGTTGGAATAAGAGAACCAATAATCATGTCGACCTACTAAACCTCAATAAGAGAACCAATAATCACGTCAACCTACTAAACCTCAATAAGAGAACCAATAATCACATCTACCTAGTAAACCTCAATAAGAGAACCAATAATCACGTCGACTTACTAAACCTCAATAAGAGAACCAATTATCACGTCGACTTACTAAACCTCAATAAGAGAACCAATAATCACATCTACCTACTAAACCTCAATAAGAGAACCAATAATCACGTCGACCTACTAAACCTCAATAAGAGAACCAATAATCACATCTACCTACTAAACCTCAATAAGAGAACCAATAATCATGTCGACCTACTAAACCTCAATAAGAGAACCAATAATCACGTCGACCTACTAAACCTCAATAAGAGAACCAATAATCACTTCGACCTACTTAAGCCATAATAAGAGAACCAATAATCACGTCGACCTACTAAACCTCAATAAGAGAACCAATAATCACTTCGACCTACTAAACCTCAATAAGAGAACCAATAATCACATCTACCTACTAAACCTCAGTGTTCCGTACGAGACAACGAACACCAGATCTTAACAAACGGATAAAGAGAGTGGTAAGGATGTATTACTTCTGTCTAAATAAATAATTGCTCCTATATTCCTTACAGCATTCACACATACCGACAAAAACGCCGTAACGTGACACAAGCAAGAAACCCTCGGTAGATATCAAGGGTCACATCGTGACACGAGCAAGAAACCCTCGGTAGATATCAAAGGTTACATTTACAGTTCACGTAAATCGAGAGGTTTTCACATAACTAACTCTTCACGTACACGGCACGAGTTTCAGTTGAAAAACACCGTTTATTACACCCCTCACCAAGAATAAATTACACACTTACTTACAATTTCCACAGTAAAACTTACGGTTTACCAAACTCAGTGATTAAAACATCCGCAAAATTACTTTTCCAATACATGTTGAAACACTTTTATATTATTTATTATTAACAGAAATAAATCTATCAAACTTTAAACTGGTAATGTCGTTATCAGTAGTGTAATCAAACTTTAAACTGGTAATGTCGTTATCAGTAGTGTAATCAAACTTTAAACTGGTAATGTCGTTATCAGTAGTGTTATGAAACTTTAAACTGGTAATGTCGTTATCAGTAGTGTAATCAAACTTTAAACTGGTAATGTCGTTATCAGTAGTGTTATCAAACTTTAAACTGGTAATGTCGTTATCGGTAGTGTAATCAAACTTTAAACTGGTAATGTCGTTATCAGTAGTGTAATCAAACATTAAACTGGTAACGTCGTTATCAGTAGTGTTATCAAACTTTAAACTGGTAATGTCGTTATCAGTAGTGTTATGAAACTTTAAACTCGTAATGTCGTTGTCAGTAGTGTAATCAAACTTTAAACTGGTAATGTCGTTATCAGTAGTGTAATCAAACTTTAAACTGGTAACGTCGTTATCAGTAGTGTTATCAAACTTTAAACTGGTAATGTCGTTATCAGTAGTGTAATCAAACATTAAACTGGTAACGTCGTTATCAGTAGTGTAATCAAACATTAAACTGGTAATGTCGTTATCAGTAGTGTAATCAAACATTAAACTGGTAACGTCGTTATCAGTAGTGTAATCAAACTTTAAACTGGTAATGTCGTTATCAGTAGTGTAATCAAACTTTAAACTGGTAATGTCGTTATCAGTAGTGTAATCAAACATTAAACTGGTAATGTCGTTATCAGTAGTGTAATCAAACTTTAAACTGGTAATGTCGTTATCAGTAGTGTAATCAAACATTAAACTGGTAATGTCGTTATCAGTAGTGTAATCAAACATTAAACTGGTAATGTCGTTATCAGTAGTGTAATCAAACATTAAACTGGTAACGTCGTTATCAGTAGTGTAATCAAACATTAAACTGGTAATGTCGTTATCAGTAGTGTAATCAAACATTAAACTGGTAATGTCGTTATCAGTAGTGTAATCAAACATTAAACTGGTAATGTCGTTATCAGTAGTGTAATCAAACTTTAAACTGGTAATGTCGTTATCACTAGTGTTATCAAACTTTAATATTGTAGAAATAAATGTTTCCAACAAACCCTGACACACACCTTACAGAATGAGTACTTAACTTGACACATGACTCACTTGTTAAGACCGAACAGGTCTATGAACATGTATATAGCTGCGGACACTTTCTGTTCAGAGTCCAGAGAGAATGGAGAAAAGTTGAATCTGTCCAAAGAATGAATGAGAGATGTAAGAAATCATTCAATTAATATCGTGTGTTAGACGTCTATGAACTACAAACTTCGACAGATAATCACATAGGTAACAGTTGTTAAAAACTACAACATGTCTTTATGACGGTCACACATATGTCCCAGCTGTGAGAGATGTTTAAACCTGTCACATTTGTATTGCGTTACGTGTCGCTTGAAAGATAAAACACACTGGTACCGATAGATAAATTATTTAAATATAGTAAACGCAATCTTAAGAGATTAAAAATATAAGTAAATAAACGTGTTAATTGTAATAGAATGAACACAGTAATGAAGTTGCACAACACGACTTATCTCATTCACTGATTCACGACTCTCTACAAGCTACTGGACACTAGATGACATTTTACCTTTGTTTGATTTCGTTTTTAATTTCGCGCAAAGCTATTCGAGGACTATCTGCGCTATCCGTCCCTTACTTTGCAGTTTAAGACTAGAGGGAAAGCAACTAGTCGTAACCACACACCGCCAACTCTTCGGCTACTCTTTTACCAACGAATAGCGGGATTGACCATCAAAATATATCGCCCCCATGGCTAAAAGGTCGAGCGTGTTTGGTGTGACGGGGATTCGAACCCACGAATCTTTGTTTGGTCAAGAAGGGTGTTTCAATCACTGTACGATATCGTAATAAATAGCCCAATCAGTGTGCAGTATTTGAGCATCCATAATAAATAGTCCAATCACCGTGCGGTATTTCATGCTACGTAATAATTAGTCCGATTATAGTGTGTTACTTTAACTTTTGTGATAATCAGTCCAATGACTGTGCGTTATTTGAATCTTTGTAATGAGGAGTCCAATCACTGTGCAATATGTAAATCTATGAAATAAATGGTCCATTACGTGATGACGAGAAACCCATTTCAAGTATTAACGTATTTTAGGTCATTGTCAGGTCAGCTAAGAAGGTCAAAACGTTGTTTACTGCTTTATTTTGGTAAAAGTATCCATCCGTCCTGGAATGCAAATAGTCCATTCACTCTGCAGTAGTTGATTCTACATGATAAACAGTCCAATCACTGTGCAGTATTTGATGCTACGTAATATATCGTCCAATGAGTGTGCAGAAACTAAACTAAACTAACGTGGCAGGGGTTCAGTTTAGAGAGAGAGAAATCAGAAGAGTTCTCTCCCCAACTGGGGTGTTCAGGAACTTTGTGGTTCCTCTTCGTCCCCTTTCGTGGATTGTTATTAAGATTAAAAGGTGGTTTATATATATATTGTAATTATTATTCTTGACTATTTGGGTGGAGGATGTCTCTTCTAAATGTTGTCTTGGATGGAGGCAAAGGCAGCAGCGGAAAGGAAGCCCGGGACCTGTCCCGAAAGGAAGAGGTTGAGCAGGTGTGAACATGAATATTGTTCAAATCCAGATCAAAAATAGAACAATTCAAACGGCACAATTCAGGGTCTGGCAAAAGAGATGCCTGGGCTGGGATCTATAAATCCAATGCCTGAAGATTTTGATGTGGGGGAAACGGGAGTGCCCCGAGAAAACCCACTTTCACAGGACAGGCGCCGAAAGTTTTGCCTGTCGTGTGCCCTGTATCTGAAAAGAAAGGAAAGAAAGAAAAAAAGGGGGGAAAAAAAAAGAATCCGTGTTAGTGACGTGGATTATATTTGTTTAGATTCTTTGTTACGTAGAATGTGATTCTTGAAATATGTTGTAAGGTGAAATGTATTTTGTTGGTGCACTTGATAATTTGTGTAGTGATGCCGTTAGTTTGTTTCTTTTTTCTGCTTTAACATAATATTTGAGAGAGAGTTTGCAGTATTTGATGCTACGTAATATATCGTCCAATGAGTTTGGAGTAACAATTACACGCGAAAAGGTTTGAACTTCCAATGAGTTTGGAAAACTTACCCACCAATAGTGTTAGAACTGATGTGTGTACGGAATTGTCCCGCAAGAAAACAAACAAACACTTAAACGACACTCATAAGTACTGTGTTTCTTATCTTTAAAAACAACTTATGCGTTATAGAACGTTGTTTATATGTTTAAACACATTCGTTTGTCTTTATTACTACATTACAGACGACGTCGGAAAGAGAGACACGAAACTGATAAAAAGATACAAATTTAAGTCAACTTACTCCGCCAACGACTGCGCGCTCGGTAAAGGCGGCGAATGTTTAATCTCGTTCACTTCCGTTTCCGTGCACGTGCTATGGTACGATAGAACTTCTAGCGCCACCTTGTATTTCTGTTCGGAACGACGAATTTTATCGTACAACTGTAAAGCAAAATGCAATCAAATGTTTAACCATTGCCTTCAAACACAAAATGTCTCTACATTATTATATATATATGTATGTATCAGTTATTATGTGTATTCAAAAGTGTATGCTTCTTATTTTGTATTATGGCAGATGAAAAAAACCCACTAGAGCATTCTACGACACCGCGATCCATGATAAGAAAATGATTACTACTCTTATGACACATCCACAAGTTATCAAAGAATATTTTCTGGTGTCACACAATTTGAAACTGGTTCGTCAAAATTAACTGCCTACCATTCACACTGAGAATTTGACTGCTACTCTTATAACGCACCCAATGCCCAACACTTTGCTCACATCTTACCAATGCAAAATATGAGATTGATCAAATCATAACAACGCTTACTCAAGTCGAAAAGATCGGAGAGATTTGGTGACGCGATTCAAACTCGCGACCCATATATTGCGACTCGAGCGCCCTCTAACCACAAGAGATCTTATGCTTGTATAACGACCCTGTGTTTTCCAAGCCTACCTTGGCATGATGAAGAGCAAGTCCACAGTAAGTAGCAAAAGTAGCAAACGCTTCCTCGTCAGCTTTACTGAAAGGTCCACTTTCTTTGTTGACCATCTGGACAACTCCGATGACACTGAAATAACGTAGAAAAGAAACATGTTCATCTGGACACACTTTAAACAAGGTCTAAATATCACATCTATCTCACTGTAGACAAGGTCTAAATGTCACATCTGGACTCACTGTAGACAAGGTCTAAATGTCACATCTGGACTCACTGTACACAAGGTCTAAATGTCACATCTGGACTCACTGTAGACAAGGTCTAAATGTCACATCTGGACTCACTGTAGACAAGGTCTAAATGTCACATCTACCTCACTGTAGACAACGTCTAAATGTCACATCTGGACTCACTGTAGACAAGGTCTAAATGTCAAATCTACCTCACTGTAGACAATGTCTAAATGTCACATATAGACTCACTAAAGACAATGTCTAAATGTCAAATCTACCTCACTGTAGACAAGGTTAAATGTCACATCTACCTCACTATAGACTAGGTCTAAATGTCACATCTACCTCACTGTAGACAAGATCTAAATGTTAAATCTACCTCACTGTAGACAAGGTCTAAATGTTAAATCTACCTCACTGTAGACAAGGTCTAAATGTCACATCTACCTCACTGTACACAAGGTCTAAATGTCACATCTACCTCACTGTACACAAGGTCTAAATGTCACATCTGGACTCACTGTAGACAAGGTCTAAATGTTAAATCTGGACTCACTGTAGACAAGGTCTAAACTATACACAAACTCATTGTAGACAAGGACACACACAGAGGCCTTACTTGTTTCTGATAAAGATTGGCATACATAGTAAGTTCCTTGTTCTGTAACCTGTCTGTTGATCCACGGTCCTGTTGAGAAATGTTAACAATCGTTTTTATATTAAGAATGTAGTTAACTGAAAATATGAATTACTATACTGTTGTCTTTCATATTTATAATTAATACGATACATTGTTAGGTAATTCTGTATGTCTATGAAGCACATTGTTAGCTAAACCTTATATTTATAAAGAATATTGTTAGCTATTTCTCAATATCTATAAAGCACATTGTTAGCAAATTCTGAATATCTATAAAGCACATTGTTATCTAAACCTTATATTTATAAAGCACATTGTTAGCTAAACCTTATATTTATAAAGAACATTGTTAGCTAATTCTCAATATCTATAAAGCACATTGTTAGCAAATTCTGAATATCTATAAAGCACATTGTTATCTAAACCTTATATTTATAAAGCACATTGTTAGCTAAACCTTATATTTATAAAGCACATTGTTAGCTAAACCTTATATTTATAAAGAACATTGTTAGCTAATTCTCAATATCTATAAAGCACATTGTTAGCAAATTCTGAATATCTATAAAGCACATTGTTATCTAAACCTTATATTTATAAAGCACATTGTTAGCTAATCCTGCATATTTATAAAGCACATTGTTAGCTAGTCCTGTATACCTATAAAGCACATTGTTAGCTAGTCCTGTATATTTATAAAGCACATTGTTAGCTAGTCCTGTATATTTATAAAGCACATTGTTAGCTAATCCTGTATATTTATAAAGCACATTGTTAGCCAGTCCTCTATATTTATAAAGCACATTGTTAGCTAATCCTGTATACCCAAAAAGCACATTGTTAGCTAATCCTGTATACCCAGAAAGCACATTGTTAGCTAATCCTGTATATTTATAAAGCACATTGTTAGCTAGTCCTGTATACCTATAAAGAACATTGTTAGCTAGTCCTGTATATTTATAAAGCACATTGTTAGCTAGTCCTGTATATCTATAAATCACATTGTTAGCTAGTCCTGTATATTTATAAAGCACATTGTTAGCTAGTCCTGTATATTTATAAAGCACATTGTTAGCTAGTCCTGTATACCTATAAAACACATTGTTAGCTAGTCCTGTATATTTATAAAGCACATTGTTAGCCAATCCTGTATACCTATAAAGCACATTGTTAGCTAATCCTGTATATCTATAAAGCACATTGTTAGCTAGTCCTGCATATTTATAAAGCACATTGTTAGCTAATCCTGTACACCTATAAAGCACATTGTTAGCTAGTCCTGTATATTTATAAAGCACATTGTTAGCTAGTCCTCTATATCTAGATAATACACCAGTGACATCTGTGAAAGAAAGGTTACAAAACCCAGATAACAATAATTTATTATAAAATTTCTCTCACCTGTTAAACCTGTCATCATCGTAAGCATCTGGAATATTCAGTGATTGGCCTGTCAGAGCAACATGTCCAGCTATTCCCTTTCCAATCGGAAACCTGAACATACAGATGAAATTATCCAAGGAACAGTTGAGAAAACCACTATAACACAACACCAAATAGATATCACATAATTTACAGTCAAAGAAATATTTTTGTACACAACAAATTATACCAAACCTTGAGAGGAACAATCCGTACTATTATATAATGAGTATTATTACAGGTGGATATGAATATAACTGATAACTGTCATCTATAGAATATACCATAAGATATTAAAACACATTCCATACTGTACACAGATAAAAACACTGGTCCACCTTTCATCCTTCTAAAGTAACAAACAGCAAAGTCACCAGAGTAATACGAACAACAACATTAGTACAACCAGAATAATTCTAAAAACAGTAGTACACCCAGAATAATACTAACAACAACAGTACAACCAGAATACTACTAACAACAATAGTGCAACCAGAATAATACTAACAACAGTAGTAGTACAACCAGAATGCTACTAACAACAGTAGTAATACAACCAGAATAGTACTAACAACAATAGTACAACCAGAATAATACTAACAACAGTAGTAGTACAACCAGAATATTACTAACAACAGTAGTAGTACAACCAGAATACTACTAACAACAGTAGTAGTACAACCAGAATAGTACTAACAACAATAGTACAACCAGAATAGTACTAACAACAATAGTACAACCAGAATAGTACTAAAACAGTGGTAGTACAACCAGAATATTACTAACAACAATAGTACAACCAGAATACTACTAACAACAATAGTAGTACAACCAGAATACTACTAACGACAATAGTACAACCAGAATACTACTAACAACAATAGTACAACCAGAATACTACTAACAACAGTGGTAGTACAACCAGAATATTACTAACGACAATAGTACAACCAGAATACTACTAACAACAGTGCTAGTACAACGTGAATATTACTAACAACAGTGGTAGTACAACCAGAATACTACTAACAACAATAGTACAACCAGAATACTACTAACAACAGTGCTAGTACAACCCGAATAGTATCACCACCACAATACCAACAATAACACTGCTGTTATGTGAGTATGTTTTTCACAGATAACCTTAGCTTGTAATAAATTATTGTTTATTATAAAATCCACATATGTTTACACTGTCGTCTCACAATCAATATGTTTTGTTTTTGTTGTTGTTAGATTTATTCACTTAAATACTGTTTATTTCTACCGGATTTCTCTCGACGTCTCTGAAACAGACACAGTTGACTTGCTCTCCTGGTCTCCGCTGACGTCAAATATTCGAGCATACAGTTCCTTAGTCCGTCCGTCCACCAAGAAAAGAGACGCCCTGTCAGCGTTCACCAGCTTTTGAGCGAACGTCTGAAGGTGTAACAAAAACCTCATTCAAACCACTGACGTAAATCATGTGAACAATATTTAATAAATCGTGTGAACAATTTTTAATAAATCGTGAGAACAATATTTAATAAATCATGTGAACAATATTTAATAAATCGTGTGAACAATATTTAATAAATCATGTGAACAATATTTAATAAATCGTGTGAACAATATTTAATAAATCATGTGAACAATATTTAATAAATCATGTGAACAATATTTAACAAATCATGAGAACAATATTTAATAAATCGCGTGAACAATTTTTAATAAATCGTGAGAACAATATTTAATAAATCATGTGAACAATATTTAATAAATCGTGTGAACAGTATTTAATAAATCATGTGAACAATATTTAATAAATCATGTGAACAATATTTAACAAATCATGTGAACAATATTTAACAAAAGGTATCACGGTAAGTGAGGACAAATATCATGATAAGCAACAATAACTCAAACACACATAATAAATATGAATACCTCCCCCAGTTGTGGTAATAAAATCTTCTACGTTACGTTTGTAGAAAGTAAAGACCTGTAGACATAAGGCTTCATTATCTCATCTTGGACTCTGTACGTTTATTACAACCATGAGAGTCAACTGTCTGCCATCGCTCATTATTTGGACTAATTCAAACAAATTCGCTATATCTGGGAAAACAGTTTTTCGTACAAATGGTAATTTACATTCTGTTATTAATTAATTTTGATAAACACGTTTCCTAATATTAATATGTTTTCAATTAACTTACATTCAGGTTTTTAATTTGTTGGGTTTCTTAGTCTTATAGGGACCGCTTTGTTCATGACTAACCTGATATTATAAATTACCAATTAATATACATCTTGTTTTTAATTAGTTTCACAACGAACTTTCGTGTTTATTAAATATCTGCCTGGTCTCCAATATCGGGCTAAAATTACCTTATTTTATGATCAATATCTATTTGCTTATATTTAATAACTGAATATGAATGTTATTTGAGCTTCAATGTCTTTAGTTTCAGATATATGTAAAATATTAACAATAAAATATGACCGCCATATGTTCACTTATTACCTGATATAAAGACAAAATAAAGCAATGGAAAACTAAACAACGGTTAGGCTTAACCTCACACTAAATTATAAACATGATTCGATTTGTTCTTGTTAATATAACAAAGCGAGTATTCAACTCAAAACTGTTAGGCTTAACCTCCACACTAAATTATGAACATGATTCGATTTGTTCTTGTTAATATAACAAAGTGAGTATTCAACTCAAAACTGTTAGGCTTAACCTCCAAACTAAATTATGAACATGATTCTATTTGTTCTTGTTAATACAACAAAGTGAGTATTCAACTCAAAACTGTTAGGCTTAACCTCCAAACTAAATTATAAACACGATTTTATTTCTTCTTGTTAATATAACAAAGCGAGTATTCAATTAAAAACTGCAAGGCTTAACCTCAAACTAAATTATAAACAGAATTTGGGATCATTGTTATTCATCTAACAAGATAAGAATTAAACTAAACAATGATTGGGCTTAACCTTGAAACTAAACTAAAAACAGAAAATAGTCTGATATTCATCCAATAAAACAATAGGTACAGTTTAAAGTATTAGATAACACGAAAACATGTTCTTACCATTATCTTGACTATCACTGAGTCCATTGAAATCATGTCTTGAAAGATTGACCTAAAATATATATATAACATTATTTTCTGCCTTGAAGATTTCAACAAATAATATCGCCATGTAACTGTAACTTCACTCAACAAATAACATCACCACGTAACTCTAACTTAGCCCTAATACAAAAAAAAGTTACAAAACTATTTGAAACAATAAGTCGCAATTATTTTTAACTTTCAAACTTCATTACACAAAATAATTTAAAACATCTGAAGCAATCCTTTTTAGACAACATTATCGTATTATAGACCTCACCACAAAATGTTATCTTGAACCTACTGTAGTCCTCTTCAGATAATGATAGTTCTACTGTAACCATCTAAAATGTTAGCCCTATTGTAGTCATCATCAATGATAGTTCTACTCTAGTCATCATCAACAACAGTTCTACTGTAGTCATCATCAATTATGGTCATACTGTAGTCATCATCAATGATAGTCCTGCTGTAGTCATCATCAATGATAGTCCTGCTGTAGTCATCATCAATGATAGTACTACTGTAGTCATCATCAATGATAGTACTACTGTAGTCATCATCAATGACAGTCCTACTGTAGTCATCATCAATGATAGTACTACTGTAGTCATCATCAGTGATAGTCCTGCTGTAGTCATCATCAATGACAGTCCTACTGTAGTCATCATCAATGATAGTTCTACTGTAGTCATCATCAATGATAGTTCTACTGTAGTCATCATCAATGACAGTCCTACTGTAGTCATCATCAATGATAGTTCTACTGTAGTCATCATCAATGACAGTCCTACTGTAGTCATCATCAATGACAGCCCTACTGTAGTCATCATCAATGATAGTTCTACTGTAGTCATCATCAATGACAGTCCTACTGTAGTCATCATCAATGATAGTTCTACTGTAGTCATCATCAATGATAGTACTACTGTAGTCATCATCAATGATAGTTCTACTGTAGTCATCATTAGTGATAGTCCTATGGCAGTCATCATCAATGACAGTCCTACTGTAGTCATCATCAATGATAGTTCTACTGTAGTCATCATCTATGATAGTTCTACTGTAGTCATCATCAATGATAGTTCTACTGTAGTCATCATTAGTGATAGTCCTATGGCAGTCATCATCAATGATAGTGCTACTGTAGTCATCATCAATGATAGTTCTACTCTAGTCATCATCAATGACAGTCCTACTGTAGTCATCATGAATGATAGTTCTACTGTAGTCATCATCAGTGACAGTCCTACTGTAGTCATCATCAGTGACAGTCCTGCTGTAGTCATCATCAGTGACAGTCCTACTGTAGTCATCATCAATGATAGTTCTACTGTAGTCATCATTAGTGATAGTCCTATGGCAGTCATCATCAATGATAGTGCTACTGTAGTCATCATCAATGACAGTCCTACTGTAGTCATCATGAATGATAGTTCTACTGTAGTCATCATCAGTGACAGTCCTACTGTAGTCATCATCAGTGACAGTCCTGCTGTAGTCATCATCAGTGACAGTCCTACTGTAGTCATCATCAGTGATAGTTCTTCTCTAGTATATAATCACTTCAATCTTACTATCTTCATCCTGGTGATAGTTTCACCCTCTTCAAACATCCAGTTAAGTGAATGCTGTGCACGATACGTACAGAAACCTTTACAGGAAGTTCTGCTGAAAACGTTCAACTGGTGGACATATGAAATAAACGGTATATAAATAACTTTAACGGAATGTTGTTAGAGATTTTTATCGGTAAAAACAAAGGGTGAAGCAAACACTGTAAAATACATTGTAGCTGATAAGTTGGTACCAGTAAGAGTGTAATCCTAAACCATCACAAGCACTGTAAAATACATTGTAGCCGATAAGTTTGTACCAGTAAGAGTGTAATCCTAAACCATCACAAACACTGTAAAATACATTGTAGCTGATAAGTTGGTACCAGTAAGAGTGTAATCCTAAACCATCACAAGCACTGTAAAATACATTGTAGCCGATAAGTTTGTACCAGTAAGAGTGTAATCTTAAACCATCACAAACACTGTAAAATACATTGTAGCCGATAAGTTTGTACCAGTAAGAGTGTAATCCTAAACCATCACAAACACTGTAAAATACATTGTAGCCGATAAGTTTGTACCAGTAAGAGTGTAATCTTAAACCATCACAAGCACTGTAAAATACATTGTAGCTGATAAGTTGGTACCAGTAAGAGTGTAATCCTAAACCATCACAAGCACTGTAAAATACATTGTAGCTGATAAGTTTGTACCAGTAAGAGTGTAATCCTAAACCATCACAAACACTGTAAAATACATTGTAGCCGATAAGTTTGTACCAGTAAGAGTGTAATCTTAAACCATCACAAGCACTGTAAAATACATTGTAGCTGATAAGTTGGTACCAGTAAGAGTGTAATCCTAAACCATCACAAGCACTGTAAAATACATTGTAGCTGATAAGTTTGTACCAGTAAGAGTGTAATCCTAAACCATCACAAACACTGTAAAATACATTGTAGCCGATAAGTTTGTACCAGTAAGAGTGTAATCCTAAACCATCACAAACACTGTAAAATACATTGTAGCCGATAAGTTTGTACCAGTAAGAGTGTAATCCTAAACCATCACAAGCACTGTAAAATACATTGTAGCTGATAAGTTTGTACCAGTAAGAGTGTAATCCTAAACCATCACAAGCACTGTAAAATACATTGTAGCTGATAAGTTGGTACCAGTAAGAGTGTAATCCTAAACAAGCACAAACACTGTAAAATACATTGTAGCTGATAAGTTTGTACCAGTAAGAGTGTAATCCTAAACCATCACAAGCACTGTAAAATACATTGTAGCTGATAAGTTTGTACCAGTAAGAGTGTAATCCTAAACCATCACAAACACTGTAAAATACATTGTAGCTGATAAGTTTGTACCAGTAAGAGTGTAATCCTAAACCATCACAAACACTGTAAAATACATTGTAGCCGATAAGTTTGTACCAGTAAGAGTGTAATCCTAAACCATCACAAGCACTGTAAAATACATTGTAGCTGATAAGTTTGTACCAGTAAGAGTGTAATCCTAAACCATCACAAACACTGTAAAATACATTGTAGCTGATAAGTTTGTACCAGTAAGAGTGTAATCCTAAACCATCACAAGCACTGTAAAATACATTGTAGCTGATAAGTTGGTACCAGTAAGAGTGTAATCCTAAACCATCACAAGCACTGTAAAATACATTGTAGCTGATAAGTTTGTACCAGTAAGAGTGTAATCCTAAACCATCACAAGCACTGTAAAATACATTGTAGCCGATAAGTTTGTACCAGTAAGAGTGTAATCCTAAACCATCACAAGCACTGTAAAATACATTGTAGCTGATAAGTTTGTACCAGTAAGAGTGTAATCCTAAACCATCACAAACACTGTAAAATACATTGTAGCCGATAAGTTTGTACCAGTAAGAGTGTAATCCTAAACCATCACAAACACTGTAAAATACATTGTAGCCGATAAGTTTGTACCAGTAAGAGTGTAATCTTAAACCATCACAAGCACTGTAAAATACATTGTAGCCGATAAGTTGGTACCAGTAAGAGTGTAATCCTAAACCATCACAAGCACTGTAAAATACATTGTAGCTGATAAGTTTGTACCAGTAAGAGTGTAATCCTAAACCATCACAAACACTGTAAAATACATTGTAGCCGATAAGTTTGTACCAGTAAGAGTGTAATCCTAAACCATCACAAACACTGTAAAATACATTGTAGCCGATAAGTTTGTACCAGTAAGAGTGTAATCCTAAACCATCACAAGTACTGTAAAATACATTGTAGCCGATAAGTTTGTACCAGTAAGAGTGTAATCCTAAACCATCACAAGCACTGTAAAATACATTGTAGCCGATAAGTTGGTACCAGTAAGAGTGTAATCCTAAACCATCACAAGCACTGTAAAATACATTGTAGCCGATAAGTTTGTACCAGTAAGAGTGTAATCCTAAACCATCACAAACACTGTAAAATACATTGTAGCCGATAAGTTTGTACCAGTAAGAGTGTAATCCTAAACCATCACAAACACTGTAAAATACATTGTAGCTGATAAGTTTGTACCAGTAAGAGTGTAATCCTAAACCATCACAAACACTGTAAAATACATTGTAGCTGATAAGTTTGTACCAGTAAGAGTGTAATCCTAAACCATCACAAACACTGTAAAATACATTGTAGCTGATAAGTTGGTACCAGTAAGAGTGTAATCCTAAACCATCACAAACACTGTAAAATACATTGTAGCTGATAAGTTTGTACCAGTAAGAGTGTAATCCTAAACCATCACAAACACTGTAAAATATATTGTAGCTGATAAGTTGGTACCAGTAAGAGTGTAATCCTAAACCATCACAAACACTGTAAAATACATTGTAGCTGATAAGTTTGTACCAGTAAGAGTGTAATCCTAAACAAGCACAAACACTGTAAAATACATTGTAGCTGATAAGTTTGTACCAGTAAGAGTGTAATCCTAAACCATCACAAGCACTGTAAAATACATTGTAGCCGATAAGTTTGTACCAGTAAGAGTGTAATCCTAAACCATCACAAGCACTGTAAAATACATTGTAGCTGATAAGTTGGTACCAGTAAGAGTGTAATCCTAAACCATCACAAGCACTGTAAAATACATTGTAGCTGATAAGTTTGTACCAGTAAGAGTGTAATCCTAAACCATCACAAACACTGTAAAATACATTGTAGCCGATAAGTTTGTACCAGTAAGAGTGTAATCCTAAACCATCACAAGCACTGTAAAATACATTGTAGCTGATAAGTTTGTACCAGTAAGAGTGTAATCCTAAACCATCACAAACACTGTAAAATACATTGTAGCCGATAAGTTTGTACCAGTAAGAGTGTAATCCTAAACCATCACAAGTACTGTAAAATACATTGTAGCCGATAAGTTTGTACCAGTAAGAGTGTAATCCTAAACCATCACAAGCACTGTAAAATACATTGTAGCTGATAAGTTGGTACCAGTAAGAGTGTAATCCTAAACCATCACAAGCACTGTAAAATACATTGTAGCTGATAAGTTTGTACCAGTAAGAGTGTAATCCTAAACCATCACAAACACTGTAAAATACATTGTAGCTGATAAGTTTGTACCAGTAAGAGTGTAATCCTAAACCATCACAAACACTGTAAAATACATTGTAGCTGATAAGTTTGTACCAGTAAGAGTGTAATCCTAAACCATCACAAACACTGTAAAATACATTGTAGCTGATAAGTTTGTACCAGTAAGAGTGTAATCCTAAACCATCACAAACACTGTAAAATACATTGTAGCTGATAAGTTGGTACCAGTAAGAGTGTAATCCTAAACCATCACAAACACTGTAAAATACATTGTAGCTGATAAGTTTGTACCAGTAAGAGTGTAATCCTAAACCATCACTAACACTGTAAAATACATTGTAGCTGATAAGTTTGTACCAGTAAGAGTGTAATCCTAAACCATCACAAACACTGTAAAATACATTGTAGCTGATAAGTTGGTACCAGTAAGAGTGTAATCCTAAACCATCACAAACACTGTAAAATACATTGTAGCTGATAAGTTTGTACCAGTAAGAGTGTAATCCTAAACCATCACAAACACTGTAAAATACATTGTAGCTGATAAGTTGGTACCAGTAAGAGTGTAATCCTAAACCATCACAAACACTGTAAAATACATTGTAGCTGATAAGTTTGTACCAGTAAGAGTGTAATCCTAAACCATCACAAACACTGTAAAATACATTGTAGCTGATAAGTTTGTACCAGTAAGAGTGTAATCCTAAACCATCACAAACACTGTAAAATACATTGTAGCTGATAAGTTTGTACCAGTAAGAGTGTAATCCTAAACAAGCACAAACACTGTAAAATACATTGTAGCTGATAAGTTTGTACCAGTAAGAGTGTAATCCTAAACCATCACAAGCACTGTAAAATACATTGTAGCCGATAAGTTTGTACCAGTAAGAGTGTAATCCTAAACCATCACAAGCACTGTAAAATACATTGTAGCCGATAAGTTTGTACCAGTAAGAGTGTAATCCTAAACCATCACAAGCACTGTAAAATACATTGTAGCCGATAAGTTTGTACCAGTAAGAGTGTAATCCTAAACCATCACAAGCACTGTAAAATACATTGTAGCCGATAAGTTGGTACCAGTAAGAGTGTAATCCTAAACCATCACAAACACTGTAAAATACATTGTAGCCGATAAGTTTGTACCAGTAAGAGTGTAATCCTAAACCATCACAAACACTGTAAAATACATTGTAGCTGATAAGTTTGTACCAGTAAGAGTGTAATCCTAAACCATCACAAACACTGTAAAATACATTGTAGCCGATAAGTTTGTACCAGTAAGAGTGTAATCCTAAACCATCACAAACACTGTAAAATACATTGTAGCTGATAAGTTTGTACCAGTAAGAGTGTAATCCTAAACCATCACAAGCACTGTAAAATACATTGTAGCCGATAAGTTGGTACCAGTAAGAGTGTAATCCTAAACCATCACAAACACTGTAAAATACATTGTAGCTGATAAGTTTGTACCAGTAAGAGTGTAATCCTAAACCATCACAAACACTGTAAAATACATTGTAGCTGATAAGTTTGTACCAGTAAGAGTGTAATCCTAAACAAGCACAAACACTGTAAAATACATTGTAGCTGATAAGTTTGTACCAGTAAGAGTGTAATCCTAAACCATCACAAGCACTGTAAAATACATTGTAGCTGATAAGTTTGTACCAGTAAGAGTGTAATCCTAAACAAGCACACCGTGATTGAAAGATAAGTTTTATTTTTCTGTTTAGAGCAGAGTTTCACTTCTGACTGTTTGTATTCTACCCGTTGTGGGTATCAAAACTCGATGTTTAGCGTGATAAGCTGAACCACTATGGGGAGAGAATGTTAAAAGCTATAAAAATAGAAAGATATAAGACAACTAAAGCGCTAGAAATTTCCACTTAACCGTCAACCGTGATATGAGGAACGTCATAGCCTTAAAACGGAAATGACGTCAAAAACACGTAAGTACAGCACTGTTTTGTTGAAACAACAGGGCTTTATTGAGGTATCTTGAAGTGGTAGTTGTTAGCTATAGTTCTAAATTAAATAGTTATGTCATAATTATAATCATAAATAAATATCATTAAGTAAGTCTTTACTTGGACACTTACAGAATACTGGTCAGTGATACATTTGGGCATCACTGGGTCCACAATGTCAGACTGGTTAGTGAACACGGTTATTTAATAATTAATTCAGAATATTTTCTGTTTGTTTTAACCCATTTTCTTGTTCTAATAAGTTAAATATCATTTAGTTTGTTTGTTCTGGGTAGCTAAGAAATGACTTTTCACTGTCTCTGAGGCCCCCCAGTGGCTCAGCGGTATGTCTGCGGGCTTACACGCTAAAATCCGGGTTTCGATACCCGTGGTGGGCAGAGCACAGATAGCCCATTGTGTAGCTTTGTGCTTAATTGAAAAAAAACAAAAAAAACTGTCTCTGAGTTAGGCCTAAATCAAACTTACCTGACAACAGCCAATAGGAAGTTGTTGAGTTTCCTTTGTCGCGCCATATTGGTGTACATCTGAAAATTTGAACATGAAGATCATGAAAAAAAAAGGCCAATATTATTATAAGCTTACGTACAACTTACTGATGAACATCAAAGGACTCTAAACATACTTAAAAATATCAGTAAATCTCAGGAAACAATTAGAACTTTAAACCTAACAAAATCAAGAGATATTTATAATTTATTATATATTATTTTAATGAACCCCTTGCACTGATTCAGTGATTAAAGATTAAGACAAGAGATATGCTATCTTAAATTAAACGCCAAGACATGTTAAGAGACAGTCGATCCAAGATGAACATTTGTTTGTTTTGCGTTTCATGCAAAGCTACTCGAGGGCTATCTGCGCTAGTCGTCCCTCATTTAGCAGTGGAAGACTAGAGAGAAGGCAGCAAGTCATCATCACCTACCGCCAACTCTTGGGCTACTCTTTTATCAACGAATAGTGGGATTGACCGTCACATTATAACACCCCCACGGCTAAAAGGGCGAGCATGTTTGGTGTGACAGGAATTCGATCCCGTGACCTTCGGATTAGGAGTTGAGTGCCTTAATCACCTGGTCATGCCAGGTCTAGACCATATGTCAACCTGGAGAAATTACCAAGCATATCTAGTACGGCTGGTCATGATACAAGGTCAAGGTTTTCCTACAGAAATTACTACACAGCTCTGGTACTGTTGACCATCAGACAAGGCCTAAGCTTTCTTATAGAAATTACCAAACAGCTCTTATATTGTTGGGCATCACACAAGACCTAAACTTTCCTTTAGAAATCACTAGACAGCTCCGTTATTGTTGACCATCAAACAAGGCCTAAGCTTTCCTAGAGAAATTACAAGACTGCTATAGTATGGTTGACTATCAGACAAGGCCTAGGCTCTCCTACAGATATTACTAGACAGCTTTCTTATGGTTGGCCATCAGACAAGGCCTAGGCTCTCCTACAGAAATTATTAGAGAGCTTTCTTACGGTTGATCATCAGACAAGGCTTATGTTTTCCTACAGATATTACTAGACAGCTATGGTATTATTATTGACCATCAGACGAAATTTAAGGTTCCCAATAAAAATTACAAGAAAACTCCGATACTGTTGGACATCAGACAAAGCCTAGGTTTTCTTGTAGAGCCTAAAGGACGGAACTTAAAGTATTTTTACAATATAGAAGAACGGTGAGATGACCTGATTGTTAGTGATGTTTATATGTGTGTATCAAGTAGGTAAGATTGTGGTAATATAATGATATTAATGTACCACATCACTGGTACGCAAACTTTTAATGCTGTCCCCTTACTAAACGTTTCATGTTGTCCCCTTACTAAACATATCATGTTGTCCCCTTACTAAGCGTAACATGCTGTCCCCTTACTAAACATATCATGTTGTCCCCTTACTAAACGTAACATGTTGTCCCCTTACTAAACGTATTATGTTGTCCCCTGCTCCCAGTATAACTATGTACATATACTGTACATAATATTTTTCCATTTTAATTGTTCCTACTATATTAATTAATACCAGTAATATTTATACAGTAGTTTTTAAGACATGTTTGGTTTTAAGTTTCTACTTTCAGATGTAGTTTACATGTTCCTAGTTGTGCTTCCATTCGACCACACAAGGCTAACTCTTCATTAATTAACATACACGATTCATTTGGATACCATTACTACACGTTAACTACAACAACAAAGTAACTACACCAAGTGATCATGACAACGAATAAGTTAACCATCAGATGTTGGTACATACCGTTAATTATTAGATGTTGGTACATACCGTTAATTATTAAATGTTGGTACATACCGTTAATTATTAAATGATGGTACATACCGTGAATTATTAAATGTTGGTACATACCGTTAATTATTAGATGTTGGTACATACCGTTAATTATTAAATGATGGTACATAACGTTAATTATTAAATGATGGTACATACCGTTAATTATTAGATGATGGTACATACCGTTAATTATTAGATGATGGTACACACCGTTAATTATTAGATGATGGTACACACCGTTAATTATTAAATGATGGTACACACCGTTAATTATTAGATGATGGTACACACCGTTAATTATTAAATGATGGTACATACCGTTAATTATTAGATGATGGTACACACCGTTAATTATTAGATGTTGGTACATACCGTTAATTATTAGATGTTGGTACATACCGTTAATTATTAAATGATGGTACACACCGTTAATTATTAGATGATGGTACATACCGTTGATTATTAGATGATGGTACATACCGTTAATTATTAGATGTTGGTACATACCGTTGATTATTAGATGATGGTACATACCGTTAATTATTAGATGTTGGTACATACCTCGGCGTAATGTAAAGCGATACCTCCCCATACCAGATAGCTGTTGATGATCTAAAAAAAAAAAAAAACAGTAAGGACCACACGTGACTTTGTGTTTTAACATCATTGGTTACAAGTTACACACTTTATTAAACTAGTTACGTTATTTACTGAACGAATTTGTAGTGTTCTCTATAAAGATAGTTTAATTTCAATGGTTACATAGCAACTGTAGGGATCAAACAACGGATCTGTGGCTAATGATAAATACTCGTTCTTACCTCCTCGTCTTCCTCGTGGAACGGTCCTTCCTCAGAATTCCGGTATAATTCGAGAACACCTTTTTTGAAATGAAAGAATAATCGTAATTACTGTTTGTTGATTCCACGTGTCTTCTCAAACGAAGGAAACAAATCCCTGGCTCGATTCAAAACTCTGGATATAGAGTTCTGACAAAGGTGGCGACCTCTCACTTACCGTTAGATCTCACGTAATACGAGAAAATTACAATTATTAACTGATATTGTGTTGTGCGAGATAATCTTTCTTACTTCGATTCTATTTGTTTTGGATGAGTTATACGATTGGTCAAAAATTCATTTTGAGTTATAACCTTTAGCTAATACTAGCTAGTGTCGGAGCATGTGCAAAACGCATTTTAAAATTGCACTATAATTATTTTATACATATTACGCTTCGAAGGTTATTGTTCATAGGTCAGTGGCCCTTCATTGAAATGATTCTCGCCAGGTCGAGAAAGTAATAAATCGAGAAGAGGGTCGACATATATCTACCTTGTTGGTCTTGGAATTCCACGTAAAGCTACACGAAGGCTATCTGTGCTAGTCGTCCCTAATTTAGCAGTGTGAGACTAGAGGGAAAGCAGCTAGTCATCACCACTCACTGTCAACTCTTGGGCTGCTATTTTATCAAGGAATAGTGGGATTGATCGTGTCATTATAACGCCTCCACGCCTGTAAAGGCGAGCATGTTAAGTGGGATGAAGATTCGAACCTGAGTCAAACAGCCCAACCACCTGTCCAAGCCGAGGTCAACTTCTATTTATGGATATCACGAGCAGTGCACGTTATCATTCTATTTTTCTTTCTACACATTAAAACATATTCAGCACGTGCGCATTATGACGTAAGCTACTTTACTCTGTTAATACACTACGCGATCCTTTTCTCGAATTATCAAACTGAGTGAAACTAAAAACAAGTGTTAAATTAGAGTTTCGGTTTTTGCTGGTAAGTTAAAACTGTAAAAGGTGGATAATGTTTTTAGGTTAAAACACCTGGTTAAAGGTGAACTCGTGACCTCACAAATCAACGGCCATAGCTTATAGAAGTGGTTTTAATCACCTGTTAATTCCCCGTCTGGTTGTTGAATTGGATGTGCTAAGATAAAAGCTGCCGAATCCGGGTCGACCGTCGCGCCATCTGGAAATCTAGGATCCTACAGAAAGTCGAGATTCAATGAAACCAAAATTAATAACTTGAAGTATTTAATGGATTTATAGTATTAGCTTTTATTTATCCACTTCAAAAGAAAACAAACTGAAGCTTTTACAACAATGTAAAAAACATGTTGCAGTGGTAAAGATGAACTCGTCATTTTGTAAACGATGGTTTTAAACTACATTTATTTACTTATCACAGAAATGGGTTTTGCGTTTTTTCAAAAAATAGAATTTCCAGAGTTTGATATTTAATCTTATTACGTCATTGCTAATCATTAACGTGGCTTTAAAATATTCCATTTTTACCACCAGATTATGTGAAGGTAGACAATTACCATAACAGCAGGCCCGGTATGGTCAGGTGGTAAAGGGTAATCTGAGGGTCGCGAGTTAGAATTTCTGTCACACCAAACATGCTCGCCCTTTCAGCCGTGTGGGCATTATATGTGACGGTCAATCTCATTATTGGTTTGTAAAAGAGTTGTCGGTGAGTGGTGATGACTAGCTGCCTCCCCTCTAGTCTTACACTGCTAAATTGGGGACGGCTAACACAGATAGCCCTCGTGTAGCTTTGCGCGAAAATTCAAAACAAGTGAATAAACAAACCATAAGGGCCTAGTGACGTTAAAAAAAGGTAGCAGGACGCATGCGCACCGATAGACTCTGCCGAATGTATTATGTTTGTTTGTTTTTAATTTCGAGCAAAGATACACGAAGGCTATCTGCGCTAGCCCTCCCCAATTTAGCAGTGTAAGACTAGAGGGGAGGCAGCTAGTCATAACCACCCACCATCAACTCTTGGACAACTCTTTTACCAAAGAATAGTGGGATTGGTCGTTACTTTACAACGCCTCAGAGATTGAAAGGGCTAGCATGTTTGGTGCGACGGAGACTCAAATCTGCAACCCTCAGGTTACGAGTCAAGTGCCTTAACCGCCTGGCCATGCTGGGGCGCTGTATTACGTTAACCAGGTAATCACGGAAAATATAATTTGTTTACTGGAGAAATAAATTACGTCATCCTCTTTCCTTGGTTCGACAAAGAAAGTTGGTAAATTTAAAATGTGGTAAAATATATTGACATTTAGAATTGGTATTTATTACAATTATTAGACCAGTTCGTTTCTAATTCTTCGCTGGTTTTGAAATATTAATTTTACTTCATATTTCTAAATCACTAGAGGGCGCTCTGGTGATTTTATGCATGTATGATTGCATTCGTAATAATTTATTTATACATTAGGCTTAAAAAAGAATATTAATTAAATTGTTGAAAATAATAAAGAAAAATTAAATAAAAACACAACCAGTTACACTTGTTCTAAATATATTTCACCCAAAAGCCTTTCTTTGAAATACGTATATAGAATATTCTAGATACAATACCAAACATTAAACCTCATTTACAGAAATGTACAATCTGATATATTGAAATGTAATAATACTGACTGTTTTACGTTCATGTAACTACTTTGCAGGCTAAATCTGGTGTGGATGTTCATAACGTTTATTCGGGGCACATATGAACTTCCAATTTTGCGTTTTGCAGTTTTAACGAGATTTTTGCTGCTTTTCTACAACTCTGCCCCCTGTTGATGGATCTTCACAAAATCTAGAATAAAGGTTTGTTAGGTCCATCCGAATATACATAAATCAATAAATTTATGGTTTCGCATTTTGTGTTTTACACTTTTTTCGCAATTACATATAAAAAAAACAACTTTTCATGTGCTGAAATAACCTGCAGTCGATCATGAATTTACATAACTTCAGGCCAGGGGGCGGTACTGCACCTAGTAAAAGAATACTATATAACAATGCGTTAGTGCTGTATTACTAAAACAGAGAGACGTTAAAATTAAATATATAGCTATAATAAATATGTAAATATGTATTGTTGTTGCTATAGAGATACAGGTATGTATAATAATATGTATTGTTGTTGCTATAGAGATACAGGTATGTATAATGATATGTATTGTTGTTGCTATAGAGATACAGGTATGTATAATAATATGTATTGTTGTTGCTATAGAGATACAGGTACGTATAATGATATGTATTGTTGTTGCTATAGAGATACAGGTATGTATAATAATATGTATTGTTGTTGCTATAGAGATACAGGTACGTATAATGATATGTATTGTTGTTGCTATAGAGATACAGGTATGTATAATAATATGAATTGTCGTTGCTATGGAGATACAGGTACGTACAGTTAGATGTATTGACGTTGCTAGAGAGATACAAGTACGTATAATTAGATGTATTGTCATTACTATGCGTTGGTTACAGTGAGAAAAGAGCTAAACATATGTGCATAAATATAATACTAAATAACTGTCTATTTATCAAAGTTTCTCACCGGTTCTCCAATGGTTATTCTTACTGGCTCTAAGTTTCTAGCCACAAAAGCTGTGATGTTGTTTTCCGCGTGGATGGAGATTTTACGAACTGTGCCTTCAGAGCTGCATAAATAACTGAATGTTAGGAAATAACTGATATCAAATGTTTTACTTTAATACTATCATAAGTTATAAAGACAAATAACTGATATCAAATGTTTTATTTTAATACTATCATAAGTTATAAAGACAAATAACTGATATCAAATGTTTTATCATAACGAGATTGAGTGTGGTTAACATATCATAATGGGATTGAGTGTGATTAACATATCATAATAAGATTAAGTATGGTTAATATGTTATAACAGGACTGAGTATGGTTAACATATCATAATGGGACTGAGTGTGGTTAGCATATTAAAATGGGACTGAGTGTGGTTAGCATATTAAAATGAAATTGAGTGTGGTTAATATGTTATAACAGGACTGAGTATGGTTAACATATCATTACGGAATTGAGTGTGGTTAACATATCATAATGGGATTGAATGTGGTTAACATATCATAATGGGACTGAGTGTGGTTAGCATATTAAAATGAAATTGAGTGTGGTTAACATATCACAATGAGATTGAGTGTGGTTAACATATCATAATGGGATTGCGTGTGATTAACATATCATAATGGGATTGAATGTGGTTAACATATCATAATGGGATTTAGTGTGGTTAACATATCATAAGAGTATTGAGTGTGGTTAGCATATTAAAATGAAATTGAGTGTGGTTAACATATCATAGTGAGATTGAGTGTGGTTAACATATCATAATGGAATTGCGTGTGATTAACATATCATAATGGGATTGAATGTGGTTAACATATCATAAGGGTATTGAGTGTGGTTAACATATTATAACGGATTGAGTGTGGTTAACATATCATAACGGGATTGATTGTGGTTAACATATCATAATGGGATTGAGTGTGGTTAATATAGCATGATGGGATTGAATGTGGTTGACATATCATAAGGGGATTGAGTGTGGTTAACATATCATAAGGGTATTGTGTGGTTAGCATATCATAACGGGATTTAGTGTGGTTAACATGTCATAAGGGTATTGAGTGTGGTTAGCAAATTACAATGGAATTGAGTGTGGTTAAAATATTATAACGGGATTGAGTGTGGTTAACATATCATAATGGGATTGAGTGTGGTTAACATATCATTATGGGATTGAGTGTGGTTAACACACCATAATGGGATTGAGTGTGGTTAACATATCTTAGATATTCGAACGTTAAAATTTATTTGAAACATCAATTCTTACAACAACTCTTTCGGGTTTCTTTATCATTAATGTAATCCTAACCGGAAGTAGAGATCCGTTGACAGGAAGTGACGTCACAAGTACAGCTTTTTACTTTATAAATGCTTCACATTTGTGTTTCAGACAGTTAATACCTAAACACCTCGCTACCTTTGGTTACAGATGGTTTATATCGTTAAACGTATTGCTTTTATTGTAACCATAGTCGGAGGTGTAATTTTCAGAAGACCCTGTGTTACACTTACTGGTGTATGAAGAAAGATGACAGTCATAAAAGGGTAAAAATTCTGTAAACAAACTTACTTGGGACGGTTGTCTTCTTTAGTGAAGCCATGCAGTTCCTAGAAGAAGAAAAAATTCAAAACTAAAACAATTTATTGTGTAACGTGATAAAATTTGTGCGGGTAAAAGCGCGAGAAAGCTTCCAGTTTGTAAATAAAGTAAAACAAACTGTGTTACAATAGTCACGTTCTAAAGTTACCTTGACAACGGATAAACGCACACTTAAACGTTTGCGTAGCAAATGAAATTTTTCAGCTAATATTGACTACTACCAACCTTGCAGCTTGTCTGATGTTGTAAATATTGGGTGGAAAATTTGTTTGTTTGCTTAATTTTCTCATAAAACCACCAGCTGTCCTTAATTTTGAACCGACGAACTAGATTAAAGCAGGTAGTCAACACCACTCGCCGCCAACGTTTGGGCTTCTGTTGTCAGACCAATAAATGGGATTTGACCGTAACTCTTATAACGCACCCACGGCTTCAAAATGGTGAGTGGACTTGTTATTTTTTATTTGACGTTACGAGACGCGAACCAGGAACTTTATGTCTATGTAGCGTCACACTACCTAGTTAACTGTTCTCACAATTCACAAATTACTGTCGTGCAGACTGTTATTAACAAGAGATCACTGTTTTTGGTGAGATTGTCAGATTATTCTGTAACTCGCGTGGACTTGTGAATCTGAAAATTAAGGGTTCGCGTCCCATGGCCGCAAAAATACACTTCACACTTTAAAGCCGTGGTGTGTTTTTGGATTGGCAGTAAAGTTCTACTATTAGGCAAGAAAAGAATAGTCCAACATGTGACGGTGGATTTTGTTGAAAATCTGCCTTCCTTCTACTCTATCTGGGGCGGCCAGCATTTATAACCGTCGTATAGTTTTACAGAAACATTCTAAAACAAACAAGTCGGCGTAACAACCAAAGTTCATTATGCTAACTTTACCAGTTGACTGACACGTGTTTAAACATTTTCATTTAATTAGGATTATTCTTAATGACGGGTTTTCTTTTGTATGGTGAAAGCGAGCATAAATGGACACTAACGTCTGGTGGACATGAATGGATACTGACATGAGGCCAACATAACAACACTGATGTAGGGTCAACATAAATGGAGACTAACATCTGGTCGACATGAATGGATACTGACAAGTCCCAGCGTTTTAACAATCAGTCTTAGAGTGAAATTTGAAAGTATGCTAAACTGGTGTCTTTGTGGTTTGTTATTTTTTTGTGCACGTATACCAGACGTCAGAACCGGATGGTGGTGGTGATACATAACCATTAATAATTAAACCACAATTACTGATCGTAATTTCGTATTAAGTCTTTGTTTCTGTGCAGCTGGTTGAGTGTTTGTTTGTCCAAAATGAAAGTTAACTACTGTTCTTTGAGGACTTCTACACACACAACTTTGTTCGAAGCTTTCCATGTATCTGTGTATTATCTGAAGGATTCATTCATTAACTTTGTAGCAACGTAACAAACAACTTGTATTTTGTTTGTAAAATATGGTTTTTGTTCTCGTGTTGTTTACACTTATTTTTACTGATTTGTTTATAACGTGCCTAAAATCGAAAGAAACTTACATGGAAAAATGTCATTGTTTCCGTTAACCCTAAAAATTTTTTTAAAAATACTCTCGTCAACAGAGATAACTACATGGTTTCGTTCTCTTGACTTTTGAAACGCCTTATACACTTATCTCAAGTACTGCCACTCATTAACATATTGTAAGAGACATCAGAACACCAGTGGACAAGCTTGTCTACAATCACGAGCCAGTCGAAATGATAAGCCGTGATCTTACGTTTTCGTAATACGGCTTGTCTCGTGTAATACCAAACTCTAACCTTCGGAACCGATAAGTAACAAGCACTATTCGTTTATTTTTGTTTGATATATAGTTACATAATGAAAATATCTGTGCTGTATCCATCACAAGTATCGAATCCCGGGTTCGAGCATCATAAGCCCAAGGCTCACTGCTCAACCATTTTAGGACGAATAAGAATGAAGAGTTATGTCGAGAAAACCCGCTTGTATAGAAAAATATTTGTGAAAAACGGCTCGTTTGGGTTGAGATTTTTTTTTTACGTAGAGGAGCGAACAACGTTTCGACCTTCTAAACAATAACGAAGTTTATTTTTGTTAAGGTCACAGGCACACAATGAGCTATTTGTGCTGTGTCAACTACGGGTATCGAATCCTGATTTTTAGCGTCATAACTCATCACACTTACTGCTCAGCCACTGGCGGGACAGTTAATGGCATAGTAATATAATGAGTTACGTGCGCTGTGTCCACCATGAGTAATAAACTTCAATTGCCAACCTTCGTAAGTCCTCAGACTAGATGGTAAACGACACCCTCCGCAATACCTTGTGTTACTCTAATCAAACAGATGGACTTTGACCATCCCTACTGTAACGTCCAGTTGCTCAGCGTTTTGTGTTTTTTTTTCACGCTAAGAACTGGGTTTCATTACCCGTGTTGGACAGAGCACAGACGGTCCATTCTGTAGTTTTGCGCATAACACCAAACGAACACAATTTAAGGAAGCCATGGCCAACACTAAATAACATTATTATTACCTGTTTTACTTTTTACAGGTTCGTTAACTACTGAGTCACGTTTGACCTGGGTTCGTTTCTGTGTAATAATGTGATATTTGTTGAAACCATTAACTTATCGTTTTGTTATCAAAGCTAAGAACGTGTGGGCTAATAAATCATCGAAAGGTTAGCCCGCCAATACTGTTGAAGTATTCTAGAATATAACCTCCATTTTGGTCAAGGTAGAACTTGTTGCCATTCATACACCCACAAACACACAAGTAGAACATGTTGTCATTCATACACCCACAAACACACAAGTAGAACATGTTGTCATTCATACACCCACAAACACACAAGTAGAACATGTTGTCATTCATACACCCACAAACAACAGGTACACAAATATATTTTTTTTATCACTTCGGACACTCATAAGGATAAAATTACATGAGATATTCACAAAATATGCTAATTTTATAAGCCGAACTAAAACTAAAGTCACCATTATTTTCCTACAAAACCATAAAATGGCACAGTCTGTCCGAATCATAAAAATAAATTATTAATGAATAATTGGTTATTGACAAATAAAAATAATTAATCACTTGAATGTGATATTTATTACGTTATTTTTTTTTAAAAATGCATGATTAAGTAAAACACATTGATAATTTATCACGATTATTTTAAATGCATTAATAATAGATAAATGTATCTTCGTATTCCCCTAAATACTCTTCGTCTTCTAAAAAAAATTATATCAGACAAGTGTATTTATAAGTTCGTCCTCTAACTTCTCTTGTCTTTACAGGTAAACCCTCTTGTACTTATAAACCAATCAGAATTTAGGACACGGTAGGAATTTTGGTTAAATTATGATTCCGTTCATTTCGAACGAAAAATAACCAGGGGCGGTCAGAAGCTTCTGTTTCTCTTCACCCCACGCATGGCAAGAATAATTAGTGCAAGTGATAGTAGGAATGATGGAGTAAAATTTCAGTGATCCTTTTTTGGTGAATGTTTTCTGAATGTGGCGATCATAGATGACCACAAGTCTAATATAGTTTAAATTTTCATCAGGAGGAGCATCGTGGAAAGCTGAGAGTCAGGACGGCTTTGCCCGCCATGGAGAGGAGAGGAAGAAGGGACGAAGGAAGATCCAGCATCACATCCACAGGCTCATGATGATATGTACTTAGATTGATTGACTGACGTGGAGAGAGCAGGAAGATGCAAACACAGTGCGTCGGCATGGACGGGAGTTGTTGTCGTGAGACGTTATGATTATTTAAAAATTTTGAGAACTAAAATGATTGTAGAATTTATGTTTAAGTTTGAAAGCAGTAAGCCAATTGGCGTGCCTCTTCTCAGGGCCTGGGATCTATAGATCCTAAAAACCAATCAGGTAAGCTCTCTTGTACTTATAAACCAATCAGGTAAGCTCTCTTGTACTTATAAACCAATCAAGTAACCTCTCTTGTACTTATAAACCAATCACGTAATCTCTCTTTTAATTACAGACAAAAATTACGACGAAATAACTAAGTGCACGAAACTTAATCTCAGTAAAACTAAGCTATTTTAAACCATTTTATTATCGATTTATCTGTTAAGTAATTATATTCAATGGGTATTTTCCAAGGTTGTTTGGGTAATAACTGCTAATTATACTGATTCATTAATTAAAACAATTTTCTTAATTAATTAAAAATTCTTCATTAAGATTTCAACGCTTATCCCCTAGCACAGATCCTAAGATTGTGATTTTTTAACCCTACACTGAATATCAGCTCCACCTATACTCATGACTCATGCTAGCGACTAAGGTTAAAGAAACAAAAAACTGGTTACAACAGTCCACACCTGAGTTCCCCTGTCGAATAGGTAAAGGTTCCAACATTCCACATTCACGGCAGAAGCAATGGTGGCCACGAGCTCAGAAAGAACGTGCATCATGTTTGGACTGGTATAAAGACTTGTGGTCAGGTCCTGGAGCATCTTCCTCTTGTCTGCATGGACACAAAACTAGAAGAAAGAAAACAAAAACAACTTGTAGGACTACAATGACTCGAAACTAGAAGGAAGTTAAACTATTCGCCCCGAGACTTAAACCAGTAATTTTCAAACAGTAATAAGCAGAGCTAATGTTGGCTGTACGGTTCGGGAGAAAAGTATTATAAGAATTTCAAAATTTGTAATAAACTCAATCTGATAATTCCGTCTACGTGTATACACCCCGTTCCTTACGTGCAGACTCGCCAGTTTCTTTCCATTCAAACTGACAAAAAACAAATTTTTCAGTTGCAGAAGAGAAACTATAAACTTATTCACGTTAGTGGACATTAATGTCAATTATAATATTTATTTTTATTACTAGATTCTGGTTTTCTTTAATTATACCTGACAAAAGAAAGTTTGTCTGATAAATAAACACTATTTCTATACCTTTTCTTTAACCATCTGAATAAATTACAGCTTTATTCTTTATGGTAATGTAGTTTTCTTTATTCTTTATCATAATGTAGTTTTCTTTATTCTTTATGGTAATGTAGTTTTCTTTATTCTTTATCGTGATGTAGTTATCTTTATTCTTTATCATAATGTAGTTTTCTTTATTCTTTATCATAATGTAGTTTTCTTTATTTTCTATTCTTTCTTTATCATAACGTAGTTTCTTCAAACTTGACTTTTCACGAAATGTTATTTTAATTTCTACCTCCAAGAAAGTACAGCACAAGAACGAAAACACACGAATAACTTTAATAAATAAACTGTCTAAACTACCATTAATTCTTGTAATTCATGTTATAATATAAGAAATAAATACTTACTTTCCAGCGAGACAGGCTAGTCTTCCGTTCAGTTCGTCCTAAACACACATGTATAAATATAGAATTTACAATTCGTCTCAAACACACATTATTTATATCTCTAGTTTATAACTTGTCCTAAACACACATGTATAAATATAGAATTTTCAATTCGTCTCAAACACACATTGTTTATATCTCTAGTTTATAACTTGTTCTAAACACACAATGTACAAATCTAGAATTTACAATTCGTCTCAAACACACATTGTTTATATCTCTAGTTTATAATTTGTCCTAAACACACAATGTACAAATCAAGAATTTACACTTCGTTTCAAACACACATTGTTTATATCTCTAGTTTGTAAGTTTTCCTGCAGACACACAACTCAAAACATTAGTTTGTGGCTCGTCCAGAACATATACTGTTTCAGTTGATAGCATAGCTAACCTTGTGTGACAACACTATTCATTGTAACTTAGTCGAACTTCAAAACGTGAACTAAAAAAACAGTTTTCAAGGTAATGCTAGCAGTATTTACATCATTATATTATAAAGTTTGCCCAGGTCCAGTGACTAACCTTTTCTTACGAGTTATTATTTATTTTCTTTGTTATTCAAGTATCTAAAGCAAACAAATGACGTTACCGTTGACTTCCACAGACTGTGACCTGTCACGAGACTTCTGAGCCCCTCGGATCATCCATCTTTCTAGAAGTTCCAAGCCAACATTGTTGATGACGTATTCTTCAAGAAAATCGACATTTTCACGAAGAAAATTTGTTACGTTCTCAGGGTTCAAACCTGTACAAAGTTTTTCTATTAATCATGGATACCACGTGTCACGGTTTCATAGTCGTCAAGTACTATAATATTTCTCCAGAATAAACCCTTACCCCAATAAGTTTCAGGATTTATAAGACTAAAAACCGAGATTCGATGCCTGAAGTGGGAAGAACCCAGACAACAACACCAACACTGAAGAGAAAATTCTATCCTACCGTCGTGCAAAAGTCGGGCGACGACTCCTGTCCATCGTAATGAGTACTGATCACAATAAAAATAATTTAGATGTTTAATAACACGTGTTATGTGTTGATCTCTCCCCACAATAATAATAATTTAGATGTTCAATAACACGTGTTATGTGTTGATCTCTCCCCACAATAATAATAATTTAGATGTTCAATAACACGTGTTATGTGTTGATCTCTCCCCACAATTATAAGATAGGCACAATCATGTATCTTATGATATTTGCTTTTTTATTTAATAAATAACACAATCTGCAAGATTTTATTAATCTATAAAAATAAAGATCTTATCACATTTCTTTCGTGGTACTCAGCACCACAGTTAAAAACTGTTAAGTCCGGTCCATCCGAAGGGCGCAATGTGCTATTGAGGTTAAAATACCCTTTCAGACACTACTGAAGTTGTGGGAGTGTTTCAAAAGAACCACAAAGTAATAACCTGAAGAGTGAAATAACTTAACAAAACAGGATAAAAAGGGCGTGGCTAGGGGGTTAAGGTGCTCGACTCGTAATCTAAGGGTCGCGGGTTCGAATCCTCCGTTACATCAAACATGCTCGTCCTATCAGCCGAGTTGGAGTTATAATCCTACGCTCAATCACATTATTTGCAGATAAAAGAGTAGCCCAAAAACTGGAGGTAGGTCATGATGAATAACCGCCTTCCCTCTAGTCTTATACCACTACACTAAGGAAGACTAGCGCAGATAGCCCTCGTGTAGCTTTAAGCATAATCCAAAACAAATAATTAAAAAAGGACATATTAGGCCTAGGTTTTTCGTGCAGGAAGTGACGTGTGAAACTTTGTTTTTCTGTTTTTCAGCTTATAAAAACATTAGGTATGAACTAAAATAATCAATCAAGTTTCATTTATTTAATATTATACCTTGATTCGATCTAAATGACGTTATCGCCGTAATGAAAGTCCAAAGGTTGTCATGACGACAGTCAATGACAACCAACAAGATTTTACGAGATAATCGAACCTGTGGTTGATAAGAGTCTATCTCCCAGTTTTGTTTTCAGTTCATTAAAATTCGCACTCTAACCTTTAATGTCAAATGACGTGTGACACGCTAAGCAGAAAAAGATGGTGGCTTCACTGTGCATCGTTCGTCAACGTAACTAAACACATGTGTTAAGTGCTCTACAAATAACAGGTTGTTAGATTAAACCACTTACACTTACAAAACTCAAAGCTATAATCTTACACGTACATCTATTTGTCTATCACTCTACAGTTTAAGCTAACTTTCCTAACTTAATTTGTCATCTGTCTTTATTTATTTGGCGTCTTTTGTCATGGTTGTCCGTTTTTATTTCTAACACAATTTTGTTTTTAATCTTTCACTCAATATTTAATAAGTGTTTTGTTACTGATATAAGTTGTTATTTATAAACCAATATTATTTTTCAGTAGATATATATTTATATATATATATATAATTCTAAAAAAATCCTTTTGTGATACGCGTATTTTTTATGTGTTTACCTTTACTGCTCAGGTTGTCATGGGAACAGCATCTCATCATCTTCGTAGCGGTGTTACTAAGGAGATTACTGGAACCTATAAAGAACAAAAAGAAAAAAACAAGAGACAATAGATTATTACTCAGCCAATCAAAACGTTGCAAACAGTCCTTCGATGTAATACATGTGAATAAGAGATTAGGTGTTATCCCGTGTTTGAGATCAAGCTCAAAATTCATGTTACACCAAACACCCGCGAGGCAGTTGTTGTTTACTTACAAGCATAATTACGGCTGATTTCCCTCTCTGTTAACTCTTCTACACAAGTCTTTCTAGCAATGCTGTTCTTTACTGTTGAATAAGTAGTTGTATCTACACGTATCGCTGGTCTTTATCGAACAACTGATAATTATGTACACAACTACTCTTTTGGGAAGTGTTAATTCTATTAAGCCTTAAGTATCAAATTCAGGATTAAAATCAGTCAGCTCTGCTGAGCTTCGAGATTTACTTTCAACATAATATTCTGTCAGCTGTGCCAAGCCAAAAGTTTTATTTTCAGCATGATGTTTTGTCAGCTCTGCTAAGCCTAAAGTCTTATTTTCAGCATGATGTTTTGTCAGCTCTGCTAAGCCTAAAGTCTTATTTTCAGCATGATGTTCTGTCAGCTCTGCTAAGCCTGAAGTTTTACTTTCAGAATAACATCCTCTCAGCTCCGCTAAGTCTAAAGTCTTACTTTCAGCATGATATTTTCAGTTCTACTAAGCCTAAAGCCTAAAGTTTTACTTTCAGAATAATATTCTGTAAGTTTGCTAAGCCTAAAGTTTTACTTTCAGAATAATATTCTGTAAGTTTGCTAAGCCTAAAGTCTTATTTTCGAGATGAATATCTGTCACTTTTCTTTACATCAAATAAAATAAGTACTTCAAAAACTCTGAGGCAACAAACATCAAAAATAAAAGTTGTGTATAACTCAAACAGGTTACAAAAGTCATAATGTTAGCACGTCGAGTTGAGGGTAAGCAGATACAAGTTTGGACTTGCAACGTTTCAGTAAACACATTAAACACTTTTAACTGTGGGCGCAAATTTAAAAGTGACAGTCAGTTCCGTTAATCAATACATAGAGTAGCTCTGATGCTACTGTTTATATACCTTACCTCTGCAAACAGTTTTAATTATGGGTAGCTAAGCCTCGACTTTGCAGTCTCTGATACGATTGTTTAGTTCATGGGGTTTCATACTTTCAAAATATCAAATATGTTTTAAAATGTCTGTTTGTTCAAGGTTTTCTTGTACAAATTATTCGTATTGTAAATTTTTAAAGTAAATTAAATCATTCAGCTTTGAGTCGTTTTTAGTACCCAAAGTGTGTTTCAGAAACAAACAAACGTTGAAGTTAAATCAAAATACAGCTCTCTGCATTGCAGAAAGTCTATGAACATCTAAAAACGACAGTATGTTTCATGTTATTGGTAGTTCAAATAAATCTATTAACACGCATAAAGATCACGTGTGCCAGAAATGGTAATGATTCTTTGATGGACAGGGTTCTACAAGAAATATCTGGTCTTCTGGTTGTTAACAAGTTTAACACAGGCTTGGAAATTGAACACAGCGAACTAACGAGACAGATGTTATGGAAAAAAATGCGTTTCACTCTCTTCCATCTTAAAACAGTTTCTTCAACAGTGAGTAAATAGAAAAGCTTTGTTTCTATCAAATGTGGTTTCAGTATATACATCAGAACAGGTTACGTCTATTAGCTATGCTTAGGATAAATTAACAACTGTTATAGGTGGTTTCATTACAATATTAACATCTGTTTAAGGTGGTTTCATTACAATATTTAACATCTGTTAAAGGTGGTTTCATTACAATATTTAACATCTGTTAAAGGTAGTTTCATTACAGTATTTAACATCTGTTAAAGGTGGTTTCATTACAATATTAACATCTGTTTAAGGTGGTTTCATTACAATATTTAAGATCTGTTAAAGGTGGTTTCATTACAATATTTAACATCTGTTAAAGGTAGTTTCATTACAGTATTTAACATCTGTTAAAGGTGGTTTCATTACAATATTAACATCTGTTTAAGGTGGTTTCATTACAATATTTAAGATCTGTTAAAGGTGGTTTCATTACAATATTTAAGATCTGTTTAAGGTGGTTCCATTACAATATTTAACATCTGTTAAAAGTGGTTTCATTACAATATTTAACATCTGTTTAAGGTGGTTTCATTACAATATTTAACATCTGTTAAAGGTGATTTCATTACAATATTTAATATCTGTTAAAGGTGGTTTCATTACAATATTTAACATCTGTTAAAGGTGGTTTCATTACAGTATTTAACATCTGTTAAAAGTGGTTTCATTACAATATTTAACATCTGTTAAAAGTGGTTTCATTACAATATTTAACATCTGTTAAAGGTGGTTTCATTACAATATTTAAGATCTGTTTAAGGTGGTTCCATTACAATATTTAACATCTGTTAAAAGTGGTTTCATTACAATATTTAATATCTGTTAAAGGTGGTTTCATTACAATATTTAACATCTGTTAAAAGTGGTTTCATTACAGTATTTAACACCTGTTAAAGGTGGTTTCATTACAATATTTAACATCTGTTAAAGGTGGTTTCATTACAATATTTAACATCTGTTAAAGGTGGTTTTACTGTACATTAGGATAGAATGACACCTATTAACGGTAGTTTCGTTACCTGTTATAATAGTTAAAAGTGATTTCAGCACACATTACAAATAAACCATTTCTTCTTAAGAAATAATTCCCTAGTTTTGTGTCTTACTTATAAAACCATCACATGCAGTGTGTTTAGTCACTAGACGCCAAGTAGTTTTGACAAATCACGTGAAAATCTAGATGTGTGACGTTGTCTATTATATATCTAAAACCCGGTAAAGTGATGATATACAAAGGTTAGACTGAAATAAAAGAAACCGTTTTACACACCTGCGATATGGTAAAAATTCAGGCTTAAAGCTTTAGTTGAAAGGTTATGATAAACAAAGATGATTGGTGTTTAAAGGAAAGTCCTGCTTGTATTTACATGCACGATAAACATTAAATATCGACATTATTTTAGCTTATACTAACCCGAATGTAGAGTTACCGTTAGATGAAAGCTAGTAGTTAAAAAATTAGTTTTGAAAGTGAGCAGACACATAACCAAAACGTTTTGATAACAATCGAAACGGTTATGTTTTATATTATGTTGATTCACGCCATTACGTTTTGCTAACAATGATAACGTTAGGATCGTCTTTTGTAAACTCATGACCGAAACGTTACATTAAATGCTAAAACGTTGGGGTTATACCTGAATTAAATTCAAAACCGAAACTTTTCACTAAAAACCAAAAAGTTAGGGATGTATTTATGTCGAATTGTGAGCGAAACGTTTCACTAAAAACCAAGAAGTTAGAGATGTATTTATGTCCACTTGTGAGCGAAACGTTTCACCAGCTCCTTTGTGCTGCTAGCGAACATAATTCCAGTTGGTCGTTTTAGGTTTCTTGTAAGTCGTACGTTGTACAGCGAAGCTAGAGTTAAACGATTTAAAACTCAGAAGTTGAAGTTACCACAGATGATGAGATGCCCCCTACCGACACAAGCCCCAACATCTTACATGTAATTAACATATGCAAACAAAAATTAATCGATAAATCAATCTACTCTAACACTAGTCACGTTCTTGTTGATTATTCTTTATCATACTTTATGTTTTCATTATCTGATGACCTTAAGATTAGATGTTTCTCAGCATAATTGTGTTCCACTTAGACAAGAGACAATTTAATCGACTATAAATAGCGCCATCTGGGGTGTATTCAATTTATTCAGAAGTTGCTGGAATAATTCGGGCCGATATTGGAAAAGTCTAACCAAACCATAGATCACATGAAAGCAATTTGGTTTGTTTTCTGAATTTTTCGCGAAGCTACACGAGGGCTATCTGCGCTAGCAGTCAACCTAATTTAGTAGTGTAAGACTAGAGGAAAGGCAGCCAATCGATATCATCCACCACCGAACTCTTCGACTACTCTTTTTACCAACACATTGTGAAATTGACCATCACATTATAACGCCCCGATGGCTAAAAGGGTAAGTACATTTGACGTAACAGAGAATCGAACCCGTGCGCCTCGGATTACGATTCGAGTGCTCTAACCACCTGGCCATATCGAGCCCACGACAAGGACCTATTTGCAAGGTGACTATAGTTTCTGAAATCCAACAGTTAAAGTTCCAAATCTGGGAAAACAGTACATGTTAATTTCTGGTGTTCGGCAAAACCAGACAACGAACAATTTATGATAGCCGTCCCCAACTCTGAACTGAAGAACGAGAGGGAAGGAAACTAGTTAGGAGGACGCATCACTCTTACAATGCATCCACGGTCGGTCAAATGTACCGCGGTCGTTCACCTGGCAACAGGAGACAAACCACCGAATTCACGGTCCGAGCGGCCTGACAAGAAGGCTGCGCCCGGCCTAACACTACACTATTAATGATACAAGCGTTATGTTACCAACATGAGGAACTGCATAGTCAAGTCGAGTGGTAAAACAAAAATACCTATAGCGCGGGTTGGCTCTGGTAAACCAGGTTCGAATCCACACAGATTCCACTAAATATTTCCCGCACTTTATACTATGGATGCGTTAGAAGAATAACAACCAAGTCCTTACAGTGGAGGGTGTTCCTCATTGGCCACCTTCTCTTCTGGTCAGCTCTTAAAACCTGAGGAGGTGAACAAACCAAGTCCTTACAGTGGAGGGTGTTCCTCATTGGCCACCTTCTCTTCTGGTCAGCAGTTAAAAATTGAGGATGTGAACAAACATTTTTATTAGCTTCGTCACGAAAACAAAATACAAATAGAAAAAGATCATTCGTTGTTAACTCTACAAAATATCTGTGGGTTACTCACCTCTGTTCGTTGTTAACACTACAAAATATCTGTGGGCTATTCACCTCTGTTCGTTGTTAACACTACAAAATATCTGTGGGTTACTCACCTCTGTTCGTTGTTAACACTACAAAATATCTGTGGGTTACTCGCCTCTGTTCGTTGTTAACTCTACAAAATATCTGTGGGTTACTCACCTCTGTTCGTTGTTAACTCTACAAAATATCTGTGGGTTACTCACCTCTGTTGATTTGAAGCTGCGACATCTAACAAACCGAGCCCTGAAAAACAAGAACTTATGTTTCGAAATATCAAAACCTACGTTTTAGAAAAGGTAAGTAACTACACTTCTTCGTTACCTGTGGCTTGTTTCTGTCTGTTATCTTCTCTCAGTGATTACGTACCCTAAGTTCTGGGAACAGATAACTGAGATGAAAGGTCGATAAGGAAACCTCACCAAGATTGAGAAATGAAGAGAAACTGTCACAATATAAAGGTTGGGTGGATTTAATAACAGCATCGGTGGAAAGAGGTTATTTAATTTCGAATCTTGCGCATATTTGTACAAATAAAGGAGCCTGATACAAACAGGAAGTTGCTCTTTTTCAACAGGATGTGACGTAGGCTATAAGCGAAAGTAATTATTACTGTTTATGTTTTTGAAATACACAAGTCACTTCTATAAATGTCATCCTATAACTGTGCAGACTCTTGGTTTCTATACTGATGGTCATAATCAGTTCAATAGTATAAATAATGACCACTGTAGTCTGCTCCAGCCACAACAAGATCATACTTTATATACGAAGAAACAGAGGTTTAAAAAGACGCCAAACAGTAACACGAGACATCAATAACAACGTTCACTACGAGTATACATGGTCATCAAACAGTGAGACAAGACGTCAGAAACAACGTTCACTACGAGTATAGAAGGTCATCAAACAGTGAGACAAGACGTCAGAAACAACGTTCACTACGAGTATACATGGTCATCACACAGTGAGACAATACACCAGCAACAACGTTCACTACGAGTATAGAAGGTCATCACACAGTGAGACAATACACCAGTAACAACGTTCACTACGAGTATAGAAGGTCATCAAACAGTGAGACAAAACACCAGCAACAACGTTCACTAGGAGTACACAAGGTCATCAAACAGTAAGACAAAACACCAGCAACAACGTTCACTACGAGTATACATGGTCATCAAACAGTGAGACAAGACGTCAGAAACAACGTTCACTACGAGTATACATGGTCATCAAACAGTGAGACAAGACACCAGCAACAACGTTCACTACGAGTATAGAAGGTCATCAAACAGTGAGACAAGACACCAGCAACAACGTTCACTACGAGTATAGAAGGTCATCAAACAGTGAGACAAGACGTCAGAAACAACGTTCACTAGGAGTACACAAGGTCATCAAACAGTGAGACAAAACACCAGCAACAACGTTCACTACGAGTATACATGGTCATCAAACAGTGAGACAAGACGTCAGAAACAACGTTCACTACGAGTATACATGGTCATCAAACAGTGAGACAAGACACCAGCAACAACGTTCACTACGAGTATACATGGTCATCAAACAGTGAGACAAGACACCAGCAACAACGTTCACTACGAGTATAGAAGGTCATCAAACTGTGAGACAAGACATCAGTAACAACGTTCACTACGAGTATAGAATTTCATCAAACAGTGAGACAAGACACCACTAACAACGTTCACTACGAGTATAGAAGGTCATCAAACAGTGAGACAAGACACCAGCAACAACGTTCACTACGAGTATAGAAGGTCATCAAACTGTGAGACAAGACGTCAGAAACAACGTTCACTACGAGTATACAAGGTTATCAAACAGTGAGACAAGACACCACTAACAACGTTCACTACGAGTATAGAAGGTCATCAAACAGTGAGTCAAGACACCAGCAACAACGTTCACTAGGAGTATAGAGGGTCATCAAACAGTTAAACAACACATCAGTAACAACGTTCACTACATTAATAAACTTTCTTATATTATGTTTATAATACCAGCTTCTACTGTTTATATTATTATTAAACACACATTTTATAATCTTGTGTTAAAGTTTAATTACTTTTCACAATAGATGGTGCCACAATCACCCTTATGTATTACCTTGTCGACCATTCTTCTTCGTGTTACAACAATAATTAAATTTACTTTAAACCCTATCTATATTTAAAATTTTGAAACAAATCATGTGAGGAACAATCAGTGAGTCAATAAAAGGTAAGAAGAAGAGGACGTAGAGAAATGAACAGGTAATGGAACGATAGGTGAAGAAATCAAAAACACACGCTGTATTTTCTCCACACTTATCAACAACCAATATAACTAGGCAGAACAAAACGTTGTTTTAGATTTGAACGTTCAAACTTCAATAAATACAGAACATTTGTTTGTTTTTGATGTAGCTACACGAGGGCTATCTCTGACAACCGTTCTTAATTTAGCAGTGTGAGACTAGAAGAAGGCAGCCAACAACTAAGTTAGTATTTTACCAAGGAATAATGGGATTTACGCACATTATAACGTCCCATCAGCTGAGAGAAAGATCATGTTTGGTGTGACGGGGATTCGAACCTGCGACCCTCACATTGCGAGTCGAATGCCTGAGTGTGTAGGGTCAATAGAATATTCAAGTTACAAAACAATATCGAATGTTCAAAGTGCGTAAAACCAAACTAAACTTCTGAGCAAATTCAGAATAACTGTATACAATAAAACATTCAGTTCATCACTCGTCGCATGTGATAACTCTCTGTTTCCTTTCTTAAACAGTCGAATATTCGTCTCGTCACAACTGACCAGACTTCAACTTCTTTGGCTGACGAGTGATCTACTTAAATTACTATTTATATATGAAAAAAACCCACTGACTTCAGGACCAAACAGGTTTTCTTTACCAATCTTTGGCCACACAGTTACCCTCTCACTGGGCACTAAAACAATTGTCTTACCACCAAATTTTGAAGACCGGCGCTGCGTATCGAGTGAGTTACTTCTGGTTTTAAGAATTTCGTCCAGGTAACAACCAGGGCCCGGAGACTCCAGTCTGTAAGTGGAGCGACAATTTCTGTGGTAACGGCTACTAGTAGGATAAGTAATGGTTCCTCCAACTTTCGTGACGGGGCTAGGAATCCGTGACCGTTGAACAGCGGCGGGAGAACTTTGGGTGACTGACGATAGAGGGGGCAAGCGTCTGCGATTTCTGCTCTGTTTCGCGTTCTTGGACATCGTAAAGTGACGAGCACGTGACTGAAACGGGTAGGACTGTCGACGGAACACCTAAAACATGTTGAGAACGTGACTTATGAACATTTATATTCAATGAACGAAACAAGAGACACGAAAAAGGGTGACTGAACGTGTACGTATAACAAGAATATATGAAGTGACAGCCATCTGAGCCTACATTTATCTCAAAACGAACCTACACGACAATCATAACCAGCGTGTGTAATTCTTGTCGACATCTACCACAACACTAATGGAGCACTGCACGCACCATCTACTCTATTGTTCTATATTACCATGTTTTACATTACCTCTATCCTACAATATTACCATGTTTTACATCACTCACCTCTATCCTTCAATATTACCATGTTTTACATAACTCACTCTTATCCTTCAGTATTACCATGTTTTACATCACTCATCTCTATCCTTCAATATTACCATGTTTTACATAACTCACTCTTATCCTTCAATATTACCTTGTTTTACATCTCTCATCTCTATCCTACAATATTACCATATTTTACATCACTCATCTCTATCCTACAATATTACCATGTTTTACATCACTCACCTCTATCCTTCAATATTACCATGTTTTACATCACTCATCTCTATCCTTCAGTATTACCATGTTTTACATTACCTCTATCCTACAATATTACCATGTTTTATATCACTCATCTCTATCCTACAATATTACCATGTTTTACATAACTCACTCTTATCCTTCAATATTACCATGTTTTACATAACTCACTCTTATCCTTCAATATTACCATGTTTTACATCACTCATCTCTATCCTTCAATATTACCATGTTTTACATCACTCATCTCTATCCTTCAATATTACCATGTTTTACATTACTCACCTCTATCCTACAATATTACCATGTTTTACATCACTCACCTCTATCCTACAATATTACCATGTTTTACATAACTCACTCTTATCCTTCATTATTACCATGTTTTACATCACTCATCTCTATCCTTCAGTATTACCATGTTTTACATCACTCATCTCTATCCTACAATATTACCATGTTTTACATCACTCATCTCTATCCTGAGGTACGTTTCTACTACTTTATTCTCACCAGTTGTTTCGAAACGTTAGGTGTTAAATACGAAACTTATTTTCTGAAGTTTCACTGGCTGTATTCTCTGTTATTTTAAGTTGATCTGGTAACTTACAAAATTGATGTGTTCGTATCTCGTTATGTCACCTAAAACTCTCCTTTAGTCTGCCTGTATTCAAGGTATGTTATTCGAATAACTATCAAAAAAAACTACTCACCCTTGTAGGAATAAATGCAATATTATCTCATTAAAGATGATTTTGTCAGTTTTGGGATAATAAAATTTTGATTATCAGAGATAAAAAAAAACACAAACGAGTCATTTCGCTTATAACAAGAGACACAAAGAGAATATTGTGAACTATGTGACGTACGACTAGTTTTCGTTTTTTTAGCTTACCTTTTCCGAAATCGGGGAAAGCTGGCGAGAAGCTGCTAGCTTGATCGGGGCTACCTTGACCGCCCCTGTTTTAAAATTTTGAGCCACGACACTCACGAGAGCACGTTCTCCGCTCGTCCTCGTGCCGTGAAAAGGAAGATTAGTGTTTTCACGATGAACTTTTTTCCCTTTGGTTGAGTACCTGTCTGGAGAGATGTGTAAGCAGACCCCATCTGTTTCCATAAGTGACGCTGAGGACGAGCCTAACCGTCTGTTGGTCGAGTTCAGTACGATGTGAAAAGCCGCGGTACTTGAAACGGTTAGGATGTAACATTTCATAACAACCTCACCCTTGACGTTGAGTGGTCATTGAGTTGCTTCTGCGAACAGCACCTAACCACGGATGACAATGTTGCATCATCGTATTGGCTGTATCGTGCTTCACCGACGTTACCAGAAGCCTACAGATGTCACGTGAGCATCTCGTGACTTCATTTAAACGTAACAAAACTATTTTAAGTGTTTTTAACTAGAAAGACACAAAACACCATTAGAAAATAACTAAGAAGGCCTATCTCAACGGAGAAACAGAAATAAATTTGTTTTACATACATTTTGCCCATTCAATAACGGTGTTAGTGTTTTCATGTTAGTGTCGACGTAAATGTTACTCATCAATGTTATATGTTCTATAAATGTTTAAATATCAAATCATATCTCTAATAAATCACTGATATTACAATATCTATAGCTTCCAACCAATACACACTTCAACAAACGTTGTCATGGAAACTAAATGTTCAGCTACTAACAATATCAGTTTTATTTTTGTTCCCTTATTAATCCATGTTCATATCACTTTCAGAAATTTATATTTCGAAATTTCTTTATTTCACTGTTTGAAAGGTGAGTTTATAATGAGCTATTTTTTAATTTCAAAAAAATGAAAACAAGAAAAGAAAAGAGCAAATTAACACCCTACACGGGTACCATTCTTCAAAAGCTACAAGCGCGTTGTGTTGGTTCGTTCGTTGTCAAAGAAACTGATAGCGCTAATAAAGGAATAAGTAAAACACGTTTCTTGAGTAGAAAATTAGACTTAATACCTTTAACTAAAAACTTACCAAAAACTTTCACTTACTTCGACGTCTGTAATGAGATTTATACGACTTCGTTCTCCACCATGCACAAAAACAGAAGCCAGCCAAATAACAGCTTTCTTTACTAAGTTTGAATGCGAAACTAAAGTATTACTGTTAGTTACGCTGTTAAACCTGAAAGTCACCGTCACTTCTCAAAGTTTATCATTTACAATACATCAAAAATATTTTGTTTTGGTTATATTTTTGTTGTACACTAACAATAATTTGTTGTTTTCACTCTACTCGACACTTCTAGTTGCTGATGAATATAGAAATACGAAACTTTACTCACGGTTAAGCCTAAACGTCGACATGTTTAGTCTGTAGTACAAAAAGAACCAAAACCCCAATATCTAAGTAGCCGCCTATTTCAAATTTTGCACTTACAGAAATAAAATGCCAAAAAAAAAACGAATTCAATAAGGTAATAGTCGGATGAATCTTTATCTTTTTAAAAATCAAATAAATGTATAATGATTCGCAGATTGACTGTTGATATGGGATCAATAAAAACGAAACGTCGCGTGTTTAAATGGATTTCCATTTTATCTTTTACAGTAATTTTTAAATAGCTATTTTAGTCTGAATTTTTATAATGCTTCTAAATGTGAAAACCCAAAACGAATACTCAGTAATGTGTAAGTGGTATGTATATGGAATAGCGTACTTGATAGATTGTTGTTTTTTCATGAAGTCATATTGATTTCAGTTCGGAAAAATTGTCTCTGCGGCGTTCTTTAGCTTGCTAAAAATTGAAAGAGCATTTTATTCCATCTGATAATATTAAATAGATTAATGAAGAAAAAGGCCTAGAGTAGTTTTTTATTGTTGGTAAACGTACTTGAACTTAACATATCAAGGATTGAGTAATCACGTTATTGAAAATAAATCTGAATTAGAAAAATCACCGAGTAACGTGACATCCAATGTCGTGGTGGAACAACTTTATCAGAACTGCATTCTGACGTGTGACCTTATGTAGGTAATTTAATACCACCTAAAATTCTTCATAAGAACATCCACGTGCCTCAGACAACAATACACAATGAGCACGAAAAGGATTTTCTTCTGTAAAAGCGACACAAGTCAATCATAGACAATGTGTTTCCATGACGTATACAAGAAAGGTAAACCAATAACAACGTGTCATAACACTCGACTAAGCACATGTGTACCTTCGTGGTTGTAATACGTTTTTTACTAGCCAGTAGGTCAGAACTTTCTAAATGTGGTACATATTATGATACTATTTCGAAGGAATTCGAGATCATCGTAAAATTGTGGAGATTGAAACAAAGATGGCGCCTTCTGCTTAAATGTGGGCTAATGTTTGTGAACATCTTTACCAAAAAGAAATACCAATTTTATATGGATAATAGAACAAAGGGGTACTTGTTAATGTTAGACTTCTACACTTACCTCCCTCTAAACCATTACATACCTCGAGCAACTAAAGAATAAAACTGGTATTAATGCTACTCTATACAAAAATATACAGGTCAAGTGGTCATACACAGCATGTATAGATTTCTGTGTGAACATATGAGAACATACATGTCAAGTGGTCAGACACAGCATGCATACATTTGTGTGTGATAGGACCGTTGATAGGACTGTTGATAAAGATGCTTGAATACCATTATCCTCGTACACTAGATTTATTATAGAGAGCATGAAGGTAGGAGTGGTGAGATTAGGACATGTCATTCTTACGACAAAAAAATTCCAATAGAAACTACGTTGAAGGAAAATTATCAAAACTAGCTGGGATACACGTGCCCTGACCAGAAGTTATGTAAATTCATGACCAATGAAAGATTATCTTAGGACATAAAAAGATGTCTTCTTTAAATATAGGCCCGGCATATCCAAGTCGATAAGGCGTTCGACTCGTAATCCGAAGTTCGCGGGTTTGAATTCCCGTTGCACTAAACTAAAACCATTTTACTCTTTACACTATAGAGGGCCCAGATGCAAGACTGCGACATCAAAAATTGCTAGAGTATATTTACCTCAGCAAAACAGAAAAAAATATATAAAAAACGGATGCCAACCGTGGGTCTGTGAAAAGAAAATGGCGTCTCTTGTATTAAAACAACCAATCTCCGCTAATTTAAAAAAAAACAACTAGCGATGAAATTCATCATGTGAATTTGCTACTTAGGCGTGCACGAACATGGAGTTTCTGTTGAAAGTCAGCCCTACCAGTGAACTTAGCCTGTTGTACACGTTAATGAGGAAATCAATTACTTCTTTATGGTCACGTGCACTGGACTTGGTAGTATTTTAACGTAATACTGCAGCAGAAACTGTTCGGGAAAAAAAAATATAACACGTTGCAACAATATGAATAAATTAAACGGAGTTCCATTATTTGTCGCCTTATTCTCCAGCTGAGTTATAAAAGATCGTAACAAGATATGATTATCAGAAACCAATCTGCTTCTGACTTAGAATAGCCGAGAATTAATAAGAAATGGCGCGCAATGTCAGATCAATGTACGATAAACTACATCTAAGTTTGAAAAGTCAGGATGTAATTATTTTAATATAAATATAGCCTCACCCCGCTAGTACAGCTGTAAGTCTACGAATTTACAACACTAAAATCAGGGGTTCGATTTCCCTCGGTGGGCTCGGCGGATAGCTCGATGTGAGTTTGCTATAAGAAAACAAACACATATATAAACGGTTCATTTCTTACGAATATAAATGATATTCATTATTACTCCATTAAAAAAATAACTTTTATTTTAAAACAAATACAATAACACTTTAATTAAACTACTACACAAAAAAAATCGTCAGATAGTAAAGAAAGAAAAAGAAATAAACTACCGACGATGTTCGTGTTTCGAAAATAGTTAAGCCTATTTCGTGACTCTTAATGTCTATCGATCGTGCTTGTCGCGTGTGCAGTACGTTTTCTGAACGCGGTATTAGTTCAGTAAGGCATTTCAGTACATTACACAATACGCTGTAAAGAAGGAAACAGTTGATTGGATCTATGATATAGAGTAACTGCTTCAAATATCAGATTAGAAGAAGGGTTCATTATCTATCGAGTTTGATAGCCAACAGGTAGCGTTTTCAACGTCTTAAGTTTTCAAAAAGATTGTCTTCTAATTACTTCAATAAATAACAACGTTTTTTGAGGAGCAAGTTAAACAGTCAGAGCCGGGAGCAAAATAAATTATCTAAGCAAACAGAAGGTTTTGCTTTAACTCCAAAACTACATAATTGACAATTTGAAAATATTTATATAAGCTGGAATAATTAAAAAAACACAATTAGAAAATTAGTTTCTTGAATGATTGTTACACGTGAATAAAGACTTTGGTGTAACAAGAATTACTTGAAGTAAACAGTTGTTACATGTGAACAAAAACTTTGTTGTGACAAGAATTACTTGAAGTAAACAGTTGTTACATGTGAATGAAGACTTTGTTGTGACAAGAATTACTTGAAGTAAACAGTTGTTACATGTGAATAAAAAATTTGTTGTGACAAGAATTACTTGAAGTCAACAGTTGTTACATGTGAGTAAAGACTTTGTTGTAACAAGAATTACTTGAGGTAAACGATTGTTACATATAAGTAAAAAGTCCGTTACGTAATATTCAGAATTCGTTGAGAACAATATAAGATAATTTCTGTTCATTACAACATTTGTTGTGTAATTAAAAATTGTCCCTTTAAGCACTAGCTACGTGTGGTATATAGAGAAAGGTATATATTTTACAAAACATGTAAAAAACATAAGATCTTTGATACCCTCAAGCCATTTGTGTTCCTACGTTAGAAATAGTAAAGTCATTTTGACTATTTGAACCCACAGTAAGATATAAAAGTATTTCTGTCAGCTCTACTTACAAACACCTTGTTAGTTATTTAGATGTTGAAGTAAACAGTTGTTTACTTCCTGTTGAATATTTTACAAGTCTCTTAAACTTGATTCTAGTAGAACAAAATCACGCTGGACATAAAACAACTTCAGAAATTGTTATTTCGCTTTTGTCGTTTCGTACTTTAATTTTAAGCCTAACTAACCTGGACGTGCTATCTTAATGTAACAAACACTTGTCTGTTTTGCTTTTGTTTGTTTCTTTACGGCTACGTATAAAGCTATTCCAAATTTTCTAAATTACGGACGGCTAGCGCATGAGAGCTAAGGCGCAGATCCGCGAGAAAGCCAACAAACCACATTACATTACATTACCAAACCTCCATTACATGGGTTATGTTAATTTTAACAAACGCTATTTCTTTCTGAAATAACCTGTGAACACTGGGTTATATGACCAAAATAGGTTGTTACAAAAAAAAAACATCACCACCAAAACGAAACCTAAAGCAGCCATAGGTTCATAGCATGCACGTGACGCATTACGTAAAACTTGCAGGCAATCTCTCAGTAATTGCGTATGTCGTCATGCTATTATCCATGTGAGCTCTGTTCACGCAACTGGACAATGAAAAAAAACTATTTTGACATAGGATCGCGTGACAAAGAAGTAATAAATATGTTTCATACATTTCCAAAAAAGTTTAATAGAGACATTGTTTTTTAATATTATTCTGACTTCACAGAACAGATTAACTAAACGCAGATCTCAATTAACAACTATAAAGGAATAGCTTACCAATCAAGGACCTAAGATAACAGACAGATTAACCAATCACGAACATAAATTAGCAACCATCGCAGAACAATTGACCAATCACAGATATAAAGTAGCAACCATTACAGACCAAATTTTGGATGCTGATTAATGGTCAAAAAGCAAATGAACTTAATGTTAACCTTTTTTATACATTTAATAATAAAAGTATTTTATGGAATGACCCCTTATATCGTTACTATGGTAACTATTGTAAATATCTACGTTTAAACAAAATTTCAGCCACAAAAAAATTCTACAAGTCAAACACTACAAATAAATTGACCAACATTTTGTCTTTATCCAATGACAACCGAAATATATAGTTACAACACGTAGAATGAAGATATTACTTCTGTTCCAGTTACAACACGTAGAATGAAGATATTTCTTCTGTTTTAGTTACAATACGTACTGCTGTTGTAATTTCTCGCTTTCTTTCTGATTCGCGTCATTTTACTTCCAGTTTTAGCACTAAATTTTTAATTGCAGAAATATTTCATAATCGAAATATTTTAAGATATTGCTTACTTCTTGATGTAAAAAAAAATTTCCAATAAAGCAAAATTATTATCAAATATAATACGTTAAATGTACCAATTGGTAACAGTACAAATCTTAATCACGTCTCTACTGTGAAATAGGCTATTCTGAGCAGAAAGTGACACAACCGCTTTGCCAGTTTCTTATACTGGTCTGCAACATCTCCTCACTTCTCCTGCCTTGCGACAATTTTCTTTAAAAATTAACAGTACTGAAAATCGTCACAGAAATTTTGATTTTTTGATCAATTTTTTCACATTTTCCAGAGAATAAAACACGAAAGGATGTAGGTCTCCTTAGAACAGGCTACAAAACTAAATTAAGATATTTAAAATACATTGAGAGCTTTGAAATCAAAATCCATTATAGATTGAGGGTTCTCTTTAAATTGTAAACGTTCCCCGGATCTGTTGGGCTGAACTGGGTGTGCAACTTGCCAGTCAAACTTCGGATCTGTTAGACTGGGCTGGGTGTGCAACTTACCAGTCGAACTTCGGATCTGTTAGGCTGAGCTGGGTGTGCAACTTGACAGTCAAACTTCGGATCTGTTAGGCTGAGCTGGGTGTGCAACTTGCCAGTCAAACTTCGGATCTGTTAGGCTGGGCTGGGTGTGCAACTTGCCAGTCAAACTTCGGATCTGTTAGGCTGAGCTGGGTGTGCAACTTGCCACTAAATTTTCCAGATCTGTTAGGTTGAGTTGGGTGTGCAACTTGCCAGTCAAACTTCGGATCTGTTAGGCTGAGCTGGGTGTGCAACTTGCCAATCAAACTTAATTTATTTATTGGTTCGATCTTTATTTAAACACAAGTAAGGACGACTTTCAATGCATGTCTCCAGGTGAAGAAGTGGTAATTCATGGACTTACATTAAAATACAGCGTTGATTCATTTGAACTAAATAATAACAACACGAGCTTTTACATATCTTAAATTATCTTTGTTAATTATATGATTTGTGTTGTTTCGTAAGGCATTAAAATACTTACTACACCTGGCATGGCCAAGCGCGTTAAGGCATGCGCTCGTGATCTGAGGGTCGCGGTAAACATGCTCGCCCTCCCAACCGTGCGGGCGTTATAATGTTACAGTCAATCCCACTTTTCGTTGGTAAAAGAATACTCCAAGAGTTGGCGGTGGGTGGTGATGACTAGCTGCTTTCCCTCTAGTCTTACACTATTAAATTAGGGACGGCTAGCACAGATAGCCCTCGAGTAGCTTTGTGCGAATTTCAAAAACAAATGCCCCCCCAGTGGCTCAGCGGTATGTCTGCGGACTTACACGCTAAAATCCGGGTTTCGATACCCGTGGTGGGCAGAGCACAGATAGCCCATTGTGTAGCTTTGTGCTTAATTCAAAAAAACAAACAAACAAATCAAAAACAAACAAACAAATACTTATCAGTGATGTCGAGAAACCCACTTGTTGAGAATTTTATATGCAAAAACGGCTCGTTTGGGTTCAGAAAATATTTTGAATAGAAGAGCGAACAACGTTTCGACCTTCTTCGGTCATCGTCAGGTTCACAAAGAAAGAGGTAACTGACCGGAAGCTGACCACATGTTTGGAAGGGGTTGTGTAACTGAGTGTCGCAATGTAGAGGGCGGGGCTGGATGTTTGAATATAATTTTATCCATAATATTAATATAGGTATAAAGGCGTTCCTTTATATTGGTTTATTTTGGGTTTAAGTTGTTGTATAAGTAAGGCTTCTTTAATTTTTCGTTTGTTTATGTTTGTTTCTTTATTTAGTATTTTAGTGTTTTCTATGGTTATGTTGTGTTTATTTGACTTGCAGTGTTCGAAAATGTGTGAAGGTGACTGTTTATGTTCTTCGAATTTGGTTTCCATTTTTCTACTTGTTTCTCCAATATAGAAGTCGTGGCAGTTATCACATTGTATTTTATAAATAATGCTGGTGTGGTGTTTGTCAGTGTAGTTCTTATATAGTATAGCCTCAGTTGTGCGCCTGGTTTTTGAATAAATTTAGTGTTAACTGGAATGTTATATTCTGTTACTAGTTTTTTCCAAATGTTGGTTATTTGTTTGCTGATGTCAGGAATATATGGTATACGGCAGTATATGGTTTCGTGATTTTTTGATTCGTGAGATATATTTACTTTTGTTGGTTGATTTTGCTTTCTGTCTAGGTGTGTGTGTGTATAATGTTTTCTACGGTTTGTGGAGGAAACTTATTGATGTTGAACCCAAACGAGCCGTTTTTGCATATAAAACAAATACTTACTACAAATACACTAATTAAAGTGAAATAATTTCTTCTAACAGTTATTTTAATTAAAAAATCTCACATTTTTTATCTTTTGTTTTAAATTTTCTCTCCGTGTTAAACGATGTTTAATTCTGTTCTACATTTATTAACAAAATAATTTCTGTTTTTCAGTTAGGCTTAAATGGAAATATTTTAAACAAAGTTCTTCCAAAGTGCGATATTTTCCCATAATTCACTTATTTATTGGTTTTAAAAAGTGAGGGCAATTATTTGAATTTTTACATAGATTTATGTAACTTATCTGTTTTTTTTTTCCAACATACAGTTGCTTACAGGCCCGGCATGGCCAGGTGGGTTAAGGCGTTCGACTCATAATCCGAAAGTCGCGGTTTCGAAACCCTTTCGCACCAGACATGCTCGCCTTTTCAGCCGTGGGAAGTTATTATGTGATAGTCAATCCCACTATTTGCTGATAAAATAATAGCATAAGAGTTGCCTGTGAGTGGTGATGACTAACTGACTTCCCTCTCGTCTTACACTGCTAAATTAGGGACGACTAGTGCAGATAGTTCTCGTGTAGCTTTGCGCGAAATTAAAAATAAAACAATGCTTACTTACAAAAGAGACAAGATAACAAATACATTATGTGAGCTACACACAGCTAAATCTAGAGATTAAGTCGTCCTGAAATATCAGTCTATGTAATATGTGTAAAATAATGTAATATATAAGAAGTATTTGTTTTATTACACGAACAAACAAGCCTCACAAACCAGATTGTCCATTATGACCAATAATGTCCACATATGAATCGTTTAATTACAATCTTGGTAAAAACATAGCATGAGTATTCTCCAAATGTGTAACATCAGCCAGCTCATTCATCAAAGACTCTTTTAATTTCAAGTCTAATCTAAATAAACTTAATCATAAAGCCTTAATGGCCAGTTTCGATGTTATATCCCTCTTTACAGAAGTTCCAACCACTAAAGCCCGCAAGATAACCTTAGAACTCTATATCCGAGACCCTAACCCATATATAGACATTCCCAGCAACCAATTAGCAGCCCTCAAAAAATTCACTACGAAGACAAACTTTATCTTCAACAACCAAAACTATATACAAACAAATGGCCGAAGCATGGTCAACCCAGTATCACCAGTTCTAGCCAATATTTTTATGACACAAGTTGAAACACAAGCAATTAATACAGCATTACATCCACCACTATACTGGTACAGATATGTAGATGACACGATTGCAGGATTCAAATCTACAGAACACATACTTAATTTTTTCAATCACATTAACTCTATACATCCCAACATTAACTTCACATGTGAACAGGAAGAAAGCAATCAAATATCATTTCTTAACTTCAAAATTACAATAACCGATACACAATTCAAAACAGAAATCAACCGAAAAATCACCCATACTGGACTATACATTCCTTGGGACTCAGCACATGAAACAACACAAAAACTTAACACACTAAGAAACCAAATAAACAGTCATAAACCTATGCTCACCAGATAAAATTAATGATGAATTAGACAAAATAAAACAATACTTCATCAACATCAATAAGCTTCTTTCACAAATCGCAGAAAACATTATATGCACACACCTAGACAGAAAGCAAAATCAACCAACAAAAGTAAATATATCTCACGAATCAAAAAATCACGAAACCATATACTGCCGTATACCATATATTCCCGACATCACCAAACAAATAACCAACATTTGGCAAAAACTAGTAACAAAATATAACATTCCAGTTAATACGAAACGTATTAAAAAATCGAGCACAAAACTGAGGTCTATACTATGTAAAAACTACACTGACAAACACTACACCAACATTGTTTATAAAATACAATGTGATAACTGCCACGACTTCTATATTGGAGAAACTAGTAGAAAAATGGAAACTAGATTCAAAGAACATAAAAAGTCACTTTCACACGTTTTCGAACACTGTAAGTCTAATAAACACAACATAACCATAGAAAACACTCAAATACTAAATAAAAACAAATATAAACAAACGCAAAATTTAAGAAGCCTTACTTATGCAACGATTCACGCCCAAAATAAACCAACATAAAGGAACACCTTCATACTTACATCAATAAAAATATGCAACATCTTAGCATGCCCTCTACATTCATACACTCAGTTACACAACCGCCTTCAAACATATGGTCAGCTATTGGTCAATTATCTTTTTCTTTGTGAACCTGACGATGACTTGATAGGTCGAAACGCTGTTCGCTCCTCTACATAGTACTTTCTCTACTTTTACCAGTCGATTTTGCGTGTAAAACAAACAAATATTATCATGAAATTTCTCTGCTTCAATCTTCCTATTTCAAACAACATATCAATTTTGGATTGTCTTTGTTTTCAAACGTAGCTTTTTAAGTTGTATTCGAAATTCCTTGTGATTAATGTTACCTTCTTTTTTTAATTTGAACGGAGTTAAAAGTTCTATATTTTCAGGATAATGTTATTTTGACGGAGAAGCGCCATAACCTTTTTTAAATTTTTGGTATATTTTGTTTTGGAATTTCGCGCAAACTTAAACAAGGGCTATTTACGCTAGCCTTCTCTAATTTAACAGTGTAACACTAGAAGGAAGACAGCTTGTCATCATCACCCACCGCCAACTTTTGGGATACTCTTTTACCAACGAACAGTGGGATTGACAGTTACATTATAATGCCCCCACTGCTCAAAGGGCGAGCATGTTCGGTGCGACAGGGATTCGTATCTGCGACCCTCGGATTAGGAGTCGAACTCCTTAACCCACCTGGCCATGCCGGTCCTTCTGGTATACACTTCCGAAACCATGATAATGTAATTGTTTTATATGTGTGTTTTACGTAAGAATTTTCCTAAAATGATTTTGTGTTAATATATCCTATACTTGTTGCAATAATACGAGTAAACCTACATTTCGTGAGATGCATATTGATTTCAATCAGCTTCAGTAGGTGCTATGGCCAGATGGTTAGAGCACGCGACTTGCAACCAGAGAATGATTAATTCCCATCACACCAAACATGTACGTCCTTTTGGCTGTAAAGGTGTTATGACATCACACAAAAATCATTCGTTGGAACAAGTGTAACCCAAGAGTTGGCGGCGGTTGTTAAAGACTAGCTGCCCTCCCTCTATCTTTTCACTGTTAAATTAAGGACTGCTAAACTTCGTGTAATTCCTCACGAACAAACCAAACTGCATCATAATTCAGAAATACAATACCTGGTACCCCTGACGGAAATTTGTAACATAACAGAAAATAACATTCGATTTTTAACATTATTTTAACATAACTTGTCAAATTATTCATTATATTTTAAATAAAAAACCACAAATATTTTACAACGTAGTTCTCTGCAGTTTCTACTCCTATTATGAGACTTCCAAAAATCGCTTAAATTTAGTTTTACTTATTACTATAATATACCTTGTTTTGTTTGTTTGTTTTTGAATTTCGCACAAATCTACTTGAGGGCTATCTGTGCTGGCCGTCGCTAATTTAGCAGTGTAAGGCTAGAGGGAAGGCAGCTAGTCATCACCACCCACCGCCAACTCTTTTGCCAACGAATAGTGGGATTGATCGTACATTATAACGCCCCCACGGCTGGGAGGGCGAGCATGTTTGGCGCGAACCCGCGACCTTCCGATTGCGAAGCGACCCTATGAAAATTATTACTCTAAAGTAATAATTATCGTTATTAAATTGTGGACGTTTATTTTTGTACTTCTAAATTAGTGCAGTGTTGAAACATTTAACATTATTTATTAAAATATTTGTAAATATGTTAGTGTAGTAAACTAAAGGTTTCTAAATGCTTTCTAGATTTTTGTGATAAAGACTTTTCATTTTTCATCTTTCAATTTATGTCCAACAGGCGAATTCAATAAATAACATTTCATGGACGTTCTCCTGATCTAGACTTTCCTTTAAACAAAGTTAGAATACACAGCAAGTTTTAAAAACTTACGTTATTAGCTATTCGTCTGCTTTAAGGTTTACTAATTTTGTCTTTATTATTGAAACTGTTACATATTTGTAAAACATGTCAAGTAAAATCATAAACAACCAAATTACGCAAGTTTATGTGATATTCCGTTTGTATCCAGTGGTTAGTTATTTAGGAAGATTTCTTTCCATTGTTAACTTTCATAGGTGGCGTACTTATCGTTATTTTATATCTGTTGTGAAGTTTAAAATGTTAACATGCAATTTATTGAATACTAACGAGTGGTCTTGTAGTATTTCTAAACCTTTTTATACTTACAACATTAAGTAACAGAACATTTTTGAAAATCTTACTACATTCGCCATAGTTTTCACTTTTAAAATTATAAATGGCAACCATTATGTGTTAAGCCTAAGGTGAGTGTGGACATTGTTACAAATTATAATTCGTCCACTAAACTTACAAATATGTTGTAACTGTTAACGTTAAATTAAGATTAAGTTAATATGCTATAAATGTTCTGTGATCTTTAAATCTTAAGTTTCACTAACGTTATTAAAATCAAGTCTTTAGTATGTAAATTATATCCATACGCTAAACAGTAATGTTAGCATATAGTAACCGTAAGTTATATTTGCCAATATATTTTACCAAGTGTAACAGCCTTGGTCGTTGTCAAATATCTTGCACATTTTAGTTTCGAGTATTCAGAATGCTATTAAAAAGGTTACATTTGTAATAGTTTTTAATTTCAAGCTGTCTCCAAACAATTCAAAAACAGATTACTCGTCATTAAAATACGAAACTTTTATTAGTTAGTATACAGAACAATATATAATAAACTATGTTGATACGTACAACTAAAAGAAGAAATAAAATCATTTACGTTACTTCCAAGCTTTGTCCACTGAATAGCACAAACACCAGTACTTACAAAAAGTATGCAAAACTCAACAGGCAAAAGTAATGAAACCAAGATAAGTAAATCTTAAAATAATTAAATATATTCCATTTCAATATGTCGCTTGTTTTCACTTCTATCAGTTATGATGATTAATTTCAGACCAAAAAGTCAATATTGATAATAGTAAAAATAACAAACAATTTTTCTTCATTTTTAAATAGTATTTTAAAAGGAATATCACAGCACAATAAAACAGGCTATTTTTCACTCTACTCATAGTTTCCTTTGAAGTCAATAAACTTGAATTTAAATATTAATATTTGTGTGTGTTTATCATTTACACGTAAATAACCTGAACCAAAACAAATGTAAAAAAACCTAATGAGCATATTGTTACTAAAACCTTCAACTGACGTTTGAAGCCGTCTTGTATTCAGTTCGACAATTCTGATTAAACAATATTAACCACTTGTCCAATCACACTTCAAACTAAGAACTGCTTCAATGTGTTGAAGTACACTTCACATCAACTCCAGGTTTTGAGGTCACATTTAAAAACATTTCATTTAAACCATATAAACTTGTCTCTTTTTTTAACCAATATGATTGTTCATTTTACAACTATAAACCATACAATCCGTCATTAAATTCAAGTTATGAAAAAAGCTATAGTTTCACGAGACGAACTATAAATAATTTATATGAAAGAAAAAAGAAACATTTTATTAAAATTTTATGTTTGTCACAAAATTAAAACTACAAACCTGAAACCTAACACATCCATGAAACTATAATTACAAAGGAAAACTGGTAATTGTTGGGGCTAAAGTTATACTGGTCATCCAAAGGTCAGACACGAGATATGAACCCTGAACATATGTATGGCATTACATAATCACAGGATGCCGTAAACACATTACGGCACTAGCATGTTGAATAATGCAACGTGTTGTATTCAGAAGTGCCATCTGCTCATCTTGTAACCATGACAATAAGTAACGTAACAGTTAGTGAGTAATCGTCAGGTTTCCGGTTCCAATACTTTACACATAATTTACAGAAATTAGAGTTTATTCACTAACAAGATAGTTTTAGTAAACAGACAAGCCAAGAGTGAGAAAACATAACCCAATATAAACACCAAACAGAAAATACATTTAATGAAAAAAAAATGCAATGTAATAGTCACCACTGTTTTTGGTATCATGTGTATTTTTATATATAACATTCAAACTCCTGTTACCACCAAAATTATTCAAGTTTTGCCCTCATTCTGAAACATTACTAAAGTTGATGTAAACAGATTTAACTCAACTTACAAAGAAGTTTGTTGTGAAAACATTACAAATTGAACAGTTTTTATAAACTACCAGTTTCTTAAATAATACGATTTGAAAAAAAACGAAAACATTACCTCAGAATGAAAGTATTCAGTGATATCAGTTCTTCAATAATGTAGATAAACAGAAGTAAACATTAAACAGAGAATATAATTGTAACAACTACCAGTTTAATAAATTTATAATTACTTAAACGTTGAGTATTTATGTTACGTAACAGTTTTGAACAACAAGTTATATATATCAATAAATAATTTAGGTAAGTATTTCACACAAACAAATTAAACTTTAGTAGAGACAGTTTTGGTATAACTTTGGTCTTGACAATGAAATCAAATAAATATCGATAAACTCACTGGAATGGAAGGCCACCGTCCATTGTAAAAAGACAAGCATAGAGAATGACATTTCAAAAGTCTTCAGGTCCAGAAGACGAATCTTTCGAAACATCGTCTTCTATGTTTGAAACTTTTCACAACACTCGTTGTCTGTTCCAGTGTATTCACCATGAACACTCTGGCTAAAAAAACCTATCAAAACTTGGCCTAAAACATCTATCATAGAAAGGATAAATATAACCTAAAAATGTGTTTTGTAAAAGAAAATTCCTCAACCTAAATGTTACTAGACAGAACTTAAAACCAGTTCCAATCATATTTCAGTTCATCACTTTATAACAGAATGATTATAATGTTGGTAAATCACAAAATACATTGAGAGATTCTACGTTAAAAAACAACAGTTATTAAAACAATGAGATGCATCACAAATATATCACAACCAAATTCAACTTTACAGGAACTAAATGTTTAGGTCTGTTTATGTTAGAATGGATCGTTCGCTTTCATTACAATTATCTTTTGTAAATATTTATTTCAAAGGATCAAAATATATATACTGGATAAAACCTATGTTTCTTTCATTATTCTCTTAAGATTTTAGATCAGTGGAAAATTCTGTTTAAAAACAGAACAAAAGTAGATATGTTTCACTTCTTTGTGTATTTTGCTTGTAATTTGTCAACCATCACTTGACATAAACGGTCAATATTGTACTCGTGTTTCCATCCCCAGTCATTTCTAGCATTGCTATCATCAAACACCTCTGGCCAGGAATCAGCTGAAAAAAAATATTAGAATTTAGCACTAAGTGGTGTTTAAATCACTTGAAGAACACGGTTTATAAAAATATTCAAGATTAGAATTTCAAAGTTTTTAAGTTTTTGAAATTTAAAATATCTGTTCACATGACATTTTCTTCTGATAAAAAAATCTAAAACTGACCATTTAATAACTCAGATTGTTCAATTAAAACAATTCTAGATTTTACATTTTAAAATAAAAGACAGTAAGACGTCCAGTAACCAGAACCTCTCCAAAAAATCAGGATTTATTTATAATTCAACAAGTACAATTTTCTTTCACCAGTACATTCAAGGTATCTCAAATTAATATTCCATTTACACTAGTATATTTAACTCCCCCAAGACTTCCTCAATAATTAATATTCCATTTAAACTAGTATATTTAACTCCCCCAAGACTTCCTCAATAATTAATATTCCATTTAAACTAGTATATTTAACTCCCCCAAGACTTCCTCAATAATTAATATTCCATTTAAACTAGTGTATTTAACTCCCCCAAGACTTCCTCAATAATTAATATTCCATTTAGACTAGTATATTTAACTCCCCCAAGACTTCCTCAATAATTAATATTCCATTTAGACTAGTATATTTAACTCCCCCAAGACTTCCTCAATAATTAATATTCCATTTAAACTAGTATATTTAACTCCCCCAAGACTTCCTCAATAATTAATATTCCATTTAAACTAGTGTATTTAACTCCCCCAAGACTTCCTCAATAATTAATATTCCATTTAGACTAGTATATTTAACTCCCCCAAGACTTCCTCAATAATTAATATTCCATTTAGACTAGTATATTTAACTCCCCCAAGACTTCCTCAATAATTAATATTCCATTTAGACTAGTATATTCAACTCCCCCAAGACTTCCTCAATAATGAATATTCCATTTAGACTAGTATATTTAACTCCCCCAAGACTTCCTCAATAATTAATATTCCATTTAGACTAGTATATTTAACTCCCCCAAGACTTCCTCAATAATTAATATTCCATTTAGACTAGTATATTCAACTCCCCCAAGACTTCCTCAATAATTAATATTCCATTTAGACTAGTATATTTAACTCCCCCAAGACTTCCTCAATAATGAATATTCCATTTAAACTAGTATATTTAACTCCCCCAAGACTTCCTCAATAATGAATATTCCATTTAAACTAGTATATTTAACTCCCCCAAGACTTCCTCAATAATTAATATTCCATTTAAACTAGTATATTTAACTCCCCCAAGACTTCCTCAATAATTAATATTCCATTTAGACTAGTATATTCAACTCCCCCAAGACTTCCTCAATAATGAATATTCCATTTAGACTAGTATATTTAACTCCCCCAAGACTTCCTCAATAATGAATATTCCATTTAAACTAGTATATTTAACTCCCCCAAGACTTCCTCAATAATTAATATTCCATTTAAACTAGTATATTTAACTCCCCCAAGACTTCCTCAATAATTAATATTCCATTTAGACTAGTATATTTAACTCCCCCAAGACTTCCTCAATAATGAATATTCCATTTAAACTAGTATATTTAACTCCCCCAAGACTTCCTCAATAATTAATATTCCATTTAGACTAGTATATTTAACTCCCCCAATACTTCCTCAATGATTAATATTCCATTTAAACTAGTATATTTAACTCCCCCAAGACTTCCTCAATAATTAATATTCTATTTAGACTAGTATATTTAACTCCCCCAATACTTCCTCAATGATTAATATTCCATTTAGACTAGTATATTTAACTCCCCCAAGAATTCCTCAATAATTAATATTCCATTTAAACTAGTATATTTAACTCCCCCAAGACTTCCTCAATGATTAATATTCCATTTAGACTAGTATATTTAACTCCCAAGACTTCCTCAATGATTAATATTCCATTTAGACTAGTATATTTAACTCCCCCAAGACTTCCTCAATAATTAATATTCCATTTAAACTAGTATATTTAACTCCCCCAAGACTTCCTCAATGATTAATATTCCATTTAGACTAGTATATTTAACTCCCCCAAGACTTTCTCAATAATTAAGATTTGGTTGCTGAAGATTTTGAAGAAAATCATTGATTAAAGTCTATTTAGTACACAAGTTAAATTTTCAATAGACAACTGGTAATTACAGTTATTTGATGAGAATTTGGTGTTTAATGGAGATAGAAATAGTTTGTCTCTCTGTTAAAACATTCAGTTAAGAGATGTATTTTGTATATACGTCCATCGAAATTCAATCATTTTTGACCGAGTTATAGAGCAAATCTACTACGAAAAATCTGACCCAGTGTCAACAGACACAGAATTAGAAATTGTGAATTTTGACCTTCCAAAAACTAACCACTTCAAAGTTAAGTCATAGTCCAAATGTACACCAACTGTCCAAATCCATTCAGTTCACTTAGAAAAATACTGATCAGAAATGTACACACACACACACACACACACACAGTGGCAGAGACAATAATTAAACAGATCATATACCAATGTCTTGTCTGGAGTCAGGGTGGTACGAAACCTGAAACTCTGGGATCAGTTTTCTGAGAGCCTGAACCACTTCCTCAGGAGTAAAGCTTACTGCTGCAACATTATACGTCCTGAGTTTGAGTTTCTCTTCAGGAACTTCCATAACCTCAATCAATGAACGCAAACAATCATCTATGTACATCATAGGAAGACGGGTGTTAGGCCTAAGGTAGCACTGAAACTTGCCATGTTTGATGACATCGTGGAAAATTTGCACAGCGTAATCTACAAAATGTCAAATATCAATTACTTTTAGTATACTGAAAAACCATAACATACACAAGAGAGAGAGAGATATTTAAGAAGATACACAAACCATTAAATAGAACTAAAAGTTCCTTCTTATTGTGACTGGTTCACTGTCAAAATGTTGAATCTCATCAAATACACTGAACACTTAAATATAACATTGAAATTTCTAAAATTCAATTTATCTCGTCACCTAAAACCGAAGGTACATTCAGATGTGGTAAAAACAAAGAAACTTATGACACAACAAACTGACTTACAGTCAGTAAACAGAAACTGATCATTCAAATAGGGTTAAGTTCATACATCTTATCACAGACATCAATCTAAAAACTTAACTTATTACATTGATGCAAGAAATTTCTCTGATAAAATTGATTGTTTTTGATTAATTTGTCTGATCAAATCATCATAACACTTTGTTGGTTAAATTAATCTAATAATTATTGATGTTCAGATTTGAAATCACTTTTTTATTACACACACTGATTATTGAAACTGCTATTACTTTATGTCCTAATTTATTTAAAATTAGTCTCCAAACCCGTGACCCTGATTTAGAGTCAACCCACCCAACCAAGATGAAAAATTTACTACCATTAATCCAGTAACATCTAATTATTACTTAAGAAGCAAATAATAATAATACTTTAATAATCCAAGGATGGTAGTCAAACACTAGGAGTTGTTAACAGTCCTCCACTAGAGGGAGCTAGATGTCAAGATTGTATTCATAAAATTAACAGCACTTTTAACACTACTCACCAGTTGTCCCACCACCTGGGTGCGTGTCTGCCGATATCACACCTGGGAAACGCAAACACCTGAAGTCGACTCCAAACTTATGCTGATAGTACTGTTAGGAACAGAAGTTAATTTGTAGAGGTACAAAAAAACACGTTCGCTATCAAGGTTCACATTACTAACAAGCACAGGAAATTATGGAATATTGAAATCATATCTCACACAAAACATTCAGAGAACTGCATTTAAAGTGTTTCTCTACTTTAAACATCTTTACCTGAAGTCTAAAGACACTAACAATTGTGTAAATATAAAATATTTCAGTGAAGAAAAAATCTAGTATAAAAACACTGCACAGCAATTTTGTTGAAAAGTTTTGCTTCCTGAAAAGTTTCTGCTGAGTCTGACAGGTACCTGTCATCACCTGTTTTGCTTCATCACGTTGGAACTCTGAGAAATAGACAGTTAACTGTTTACCGGCAATAATGGTATTTAATTGCGTTTATGTTTCTAATACGTTATTAAGTTCAACATAATTAAAAGTGTTTTGCTCCTGATTTTCGTTTGTATTCAATGTCCGGTGCATCACGTTGCAGTGTCCAACAGTAGTCAGCAAGCATTGACAGATTTCAATGCCCTGATATCGTTTTTCCATTGTAGCAAAACTGAATATTTCGATGAAACGGTACGTGATGGGCAAATTTGGATGTGATTTTTGTGATCAGCAGCCAAAAATCTGTAAGGAACACCAACAGTGTTCAAGAAGCAAAAACTTTGTTGTGCAAATATAGAATTAAAACTATATTAAATGATAAAGTCATCTTTAAACAGGTCATAACAACATCATGACTTTAGTCTTGGTATCCATCTGCAAGAAGTCTTCATTCAAATTTATCCATAATAACCAACTAACAGCCAAGAGTGCTAGCTGGCAATTTGTGGGTAATTTTTGTCTCACCAAACATTTCATTCAAAGCTCAATGAAGACCTTTCTACACTCAGAATATGAAAAAAATTAAACACATGGACTTGAAATTTACACCTGAAGAATAGAGGTCTTCCCTTTAAAACAGTGAGGGTCTTCACCGGGTTTACTTTACCGTGATTCAATTTAAAGTTAAAACATTGATAAGAAAAAACAGATTTTAAGATTGGCAGTTGAACTTGAAACCAGATTGAGTATTTTCACACAAAATATTGTCCTGTCATTATATAACATTGTAATTGAAACTTAAATAAATCTAAGGTAAGATATATTTTTGTCAGTGTATGTATATTATTACATAACACTAATTACATGTACAGTTAAAAACCTTTATAAGTGAACACCAAGTAAACCAAAGTGTTATCAGATAGTTTGATGGTAGAGAATTAGCCCCTTTAGCTGGAAAATCTGGGTCAAAGTTCAAGTCCCAGTGTCAATTTTAACTTTAATGCCAAACATTATTCAACCATTTGTTGTTCTTACCATTGACAAGGTTACACAGACATACTAACAGATCTAAACTTAAATCACAAGAAATATTTGTTTTTACCTCTCCCAACAGCTCTCCATGTACCTTAGACACCCCATAAATAGTTCTCGGTCTCTGTACACACAAGTCGGGGGTTGGATTTCGAGGGGAATCTGGGCCAAACGCCCCTATGGTACTCGGTACGAATATACGCAGTCTGTACTGTTTAGCTAATTCCATAACATTGTGCAAGCCTTCGATGTTCACACGCATGGCCAGCGGGACGTTATGCTCGCCAATTGCACTAAGCAGAGCACTGAAGTGTATCAACCAATCAATTTGATGGGTGACAATAATCTCTTGGAGGTTCTTAAAATCCAGGATATCTGCATAAATGTAGGGACCTGAGAGGGGTTGAAATACTTTATATTAAAATATGTCATCTGTAGCTACAAAGATTCAACCAGATTTATAGATCATATAGTTACTATAAAAAAATAACTTAATTTCTAATGGTAAATTAACAGTTGTATTATTTTTTACTTTTATTTTGAAGTCAACAGTACCTTGTTACTTTATTTTGATTTATTCCAAAGTTATAAAACATCTTCACAAATTAACAATGTTACAGGGGTTTTATCACAGTAAAAGAATAATTGGTACAAGTGACACATTCCTGCAGATGGGGTTCTTGTAATGTGTTTAACACCCAGAGGTTAGAATTAGTAGATGTAAACACACGGGTTTCATCATGACCAGATGTTAATTTCCGAGAACTATTAAGTTATAGAATTGTTTCAGGCACTCTTGTGTCAAACACTAAACCTGTAGGTTTTCTATAGTTGTTGTGTTTTGACTTGGACCTCACAAATCTAAAACTCTAACAGCCAGTCACAAACTGAAGACAGGTTATTATGTGGCTAAAGGTAAACATTGTCTGATTTTCAAACCTATGGACGTAAATCAATTGATAACAAAACCACAACTGGCTATCTATCATTTCAACTGTGGGGAGCCAAACCCCATATTTTATCCTCGTAATTCATTAGACCTATTGTTATCCAGCTGAGGGAGCATCTGGTGACACCAATTAAAAGAATTAAAATCAAAACCATATTGTGTGAAACAACAATATACAAGTATAATTAAAAAGATAAGTTAATACAGTGGCCACTACTACCAAGAAGGTTCCTTGTAAAGATTGTAGTCACTAGAAACTCACCACTTTCTATGATTTGTTTTGGAGCTTTAATGATGTCAGACATTATAACGTTGTCTTGGCCATACTTGTTTCTAAGATGAAAGTACAATATTAAAAAAACATAAGCAAGTATCAAACTATAGAAAATCAATCAAACTATAAAAACTCAGTGAAACAAACTAAACTGAACAGAAACTCGTCAGTATGTTTTACAGATTTTACAAAGGGAACAAAAATGTGTTTATAAATAGGTGTGATGTTTTGGTCATGAATGGAGTAATGAAGTAAACAGAGTTAACAATAAATAACTAAATATATCTGGATTAAAACATCTTTAAAACAGATTTCTTAAGGCACAAAACATCCTTCAATGTGACGACTTCCTCAAAGAAGAAAATATACAACCACTTGTTATATCACAAGCAGATTCTCTCACAGAACAAACACTTCATGCAATAGTAACTGTGGATTTATAAACCCGATAATTAACGGACACGTAAGATGCAAGTACAACTGACACCTACTAGCTACTTACCTCCAAATTAACAACAAAAATTGTTTTATAGTAATTCTTTAGAAGTGTGTATGATTAAGATAACAAACTGGTCTCAAACCTAGTACAGAACATTCTATTGTCAAAAGTTACATTGCAAACCTTTATATTTTCTAACAGTTTGTTCAATAAACCGTCACTAGTAGAGAGACTCCAGCCACAAGTCTAAAGGAATATAACATATTCATACCTTAAAATCTTTGCCAGCCCTGTTCCAAGCTGTCCTAAACTCCCTACAAAAGAAACAAGTTCACAGTCATACATACACAAAAACTGGCATGTTTAGAGTTTATAGATCCCAAAAACAAAACGGTTTTTAAACACATAATAAATACATATTTTATTATTAAATTGTTTATCTGAAACTTATAAATGGTAAACTTTTGAATTTTCCAATGTCCTGACAGTTCTCTGTCAGAACATCTATATGACCACAGTAATGAAATGGTTGAAAACTAGAAACTATTTTTTAAAAACACTTGAACTATGTTTTGTTTTGAAGATATATGATCTTTAACAAATTATTTTATTGTACAATAAGTTGTTAGTAAGTTACAAAGGAAGCAACAACCAGGTTGGCTGCTTCATATCAGCAGAACAAAGGCACATTGTATCCAAGAGAAAATTAAAATGGACTGTGACATTTTAAAAACTGTTTACAACAACATAAATTGACAGTTTGAACTTATTTTCTTGAACATGTTTTTACAGATATTTGATCACACATTTTACAAAAAACAAATTACATTTATTATAAATATAACTATCATATGATTTGTTTCTCTACATTATGGTTAATGAAATCCATTGAACTGTACTCTTTGTTTATGAATTTCAGTTTTGAGACCCTTTATAAATATACTCCAGACTTATAGGGTAGTTATCTCACTCTGAATTCATTATAAACTTTATAAATTAACTGATTAGTAATTTTAAAAATAAAACACTCCACATGAAGAAGTGAACAGTATTCTAAATAAGGCACCTAATATCTCTGGCTCACCATAAATTATCAATTGAACTATGATGAACCAGCTACTACTATATTTGTCCTGTTTTTGTTACTTGTGTTATTAAAGAAGGACCTGCATTGTATGTTGTCTTCCTGAGAGAAGAAACCAGAGTTCAAGAGTTCATTTCATTACACAACAATTTTGTTGGAGAGTTTTACTTCCTGAAAAGTTTTTGCTGATTCTGACAGGTACCTGGTGGGTACGCACGAATATAGTTTTGGTTTTGCTTCATCACGTAGGAACTCTGAGAAACAGACAGTTAACTGTTTACAGGCAATAACATATTTAATTGCATTTACGTATCTAATATGCTTTTAAGTTCAACATAATTAAGTGTTTTGTTCCTGATTTTTGTTTGTATTAAATGTCTGGTGCATCACGTTGCAGTGTCCAACAGTAGTCAGCAAGCATTGACAGATTCCAGTTACCCTGATATCGTTTCTCCATTGTAGCAATGTCCTGGTAAAACCTTTCATCGTGTTCGTCACTGAGATTTGCAGGAAAGAAGTCCAAGTGTGAGTGGAGGAAATGAATCTTGAGTTTCATGTTGCACTACATTGTTTTGTATGCTTTGAGAAATTTGTCTACCAGCTGAATGTAATGTGGAGCTTTGTAATTGCCAAGAAAATGGTCAACAACGTCTTTGAAGGCTTTCCAGGCAATCTTTTCCAGCTCAACTAACCGTTTGTCACTCATAACATGTCTGATCTAAGGGCCAACAAAAATGCACTCTTTGATCAAGGTCTCAGTTATTCTTGGGAACATCTGTCTTAAATAATGAAAACCTTCGTCTTCTTTGTTCATTGCTTTCATGAAATTCTTCACAAGTCCTAATTTTATGTGAAGAAGATGCAAAAAAATCTTTGCCGGGTCGACAAGCAGTTCATGCACCCCATAATTTCTGTTCTGAATCTAACTCTTTATAGAGTGGCCAGCTATGTCTAGTATAATGTGACCTTTTGTCACGACTGTTCTATTCACAGATGAAACAACAGTACTTTGTACAGCCGAGCTGCAGTCCCAGTAACAGTAATGACTTTCAGATCTACACAGATATTCCAGTTGTACTTACTGTACTGGATGTGTTTCAGCAACATTTCCATGTTCTCTTAGGTTTCTTTCATGTGTGCTGTATAGCCAACAGGTATTGAAGGGTGAACATTGTGTAACAGAACAGCTTTGAGGCTTAACATTGATGAATCAATAAAGAGACGCCACTCCTGCAGGTCATGGTCACAACCTTTGATGTCAACTAAGAAACAGAGACTGTCAACTTGTGCAAAGAATTTGGTTATATCATCTTGGCAGCTTCAAAAAACAGAAATTTTCGTACCTGGTGAGAGCAAACACCATTCCTACAGTCTCGAACCCAGCAATTCAGCTTTTGCTTATGACAGACCCAAATCTCTGACCAGCTCATTAAATTCTGACTGTGTTATGAGATGTGGATCGTCTGAGGAGCAGGGTTCAAAATCCGGATCAATGTCACTACCAGTTCCCTCCATTGCAGTTTCTTCATCTGGTTCATCTCAGGTCCATTCCTCTGGTGGCTCATTGTTGAAGGCAGATTAGGGTATTCAATTGACTTATTGTTTTTGGTAAAGAAACAATACAATAATAAATGAGCCACTATACATATGACTGAATGTTAAGTCTCGTATCGTTACATTAATTCTTTGCAATACTTCGAAGATTGTGTGAATTTACTGTCATAAGAATTAGTAAACACTGTTGGTGGTTTAGGGACAAAATAATTATAATCAACCACATTTGATTGTTGGTTTATTGCTGACACACTTTGCCTGTTGATTTGTTCTTCTCGTTGGATCTGTATGAGTTCCAAAAATGGTTTCAACAACAACAAAAATTATAGATGTATGAAAAACATGAAAATCACTAATTCAACAATATAATAAAAATCCACACTTCTAGATAAACCAAAATTCCGTTTATTGTTTTGGAACTGGATGTACGATACATCAAATGTATACTAAATACTGCTTAAGCTGCAAAAACTACAAAGGCATGCTTATCACTCTGAAACAGAACAGACTTCGTCGACTATCTACTCTTGAGAAAAACTTCACAAAAAATCAATGAGGGAATTTTGATGCTAATTAAACACAAAACCTCAATATATTACAAGCACACAGGGTCTCTGGAGTTTTAAAATTAGAAAATATTAAATGGAAGACTTAGGACCAGACAAGTAAAACCTATAATGGCCATTATGTACAGAATACTTCAGTCTAAAAGTGGCATTGATACTGATGTGGCAAAGATGAGATGGACACAACATCAATTTCTTTATATTTACAATTACATTTCTTTCTATTAAAATATAAAACATGATGGTCTAATACCTTGTACTGTGGTAAGTTTTCTGTTTTTGTACCTCAGAATGTTCTACTAAATTTACATCGAAACCTAGCTTAAAACAAGTAAAAATTTAAATCTGTTGATATACCAAGATATCCCTTCCATTATTCTCAACTAATTGTTTTTGCGAGCTAATTTTCAATGTGCTGGAAGACAAAATAACACTGAAAAAACCACAGTGGTCACTTATATTTTCTAACAGTGACACACACTCATGATTTCAGACCAGTAAGAGACAATCTCACTTCACCAGTTATTAAGCCTCTCAGTTAAATGTCATAATTTCCCTAAAAGTATTATTATCATGTTACTGTTAATTATAACTGTTGGAAGTATTAACATCAATGGACTCCACAGTGGAGTAACAGGTGAAAAACGCAGCTGAAAATGTAGAAATACTAAGAAATCTAAGACACAAGTAATGAAATACATTTTTCAAACCTGTTATCAATACCCGAGGAGTATCTCCTTCTTCTATAACAACAGGGTCTGTTGTCATCCCGTTGAAGAACCGTACACCAACCATTCTGGGGAAGAAATGTGCTTTCGTTACAGACTTCCACGTCCAAATGTTTTCTCTCAAATATCTGGACATTTTCATACTAATCCTCGATCCGTGAAAAGACTGAGACAGATTATGGCAGACAACAGACATAGTTGGTTTCACAATGCTTCCTTCAGCTGTTAAAGATAATAAAAACACGACACACATTGAGCTAGGTACAAGAAAAAAAACAGTGATTTATATGTTGAATTTGGAAATAGTTAACACAAAAATATAATAAAAGGGCTTTGAGACATAATTCTTCTAACCTGGTTCACCCAAGTATCACTTTTCTTACACCATTATAGTTTAAACTTGAACACAGGTATAAACAAGTGGAAATGTTAATGCAGTGTTAATTAGAATATTTAATGAATATACTCGTGTGTTTTTTTGTCATTCCTAATTTAGTTTTATATCCATTATTTTATTCTACATTCTTGTCTGGATACAGATTTAGGGCTACTATAAGTCTCCTGAGGTAACCAAACAAAAATATTTTTGACTGCAAATATCAGGAACAGGAAGGGTAAAAAAACAGATGAAATTATATAATCTTTGTAAGTTATATAATGTTATCATTATATTTAATTACTACATTATTATATTTAGTTCTGGTCCACATACAAGTCCTACTTCAAATTTGATCAAAAACAAATTACAAAACTTAGTGTTAACATACTTAAAACAATTTTAAAATAATTTCAATAAGGAACAGTACATATTTTATTATCACACCAAGTCTTCCATGAAACAGAAAATGATGAAAAATTTGATTAACCTGCCACAATATGCATCTTAAAATACACATGACTGAAGTGGAACCCAAGTCAAAACTAATATTCAATGTTATCATATCCTGATTTATATACATACATTTAACAAAATTAATTAGATTAGCAACAGTATTATCAAACTGAGGATTTTATATGCAAAAAACGGCTCTTTTGGGCTCAGAAAACACTTCAAATGTTTTCTGAACCCAAAGGAGCCGTTTTTTGCATATAAAATTCTCAACAAGTGGGTTTCTCGACATCACTGATTGAAACTGAGGATTTAACTTGTTAATTACAGTTCATACTAACTACTTTGAAAAACATTTCGTATTTTTAATTTAATAAGTTAACAAATTGTTTCATTAACAATTAAACCCATTAAAATATATTTACATCTGGAATAAACCTAATATTATTTATAGAACATGTAAAAATAAAAAAGACCAATTAAGTGGGTCATTGTTAAGAAATTAACTTCATTCCATATGGAACCCAAAACATAATCTGAACTTTAATTCTGTGCATACAGACAAAACACTTACAGAATAATTAATGAGTTTTACTCTCTTTTTTTAATAAGGTATTAAAATATATTCCAAAAGTACAACCTTGGGCGGTTTTGAACTACAACTTGAATTACTAAATACCTTAAGTAGTACACGTGTGTAACTGATATAGGTCAAGTGAGCTAACAGGCTTAAGTTAAGAATGAAAACGTACGCTACGTTGCACGAGTGTTTGCCAAAACTGCAATATCCGGTAAGTTTTCGTTTGCTGAAGTAGGCTTACACGTTACAACTTACAGTAACACTATTTGATTAATAAGTCAAAAAGTACTCTTCTTGTTTTTATTTTACTTTTAATGTCAGTAAAATTCCACATCCCATTAGAAATAGTCTTAGCTAATATCTCACACAACACATTTATGAAAATATATATACATATAAATCTTCAACAAATTTCTTTATCAACCTACCTCTTTCAATGCGTACTCGGTAGTTAGAATGAATTCCCGACTACTTGAAATCTTATCGCAAATTGCATCATACAGCACTCGCTACACGTGTAACTTGCCTCCCAAAACTAGCGAATCAGGACAAGAATAGCTGGAGGTGTGGTGGAGTTTTAGTTGCTACCACTAGGAAAACTAAAACATATACGTTCAATTTACCAATATATATGTACATAAAAAACAAATTAAAACAGCAATTAGAAGTAAAACTATTTCCTTAAAACTTCTGTAAGTTTTTATTTGAACAGTGATAGTAGGATGTATTCATGATGATTGCTTAATGTTTAGCGTACATCTATCTACTCATTCAAACTCAGAAAAAAAACACGAAAAATTCTTACATTTCATTGGTTATTTATTAACTCTTGCATAATTCATGTTGAATGCGAAATAGGATGTAAGATAAAGCAAAAAATCAAATAGCTATGTGACTAATTACTTGTTCAAAATTTTCATTCGTTTAACCAGGAAACGTTGATGTTAACCATTTTAAAATGCAATAACAATTTAGCTGCGTTTGTTTATTGCACACGATATAACTAAAGTGTTATTAAACCACTTCATAAATTATTTAGTTTATCAAAAGCTACACAGGCTTATCAGTTTGACCGTCCATATAACACTTTTTTCTAAACATAAATAGCCAGACATAGCCAAGTCACTATTAATAACCACTAAGGAGAGAAAAGAAACCTTTATCACAAAGGGAAAATGTAAAAGCGCAATCTAGAAATCACGACACGTAATAACACAAAATTACTAAAGATTATAAACTACTCTGGTTTTATTCAGCCAAAAATAGTTATTAATGTATTCCTTAATACACAGACTGACATTTAAAATTACATACATCAAATTATAAGACACATAACATGGTAAAATACCACAAGATGGCGCTGCTTAACTGTTATTAGTTTGTTTTGTGATATGGCACAAAGCTGAGTAATTCACGAACTTTTCACCATGGTGAATCGATACCCAGTTTTCAGTGTTGTTAGAACTTTCCGCTAATCTAGTAGATTGCTATTACTAAACACTTTATATTGTTACCGGGAATTACAATTGTAAACACCTTTTTCTCTTTAGCACCCAAACTCTATATAATTAAAATAAAAAATATATAAGGAAGTTTAAGGATGACGGAATCAGGTTGAAATTTGAAGTTAGGAAAACAAGCTATTTGTTACAAAGATACCATAGTTATCAGTCGCTAACTCAAATAATCTTCAAAAGAATTAGGTTTGGTGTGGAAATTCGCGCAATGCTACACAATGGCTATCTGCATTACTGATCCTAATTTAGCAGTGTAACACAAGAGGAAAAGCAGCTAGTCATCACCACCCACCATTAACTCTTGGATGACTCTTTTATCAATGAATTTATGGGAGTTACTGTAACATTATAACGCCTCCACAACTAAAAAAGAGCGAGCATGTTTGGTAAGATGGGGACTCAAACCTGCGACCCTCACACTGTGAATAGAGTGCCTTCACCATAGGGCTATTCTGGGTTACGTAAGAATGAAGACAGCTGCTCTGGAAAACTTCATGAATCATCATTTTATGCGAATAATATATTGCAATTAATAACACATTAATACGTTAACGCAACATGCTTACAATTTAAAATGGAAGAAAGAGAGGAGATATGTTGTGATATCAAAATCCTCTCGCCAGTTCCGAAATCCAGATTTCTAATAGAGAGGGTCGACATGATCTGATGGTTAGAGTGTTTGATTCACAATCTAGGGGCACGAGACCAAAGGCTGTCGTCGAACATGCTCGCCTTTTCTGCTGGAGGAACGTTATAACTTGACAGTCAATCATTTTATTGCTTTGTAAAGAGCAGATCCAAGTTTTCACAGTGCGTGATGTTGATTAGTTGCCTTCTTTTCAGCCCCTCAGTGGCACAGTGTTATGTTTGCGGAGTTGTATTTTTATAAATCGGGTTTTGATGCTCGTGGTGGGCAAACCACAGATAGCCCTTTGTGTAGCTTTGTGCTTAACTACAAACGACAGCCATCTCTTAAACTTATCACTATAAAATTAAGGACAAGTTAGCGATTTAAAAAAAAAAATGCAATTGCGTGTAAAGGAAACAACTTTCCATATTCTAAGATAACCTTTCATTGATCACGAAATTACGTAACTTCTGTCCAATGACGTTTAGATAATAATAAAATGCATTATTAAAGGAAGGCTAAATATATTATTTGTATATGACTTAATAATTATTTCTGATCATTCCAATTCAGTTGTTTAATCATGAACACACCATAACACATATCAATGAGAATTGATTATATAAATAGTGCCTACTATATGTGTTGTATTCCAGCAGACTTGATAAGTCCGAGTATCGAGCGAAAAGCCTCGTCGGGCACTAGATATAGGAGATGTAATGTGGAGTGTGTACGGACATTTACCACCAACCGGGTTTTGATACTCGTGGTGGGGAGAACTTTGTATTCAAAAACAAACAACACCATTACAGGTTCTTAAATTAAGATAGTTGTAATGAAGCGTTCCTTACGCAGTGCTTCGTTATTCGACTTATTTTCAAGTTTAAAATTTTTGCTTTTGAAACTTGATCAAAAATGGTTCTCATGCTTATTGGAAACAAACGCTGTTTATATTGCTAGAAACGCCGTTTCGAAACTCTGGCACAGCTTAGGTAGACCGTTTTGCAGCTTTGTGTCGAACTATAAACAAACAAAAAATGATATAACATTTTGTGATAAGGATTGTTTTTAACTAAAGCATTCTGTAATGATATATAAAAAACATAACAAGAGAGTTAGATTCAATTCTTTTAAAGTTAATGTTACGATAAGTTTAGTTACGTAATGTGATAAAAGTCGTATATTTTTTTAACTTATTCATGTCAAGATTATACAACGTTACGTGAAATTTATTGATGTCTATTAAATATAGAGATCAGAATATTTAGTAAAATGATATAAATAGCAAAAAACGAGCGAGAAAAAAAAAGACAGAGCAGAGAAGATACAAAGTCACGTAAAAAAGACATTCGGACAGCGAAAGAGGGCGTAATGATTGATCCGTATTATATAAGAGTGAAACTAACGGTGTTAAAATATATAACAAGAATTTATTTTGTCAAAGAAATTTCTAAAGTAATTTAACCTGTGTTGACTTTAACAAACGGTAGGCGATCGTTTTGAATTAGGCCTATATAATAAATGCAAAAGTTTGTTGGAAGTAAGCCTAAATATGGAAAATTAGTACAGACGATGTTAAAAGTGTAGGATACAGTAAGGGTGTAGATTTTTTACATCCGATGGGGGGGGATAATTTTTGCAACCACTTATGTGGACTGTTCAATTTGCAAATTAGTAATCTCTGATTACGTGAACCTGAAAGCTGTAAACATGCAGTCACAGAGCAATCTTGTTGCCATGGTACTTTCATGTATACTTAGGCCTACTGACTTATACTTACGAACTATCGCTTAGATCGAAAAGCTTAGAAGCTCACCTATATTAAAGATGTACATTTCGGCTACTAAAAAAGCCTACATCTAGGCCTAATTATATAATTCGATTGGTAAGAACACGAAAATCACAAGAACAAACACACAATTTTTAGGCCTGTGATGCAATAAAACAATTCAACAGACCAAACTGTAGATGGGGGATGATTGTATGCACCATAACCCCCATCTAAAATGAAGAGGGGGATGTATACCTTCCTTCTCCCCAACGATCTACGCCCCTGGGATACAGCCATAGTAACTTGAAAAAAAGTAAGTGAACTATGCTCATATAGTCTAGCGACAATAAAAAAAATTCAGCTTGTCAATTGAAATTCTAAAGTAATTTAATAGGCCTAAGTGGATTTTTGACAACAAGATAGGACTATATAGTGTTTATGATAATGTATAATGCAAAAAAAAAATTGTTGTACATACGTTTAACTACAGGGTGGTCGCTAGAAAAGCGGAAAATTTGTCAAACAGCTATTTATTTTTACAAAGAATAACTTTTACAAAGTTTTTTAAAGGCATATGTTATATTACACTCATAGATGCTCAAAATTATTAAAATCATGCATTTTATTCATGATCTCATCTGACCCTCAAATTTTCCGCTTTTCTAGCGACCACCCTGTAGTTTCGAATATATGTATTATTTTTAAAACAAGTGAAGTGTATTTTCGGTCCCGGGTTTTAGGTCGTTAAAGACCTGGGAGAGTCAGGTACATTTTCGACCTCTTCCTCCTACAAATGAAATGGATGTTACTCGTTTATTTTTCAATTTATCGCCAACAAGTCACAGACACCTACTGTAGAAGAATTAACAACAATAAATAAATGTTTTAATGTAGTATATATACAATATAAAAATTATGTTTCTCTGACATATTTAGAAAAGTAACCGATGTTCAAGAATAGATAAAAAGTTGAAATGAAACGTTCTGAGAATGTGTCTTGTAAATAAAATGGCGGTAACCTTTTAAAGGTTATCCTAGCTAAGATCAGTATCTACTTTTATAAAGGGAAATTCAAAATAATAACTTTTTGTGTCACGCACCCTGTACTGGTAGCTAACGTGCTATAAAGAGTGTCTGTATTAATTTTCTGAAAATAACTTCTAATTTATGTAAATTTTTATTGATCGTTTCGCAATGACTTAGAATTTAACGAGACTTAACGACGCACGAGGCTCGTGAAACATACTCTTTTAATTACAACCTCTACACGCTAAAGAAAGTGAATATCTTAAAAGTACTTGATGTAGAGATGGAATAAAGTGATAAAGTATACATTACGCGAGTAGCTGTCAAGGTAAATATGTTTGTAGTTTCATGGACAGGAAGGTGGCGAGTACAGTAGACTTCCTATCTGTCATTACAGTGTATGAATTTCTTATTTTGCGTTAAATTAGTTATACCCCAAAAAATGTTTATGTATATCTAAGTATGAGTATTTATTTACTGGAAATAAAAGAATGTATCATTTCTTCTCACCGAGTGGAAAATCAATAGATAGAAATATCCCTTAGGGTTCTGCTAAACATTCTGCCAACTAAAGCATTAGAAGGTTGTTATTTACCTACAACTATCGACACTAGGCGTCTCTGTTATCAATTAACAGTTCAATAAGTAACTGCCTGGTATTAATTTTGTCGTCTCTGGTCTTTTCGGTTGCTGGGAGACACAAGATCCATGGTGACAGCCGTCGTAGACTGTTCACTTAAGTGTTCAGTTTCTCATCAACAACGTCTCTCGTATCTCGTGAAGAATTTCCTTTCGAACAGAATTCCTTAATCAATGCTGAATGTTAGGTTGAAATCTCGGAATTTCTGGGATTCTCCTGGTGTGACTTGATGAAGTTCTCTTAGCAAACAATAAAAAAAATCGAATCTTTATGAATGGTAAACTGACTTTTAAAAATACATCTCTGTTTCTGACTTAGGTAAGGTTTAGAAAACTGATAACACACTTAAATTTTGTATAACTCCCACCTACTACAATTTTGTTTTATAATAAAATACAAACTGGCCGTTGTTAGAAACCACTCTAAACACAACAGATATTTAACTTTCTAAAAGTGGCTCAGTAGTAACTTTATGGACTTACATGCTTGAATACAGGGTTTGATTCTCGCAGAAGCCAGAACGCAGATAGTTCATTGTATAGCTTTGTGGGAAAAATAACAACAGTAACACTATCTTTCTAAGAATGTTTCAAAACCCCAACCTTTCGAAACCAAACAAAACCCTTTCTTTATATGGTCTGTGCACTTCCAAACATTCCCACAGAACATTTGTTAAAACGTTTTGTTTTCACATTTTAACAGCGTTTTACTGAAGTGGAATCCATTAAATTAGATAGATACCGCTGACAAACATACGAATTAGAAGCCCTGATAACCGGAAGTTAGGCTTAAAACATTGACGCATTTTTGTTTGAACACGACTATCATCCTTCGTTAGAGAACGAGTCTTACAAATACATACGTACCACCCTGGTGGCGATACGTTTATAATGAAAAAAAAGAGACAATATTGTATATAACAACACAGACTCTCCATCATTGATTCGTCTCATTTTGAAGATTTTTGATGTCAGACATCTTTCATTTGGCAAGATGCCAGCAAGGTACACACAGGTGACGTTAACCTTTCAGTTTTGTCGGTTTTGTGACGTTTGAGCGAGAAAAGGTTTTGATTAAGACGTCAAGAAACTAACTGATGAACATGCTTTGATGGTAATCTTCGGGTCTTTAAAGACAACTCGTTAGTATGACCCGTGAAGAATGACGTAGCGTGTTTTTCTTCCTTATATGTTGCTACCAAGTGACCTTAAGACAGCCAATCACACACGTTTTACGTTTATCAAATGTATTAAAGACAATCTGGACACTGGAAACTCTATACCGAGATCTAAGTGTTCATTCTCATAGTTCTTTGAAGATAAGTTTATGAGAAACACGACTACATCAACAACTGCTGGGTATTATAATTACGTAAGTCATTAGAAGGATTGTGAAATACGTTTTCTGCACCAAATTCATTAAAATTACGACAACAAATGTAAACAAAACATTTCATTGTAATGAGCTCCATTAATCACTCCAGAAACCCCATGTAGGTTTTGAGGAACTTAAACATTTTTTTAAAACAACGTGGTGTAACAATAGAAACAAAATCTTACTAAATACCATGTAGTATGTGAATCCTGCCGGTAGGGGCGGTGTAAAAAATGAGATATTTTGAAGGTCAACCATCACCATTCCAGGTATATGTAAATGTATCTGAACGCTCAGGTATATGTATCACTGTTACTTAATCCTTGAGAATATATATATATGTATATATTAATTTCGCGCAAAGTTACACGAGGGCTATCTGCTCTAGCCGTCCCTATATTTGCAGTGTAAGACCAGAGGGAAAGTAGCTATTTATCACCACTCACCTCCAACTCTTGGGCTACTCTTTCACCAACGAATATTGCGATTGACCCTCACATTATAACGCACTCACATCTGAAAGGGCGAGCATGTTTGGTGTGAAGGGGATTCTAACCCGCGACTTTCAGATTACGAGACGAGTGCCTTAACCACCTGGTCATGCCGAGCCTAATGTAGCTATATATGTATACTGTCGTTCTTTATCCTGTTTAGGTGTATATATATCTTACTGTCATTGAATCATAATCTTGTCTTTAGATATATTTGTTGTTGAACTGCATATTAGCGCTGTAAGCTCTTTAACTGGTGTTTTACACTCCAGTGGCACAGCAGTCGGGTTTCGACACTCTTGGTGAGCAGAGCACAGATAATACATTGTATAGTTTTGTGCGTAATTTCAAACAAACAAACAAATTGGTGTTATATATCGTAAATAACGTCCTTGACTTACAAATCAAACCCCACGCATAATTTCTAAGAAACTATATTTTATCTTGAAATGCGAGATCAAAAATTTGTTTGCATGTAACAGCCCGTAAAAGGGTCTTTTGCAGTTGTCTCTCTTCTTTTACTTCTGTTGATGTTTCATTTACTGGCGCGGCTTCTTTCACGTGACGTGCTCGCGGACGTGAACGTTCCTCGAGTTCCAAAGTTGAAACTTCCAACAACTAACAGGATGAATGATACACGTTAAGTCCAATTTATCGAATCAAAAGTTCGTGGTTTTTTAAGCAGGATACACTACCTGGTAAAGATAATCCTGTGTGATAAGTACACTATTATTCTGTAGCACAAGTTACTGCCAAATCTTATCTTAACATGTGCTAAAAATATCGTTTTCATGATAAGCCTCTAGGCGGTGCCACTGATGCTTCCTTACGGATATGAAGATAATTCTTTTCCATCATGATGTCTGGCTGCCCAAATATATAACGCACCGTCTTCTGGGTGTTCCCTGTGGGATCTTTCTATCTTTCCTCATTTATTCTTCAGGCAAACAGCGAACAAGGATCCTACCATCAGCTTTAACAAAACCAGAAACTGACTCATCTGAAAAGGTGACATGTTACCAGTGTTCTAACTGTAAGTTGGCATGTTGTCCTGTCCAAGAAATACAATGACAGAGGTGATTTCTGGATAATATCAGTTTGCCCTTCTTACAAAATAACCTTGCTTGGTCAGTCTCTTCCTCACTGTTCTTCTAGACACCTTGGAATTAACGTGTTCGGGTCATTCCTGTTCTAAAGTGTTGCAAGACTTCTTTCAATCTTGACTTGTTAACCCGATCCAAACATGACCACCTGATCATCTTGGACATCAGGTTTTCATCGTCTACCAGTAAACTTTCCCGGAACAACGTATATTGTTGTCCAATGATGTTTCAGAATATTGGATAAAGTACACTGACGTACCCTACTCTTCTGTTAGTATCCGTTTGTTTCATACCATTTCTGTACAATGTAAAAATTTGACGTCCTCTACCTTCTGGCACGTGACAAGATATGTTCTATATTAGATACAAAAAATATTATCTGAACAAAGCGTTGGTCTGTTATGATAAAAAGTTATACCAAGATCGCATGCTATTGTACAAAATAAGCATGTTTGTCTGTTTTAACAAACAAGTGTATAAAACAACACATGCAGACCAGAATAACAACTCGTACATGTTTGCCCAACCATAAGCTACTTCTGTTACTACCCAGACGTTTACTGAATAACTACTTAATGTAGACAATAACAACGGTATGGAACAATACGTAACCATGTCGGCCACGACTGAAGGTAATACACATGGAAACAAAAGTCTTTAATACTTTAATTAATCTAGAGAAATAAACAGCTGTCTTGACTAGCCAGATCACTTGTGTTTTTCTATTAATAAAACTTCTCTTAACATTTCAGAACTAAGTTCCATTTCACAGGACCAGATGGCTAGAGGGCGCTCGACTCGTAATCCGAAGGCCGCGCGTTCGAATCCCTCTCACACTACCCATGCTAGCCTTTCAGCCGTGGGAGTATCGTAATGTTTTAGTCAATCCCAATGTTCGTTGGTAAACGAGTAGCCTAAGAATTGGCGTTGGGTGGTGACGACTAACTGCCTTGTCTCTAGTCTTGGACTGCTAAATTAGGAACAGCTAGCGCAGATAGCCCTCGTATATTCGTTCCCAGTTTTGCATTACTGACAAGAGAGGCAGCAACACCCACCGTCACAATGTTTTGTCACCCCTTGAATCTCACATTTGTCTTACATTTTTACAATGCGTCCACAGCTGACAGTATGACAGTATGACACTCGTTTTCCTTGTAGGATATCACTTTATTTAAACATTTGGAAGAATGTGATTACGTGGCCACCATTTTTAAGTTCCGGATATCACTTTATGTACATAATTGGTTGGTACATGGTTACGTGGCTACCTTTATTTCGTGCCGTATATACACTCGTGTTTATCACACTTCTTTATATAGCTTATCAAACTCCTTTGTTACTCCAATATACAAGTCTCTTCATTTCCCGGGATCTACAGCAGTTGTAGGCGTATAACATTAAAAACCGGGGTTCGATACCCATTAGCCGGTACAACAAATACATCTCATTGTCTAGCTTTGTAATTAAGTAAATATTAAGCAATCTCACTGTTTCTTTGATCACTTTTAATATTTCCCTAATAACGTTTTATTCGAAGAAGATATGAGATTTATTCAAGACATGTACAAAAACCGACTTCAGCACGAGTGCTAAACCTACGTTTCTACAAGGCTTCCTGTTTCATCTTAACGTCCTAATTTTGCTAACTTTACAATAAAATTCTCTTGTTTGTCTACTGAAGCTTTTATTGGCACGTGGAGCTGTTTCTGTTTCATTAAAATGTGACGTCAACAAGTTAATGTTTATTAAACCATCGCTATTCGTTTCTCACGCTCGTTGGCTGAGAGGGTACATCACATAACAAGTACTGTGGTGATACAACAATAGCACGTGCCACTCACCCACTCCTGATTTAACCCCTACCCACACTCTTGATTTACTTCCTTCCCCACTCTAAGGATTGTAGATGATTTGTAAAACCTCTCTCTCTGTTCCCATCTTGAATCGTTGTATCTCCGTCTTGTTACTATGACAGAGAAAACCTTGCCCTAAGCGTAAAGCAGTGAACAACTATCACTGAACACCTGATGATATCCAGGAACCAGAGACTTTTGGTTTCTGTGACTTAAATATCCAGGAAAACGAGACGTTATGTTTGTGTGACTTAAACACAGACATCGATATACAGGTAAACACATGTACACAGAACTTTAACAGACACACAGTACAAAACACAGACACTGGATATATAGGTAAAGACATTTACACGAAACCTTAACACACGGACAGTACAAAACACAGACACTGTATATATAGGTAAAGACATTTACACGAAACTTTAACACACGGACAGTACAAAACACAGACACTGTATATATAGGTAAAGACATTTACACGAAACTTTAACACACGGACAGTACAAAACACAGACACTGTATATATAGGTAAAGACATTTACACGAAACTTTAACACGCAGACAGTACAAAACACAGACACTAGATATACAGGTAAAGATATTTTATCGATACTTTAACAGACAGACAGTACAAAACACAGACACTGGATATATAGGTAAAAACATCTACACGAAACCTTAACACACGACCAGTACAAAACACAGACACTGTATATATAGGTAAAGACATTTACACAAAACTTTAACACACGGACAGTACAAAACACAGACACTGTATATATAGGTAAAGACATTTACACGAAACTTTAACACACGGACAGTACAAAACACAGACACTGTATATATAGGTAAACACATTTACATGAAACTTCAACAGACAGACAGTACAAAACACACACACTGGATATATAGGTAAAGAAATTTACACGAAATTTTAACAGACAAACACTACAAAACACACACACTTGATATATAGGTAAAGAAATTTACACGAAATTTTAACACACAGACAGTACAAAACACACACACTGGATATACAGGTAAAGACATTTTATCGAAACCTTAACAGACAGACAATACAAAACACAGACACTGGATATATAGGTAAACACATTTACACGAAACTTTAACAGACAGACAGTACAAAACACAGACACTGGATATATAGGTAAAGACATTTACACGAAACCTCAACAGACAGACAGTACAAAACACACACACTGGATATATAGGTAAAGACATTTACACGAAACTTTAACAGACAGACAGTACAAAACACAGACACTGGATATACAGGTAAAGATATTTTATCGAAACCTTAACAGACAGACAATACAAAACACATACACTGGATATATAGGTAATCACATTTACACGAAACCTTAAAAGACAGACATTACAAAACACAGACCCTGGATATAAAGGTAAACACATTTATACGAAACCTTAACAGACAGACAGTACAAAACACAGACACTGGATATAAAGGTAAACACATTTACACAAAATTTTAACAGACAGACAGTACCAAACACAGACACTGTATATATAGGTAAACACATTTACCCGAAACCTTAAGAGACAGACAGTACAAAACACAGACACTGGGTATATAGGTAAACACATTTACACGAAATCTTAAGAGACAGAAAGTAAAAACACAGACACTGGATATATAGGTGAAGACATTTACACGAAATTTTCAGAGACAGACAGTACAAAACACAGACACTGGATATATAGGTAAAGACATTTACACAAAACTTTTCCAGACAAAAAGTAAAAACACAAACAAGAGGTATATAGGTAAAAACATTTACACGAAAGTTTAACTGACAGACAGTACAAAACACAGACACTTGATATATCGGTAAACACATTTACACGAAACCTTAAGAGACAGACAGTACAAAACACAGACACTGGATATATAGGTTAAGACATTTACACAAAACTTAAACAGACAAAAAGTAAAAACACAAAGAATGGGTATATAGGTAAAAACATTTACACGAAACCTTAACAGACAGACATTTCAAAACACAAACACTAGATATATAGGTACACACATTTACACTAAGCCTCAACAGACAGACAGTACAAAACACAGACACTGGATATATAGGTGAAGACATTTACACGAAACTTAAATAGAAAGAAAGTAAAAACACAAACACTGGGTGTATAGGTAAAGACACTTACACGAAACTTTTACAGACAGACAGTACAAAACACAGACACTGGATATATAGGTAATCACATTTACACGAAACCTTAACAGACCGACATTACAAAACACAGACACTGGATATATAGGTAAACACATTTACACGAAACCTAGACAGACAGACATTACAAAACAGAGACCCTGGATATACAGTTAAACATATTAACACGAAATTTTAACAGATAGACAGTACAAAACACAGACCCTGGATATAAAAGTACAACCATTTACACGAAATTCAACAGACAGACAGTACAAAACACAGAGAATGTACATATAAATAAAGACATTTACACGAAACCTTAAGAGACACAAAGTACAAAACACAGACACTGGATATATTGGTAAAGACATTTACACGAAACTTAAACAGAGAGAAAGTAAAAACACAAACACTGCGTGTATAGGTAAAGATATTTACACGAAACCTTTAGAGACAGACAGTACAAAACACAGACCCTGGATATACAGGTAAACATATTAACACGAAACGAAAAGAGAAGGACAGTACAAAACACAGACACTGGATATATAGGTAAAGACATTTACACGAAACCTCAACAGACAAACAGATCAAAATAAAGACATTGAATATATAGGTAAACACACTTACACGAAACCTTTACAGACAGACAGTACAAACCATCGACCATGGATATATAGGTAAAGACATTTACACGAAACTTTAACAGACAGACAGTACAAAATACAGACACTGGATATACAAATTAACTCATTTACATGAAACCTTAAAAGAAAGAAAGTAAAAACACAGACACTGGATATATAGGTAAACACATTTACACGAAACTTAAACAGACAGAAAGTAAAAACCACAGACACTGGATATATAAGTGAAGACATTTACATGAAATTTTAACAGACAGACAGTACAAAACACACACACTGGGTAAAAAGGTAAAGACATTTTATCGAAACCTTAACAGTCAGACAATACAAAACACATACAATAGATATATAGGTAATCACATTTAAACGAAACCTTAACAGACAGACATTACAAAACACAAACCCTCGATATAAACGTACACACATTTACACGAAATTCTATAGACAGATTGTACAAAACACAGACAATGTATATATAAATAAAGACATTTACACGAAACCTTAAGAGACAGAAAGTAAAAACACAGACACTGGATATATAAAGAAAAACATTTACACCAAACTTTAACAAACAGACAGTAGAAAACACAGACACGGGATATAAAGGTAAAGACGTTTACACGAATCTTTTACAGACAGACAGTACAAAACACAGACACTGGGTATATAGGGGAAGACATTTACACGAAACTTTAACAGATAGACAGTACAAAACACAAAAACTGGATATACAGGTAAACTCATTTACACAAAACCTTAATAGACAGACAGTACAAAACTCATACACTGGATATATAGGTAAAGACATTTACACGAAACTTAAACAGACAAAAATTAAAAACACAAACACTGCGTGTATAGGTAAAGATATTTACACGAAACCTATACATTAAATATATAGCGAAAGACACTTACACGAAACCTTTACAGACAGACAGTACAAACCATAGTCACTGGGTATATAGGGGAAGACATTTACACGAAACTTTAAGAGATAGACAGTACAAAACACAAACACTGGATATATAGGTGAAGATATTTACACGAAACTTTAAAAAAAGAGACAAAATAAAACACAGAAATGGATATATAGGTGAAGATATTTACACGAAACTTTAACAAATAGACAGTACAAAACACAGACACTGGATATATAGGTAAACACATTTACACAAAACCTTAAGAGACAGACAGTACAAAACACAGACACTGGATATACATGTAACGTCATTTACATGAAAACTTAAGAGAAAGAAAGTAAAAAAAAACACACTGGATATATAGGTAAAGACATTTACACGAAACTTAAACAGACAGAAAGTAAAAACACAAACAATGCGTGTATAGGTAAAGACATTTACACGAAACTTCAACAGACAGACAGTACAAAACACAGACAATGGATGTATACGTAAACACATTTACCCAAAACCTTAAGAGACAGACAGTACAAAACATAGACACTGGATATATAGGTAAAGACATTTACACGAAACCTAAACAGACAGAAAGTAAAAACACAAACACTGCGTGTATAGGTAAAGAAATTTACACGAAACCTTAACAGACAGACAGTAAAAAACACAGACACTGGATATATAGGTGAAGACATTTACATGAAAATTTAACAGACAGAGAGTACAAAACACAGACACTGGATATATAGGTAAACACATTTACACGAAACTTTAACAGACAGATATTACAAAAGAGATTCCCTGGATATACAGGTAAACATATTAACACGAAACCTTAAGAGAAAGACAGTACAAAACACAGACACTGGATATACAGGTAAACTCATTTACATGAAACCTTAAGAGACAGAAAGTAAAAAACAGACACTGGATATATAGGTAAACACATTTACACGAAACGTTAAGAGACACACAGTACAAAACACAGACACTTGATATATAGGTAATCACATTTACCCGAAACCTTAACAGACAGACAGTACAAAACACAGACACTAGATATATAGGTTAAGACATTTACACTAATTTTCTACAGACAGACAGTACAAAACACAGACACTGGGTACATAGGTAAACACATTTACACGAAATCTTAAGACACAGAAAGTAAAAACATAGACACTGGATATATAGGTAAAGACATTTACACGAATTACTAACAGACAGACAGTACAAAACACAGACACTGGATATATAGGTAATCACATTTACACAAAACCTTAACAGACAGACATTACAAAATACAGACACTGGATATATAGGTGAAGACATTTACACGAAACTTTATTAGACAGACAGTACAAAACACAGACACTGGATATATAGGGCAAGACATTTACACGAAACTTTAACAGACAGACAGTAAAAAACTCAGACACTGGATATATAGACGAAGACATTTACACCAAACTTTAACAAACAGACAGTACAAAACACAGACACTGGATATAAAGGTAAAGACATTTACACGAAACCTTAACAGACGGTCATTACAAAGCAGAGACCCTGGATACACAGGTAAAAATATTAACACGAAATTTTAAGAGAAAGATAGTACAAAACCCAGACACTAGGTACATAGGTAAACACATTTACAGGAAATCTTAAGAGACAGAAAATAATAACACAGACACTGGATATATTGGTAAACACATTTACACGAAACTTTAACAGGCAGACAGTACAAAACACAGACACTGGATATACAGGTAAAGATATTTTATCGAAACCTTAACAGACAGACAATACAAAACACATGCACTGGATATATAGGTAATCACATTTACACGAAACCTTAACAGACAGACAGTACAAAACACAGACACTGGATATATAGGTAAAGACATTTACACGAAACTTTAACAGACAGACAGTACAAAACACAGACACTGGTGATATAAGTTAAGACATTTACACGAAACTTTAAGAGACAGACAGTTCAAAACACAGACACTGGATATATAGGTAAAGACATTTTCACGAAACATTAACAGACAGACAGTACAAAACACAGACACTAGATATATAGGTGAAATCATTTAAACGAAACATTAATAGAAAGACAGTACAAAACACAGACACTGGATATATAGGTAAAGACATTTACATGAAACTTTAAAAGATAGACAGTACAAAACACAGACACTGGGTATATAGATAAAGACATTTACACGAAACCTTAAAAGACAGACACTACAAAACAGACCCTGCATATATAGCTAAACACTTTTACACGAAACATTAACAGACAGACAGTACAAAACACAGACACTGGATATATAGGTGAAGTCATTTAAATCAAACTTTAATAGACAGACATTACAAAACACAGACACCAGATATATAGGTACACACATTTACACGAAACTTTAACAGATGGACAGTACAAAATACAGACACTCGATATATAGCTAAACACATTTACACAAAACCTTAAGAGACAGAAAGTACAAAACACAGACACTGCATCTATAGGTAAAGACATTTACACGAAACTTTAACAGGCAGACAGTACAAAATATAGACTTTGGATATACACGTAAAGATATTTTATCGATACTTTAACAGACAGACAGTACAAAACACAGACACTGGATATATAGGTAAAGACATTTACACGAAACCTTAACACACGACCAGTACAAAACACAGACATTGGATATATAAGTAAACACATTTACATGAAATTTCAACAGACACACAGTACAAAACACAAACACTGGATATATAGGTAAACACATTTACACGAAACGTTAACAGACAGACATTACAAAACACAGACACTGGATATCTAGGTAAACACACTTCACGAAGCCTTAACAGACAGACAGTGCAAAACACAGACACTTGATATATAGGTACACACATTTACACGAAACATCAACAGACAGGCAGTACAAAACACAAACACTGGATATATAGGTAAACACATTTACACGAAACGTTAACAGACAGACATTACAAAACACAGACACTGGATATCTAGGTAAACACACTTCACGAAGCCTTAACAGACAGACAGTGCAAAACACAGACACTTGATATATAGGTACACACATTTACACGATATATTAACAGACGGATAGTACAAAACACAGACACTTGAAATATAGGTAAAGACATTTACACCAAACTTTATCAAACTTTAACATACAGACAGTAGAAAACACAGACACTGGATATAAAGGTAAACACATATCACGAAACTTTAAGAGACAAACAGTACAAAACACAGACACTAGATATATAGGTAAAGACATTTACACGAAACTTTAACAGACAGACAGTACAAAACACAGACACTGGATATATACATAAACACATTTACACGAATTCTTGAGAGACAGAAAGTACAAAACACATACACTCGATATATAGGTAAATTCAATTACACGAAACCTCAAGAGAAGGAAAGTAAAATCACAGACACTGGATATATAGCTAAAAACATTTACACAAAATTTTAACAAAGTTTAATAAGCAGACATTTTAAAACACAGACACTGGATATATAAGTAAAGACATTTACACGAAACCTTAAGAAACAGACAGTAAAAAAGACAGAATCTGGATATAAAGGTAAACACACTTCACGAAGCCTTAACAGACAGACAGTGGAAAACACAGACACTTGATATATAGGTACACACATTTACACGAAACATCAACAGACAGACAGTACAAAACACAGACAGTGTATATATAGGTAAATACATTTACACGATACTTTAACAGACGAACAGTACAAAACACAGACACTGGATATATTGGTGAAGATATTTACTCGAAACTTTAACAAACAGACAGTACAAAACACAGACACTGGATATATCGGGAAACACATTTACACGAAATTTTAAGAGACAGACAGTACAAAACATCGAACCTGGATATATAGGTAAAGACATTTAAACGAAACATTAAAAGAAAGAAAGTAAAAACACAAACACTGGTTGTATAGGTAAATAAATTTAAACAAAACTTTAACAGACAGACATTACAAAACACAGACACTGGATATATAGGTGATGAAATTTACACGAAGACAGACAAACAGTACAAAACACAGACCCTGGATATATAGTAAATCATATTTACACGAAACTATAACAGACAGACATTACAAAAACGAAACCTCAACAGACCGACTTTTCAAAACACAGGCACTCGATACATAGGTGAAGACATTTACACGAAACTTTAACAGACAGACAGTACAAAACATAGACACTGGATATATTGGTAAAGACATTTATCCGAAACTTTAAAAGACAGACAGTACCAAACACACACACTGGATATATAGGTAAAGACATTTACACGAAATTTTAACAGACAGACTTTACAAAACAGATACACTATATATATAGGTAAAGACATTTACACGATACTTTAACAGACGGATAGTACAAAACACAGACACTTGAAATATAGGTAAAGACATTTACACGAAACCTTAAGACACAGAAAGTACAAAACACAGACACTGGAAATATAGGTAAAGACATTTACACGAAATTTTAACAAACTTTAAGAAGCAGACAGTACAAAAAGCAGACACTGGTAATATAGGTAAAGACATTTACACCAAACTTTAACAAACAGACAGTACAAAACACAGACAATGAATATCAAGGTAAAGACATTTACACGAATCTTTTACAGACAGACAGTACAAAAAAAGACACTGGATATATAGGTAAACACACTTCAGGAAAATTTAACAGACAGACTGCAAAACATAGACATTTCATATATAGGTACACACATTTACACGAAACTTTAAGAGACAGACAGTACAAAACACACACACTGGATATATAGGTAAAAGCATTTACACAAAACTTTTTCAGGCAGAAAGTAAAAACACAAACTCTGGGAGTATAAATAAAGATATTTACACGAAATTTTAACATACAGACAGTACAAAACACAGACACTGGATATAAAGGTAAACAAATATCACGAAACTTTAAGAGACAAACAGTACAAAACACAGACACTATATATGTAGGTAAAGAAATTTACACGATTATTTAACAGAGAGACAGTACAAAACACAGACACTGGATATATAGGTAATCACATTTACACGAATTCTGAAAAGACAGAAGTTTAAAACACAGACACTGGATATATAAGGAATCACATTTACAAGAAACTTTAACACACAAACGTTACAAAACACAGACACTAGATATATAGGTACACACATTTACACGAAACCTCAACAGACAGACAGTACAAAACACAGACACTGGATATATATATGAAGATATTTACACAAAACTTTAAAAAAAAGACAGTACAAAACACAGACCATGGATATATAGGTAAACACATTTGCACGAAACTTTAACACACGGACAGTACAAAACACAGACACTGTATATATAGGTAAAGACATTTACACGAAACTTTAACACACGGACAGTACAAAACACAGACACTGTATATATAGGTAAAGATATTTACACGAAACTTTAACATACAGACAAAATAAAACACAGACAATGGATATATTGGTAAACACTATTACACGAAACCTTGAGAAACAGACAGTACAAAACACAGACACTGGTTATATAGGTAAACACGTTTACACGAAACTTTTAGAGACAGACAGTACAAAACACATACACTGGATATACAGGTAAACTCATTTACACGAAACTATAACATACAAACATTACAAAACACGAAACCTCAACAGACAGACAGTACAAAACAGAAACACTTAATACATAGGTGAAGACATTTACTTGAAATTTTAACAGACAGACAGTACAAAACACACACTGGATATACAGGTTAAGACATTTTATCCAAACCTTAACAAACAGACAATACAAAACACATACACTGGATATATAGGTAATCACATTTACACGAAACCTTAAGAGACAGACATTACAAAACAAAGACCCTGGATATATAGGTAAAGACAATTACACGAAAATTTAAAGGACAGACATTACAAAACACAGACACTAGATATATAGGTGAAGATATTTACACGAAACTTTAACAAACAGACAGTACAAAACACAGACCCTGGATATATAGGTAAACACATTTACACAAATTCTTAAGAGACAGACAGTACAAAGCACAGACACGGGATATATAGGTAAAGACATTTACACAAAACTTTTCCAGACAGAAAGTAAAAGCACAAACACTGGGTGTATAGGTAAAGATACTTACACGAACTTTAACAGACAGAAAGTACAACACACAGACACTGGATATATAGGTAATCACATTTACACGAAACCTTAAGAGACAGACATTACAAAACACAGACCCTGGATATATAGGTAAAGACAATTACACGAAACCTTAACAGACAGACAGTACAAAACACAGACAATGTATATATAGGTAAAGACATTTACACGAAACTTTAACAGACGGACAGTACAATACACAGACACTGAATATATAGGTAAACACATTTACACGAATCCTTAAGAGACAGAAAGTACAAAACACAGACCCTGGATATATAGGTAAACACAGTGATGTCGAGAAATTCACTTGTTGAGAACTTTTATATGCAAAAACGGCTCTTCTGGGCCCAAAAAACACTTCAAATAGAAGTTTACTATTTGAAGTGTTTTCTGGGCCCAGAAGAGCTGTTTTTGCATATAAAAATAGGTAAACTCATTTACACGAAACCTCAAGAGACAGAAAGTAGAAACACAGACACTGTATATATAGGTAAAGACTTTTACACCAAACTTTAACAAACAGACAGTACAAAACACAGACACTGGATATACAGGTAAGTATATTTTATCGAAACTTTAAAAGACAGACAGTACAAAACACATACAGTGGATATATACGTGAAGATATTTACACGAAACTTTAACAAACAGTCAGTAGAAAACACAGACACTGGATATATATGTAAACACATTTACACGAAACTATAAGAGACAGACATTACAAAACACAGACACTGGATATATAGGTAATGACATTTACACGAAACTTTAACAGACAGACAGTACAAAACACAGACACTGGATATACAGGTAAACTGATTCACATGAAACCTAAAGAGACAGAAAGTAAAAACACAGACATTGGATATATAGGTAAAGACATTTACACGAAACTTTAACAGACAGACAGTACAAAACACAGACACTTGATATACAGGTAAACTTATTTACATGAAACCTAAAGATACAGAAAGTAAAAACACAAACACTGGATATATGGGTGAAGACATTTACACAAAACTGTAACAGGCAGACAGTACAAAACACAGACACGGGGTGTATAAGTAAAGACATTTACACGAAACTTTAACAGACAGACAGTACAAAATACAGACAATGGATATATAAGTGAAGACATTTACACGAAACATTAACACACGGACAGTACAAAACACAGACACTGGATATATAGGTAAAGACACTTACACGGAACCTTTACAGACAGACAGTACAAAACGCAGACACTGGATATATAGGTAAAGACACTTACACGGAACCTTTACAGACAGACAGTACAAACCACAGACCATAGATATATATCTAAAGACATTTACACGAAACTTTAAAAGATAGACAGTACAAAACACAGACACTGGATATACAGATAAACTCATTTACATGAAATTTTAACAGACAGAAAGTAAAAACACAGACACTAAATAGATAGGTAAACGCATTTACACGAAACCTCAAAAGACAGACATTACAAAACACAGACACTGGATTCATAGGTAAAAACATTTACACAAAATTTCAACAGAGAGACAGTACATAAACACAGACACTGGATATATAGGTAAAGACATTTACACGACACTATAACAGACAGACATTACAAAACTCGAAACCTCAACAGACAGACAGTACAAAACACAGACACTGGATTCATAGGTGAAGACAATTACACGAAACCTTAACAGACAGACAGTACAAAACACAGACACTGGATTCATAGGTGAAGACATTTACACGAAACCTTAACAGATAGACAGTACAAAACACAGACACTGGATATATATGTGAAGACATTTACACGAAATCTTAAGAGACAGAAAGTACAAAACACAGACACTGGATATATAGGTGAAGACATTTACACGAAACTTTTAAAAACAGACGGACAGTACAAAACACAGACACTGTATATATAGGTAAAGACATTTACACTTAACTTTAACAGACGGTCTTTACAAAACACAGACACTGGATATATAGGTAAACACATTTACACGAAACCTTAAGAGACAGAAAGTACAAAACACAGACACTGCATATATAGGTAAAGACCTTTACACGAAACTTTAACAGGCAGACAGTACAAAATACAGACCCTGGATATACAGGTAAAGGTATTTTATCCATACTTTAACAGACAGCCGTACAAAACACAGACACTGGATATATAGGTAAAGACATTTACACGAAACATCAACAAACAGACAGTACAAAACACAAACAGTGTATATATAGGTAAATACATTTACACGATACTTTAACAGACGAACACTACAAAACACAGACACTGGATATGTTGGTGAAGATAATTACTCGAAACTTTAACAAACAGACAGTACAAAACACAGACACTGGATATTTCGGGAAACACATTTACACGAAATTTTAAGAGACAGACAGTACAAATCACCGAACCTGGATATATAGGTAAAGACATTTACACGAAACATTAAAAGACAGAAAGTAAAAACACAAACACTGGTTATATAGGTAAATAAATTTAAACAAAACTTTAACAGACAGACATTACAAAACACAGACACTGGATATATAGGTGATGAAATTTACACGAAGACAGACAAACAGTACAAAACACAGACCCTGGATATATAGTAAATCATATTTACACGAAACTATAACAGACAGACATTACAAAACACGAAACCTCAACAGACAGACTTTACAAAACAGATACACTATATATATAGGTAAAGACATTTACACGATACTTTAACAGACGGATACTACAAAACACAGACACTTGAAATATAGGTAAAGACATTTACAAGAAACCTTAAGACACAGAAAGTACAAAACACAGACACTTGATATATAGGTAAACTCATTCATACGAAACCTTAACAGACAGAAAGTAAAATCACAGACACTGGAAATATAGGTAAAGACATTTACACAAAATTTTAACAAACTTTAAGAAGCAGACAGTACAAAAAGCAGACACTGGTAATATAGGTAAAAACATTTACACCAAACTTTAACAAACAGACATTACAAAACACAGACAATGAATATCAAGGTAAAGACATTTACACGAATCTTTTACAGACAGACAGTACAAAAAAAGACACTGGATATATAGGTAAACACACTTCACGAAACCTTAACAGACAGACTGCAAAACATAGACATTTCATATATAGGTACACACATTTACACGAAACTTTTTCAGGCAGAAAGTAAAAACACAAACTCTGGGAGTATAAATAAAGATATTTACACGAAATTTTAACATACAGACAGTACAAAACACAGACATTGGATATAAAGGTAAACAAATATCACGAAACTTTAAGAGACAAACAGTACAAAACACAGACACTATATATGTAGGTAAAGACATTTACACGATTATTTAACAGAGAGACAGTACAAAACACAGACACTGGATATATAGGTAATCACATTTACACGAAACCTTAACAGACAGACATTACAAAACACAGACGCTAGAAATATAGGTACAAACATTTACACAAAACCTGAACAGACAGACAGTACAAAACACATACAATGAAAATGTAGGTAAAGACATTTACACCAATAATTTAACAAACAGACAGTACAAAACACAGACACTGGATATAAAGGTAAAGAAATTTACACGAATCTTGTACAGACAGACAGTACAAAACACAGACACTGGATATATAGGTACACACATTTACACGAAACCTCAACAGAAAGACAGTACAAAACACAGACCCTGGATATATAGGTAAACTTATTTACATGAAACCTAAAGAGACAGAAAGTAAAAACACAGACCCTGGATATATTGGTGAAGACATTTACACGAAACTTTAAGCGACACACAGTACATAACACAGACACTGGGTATATAGGTGAAGACATTTACACGAAACTTTAACAGACATACAGTACAAAACACAGACACTGGATATATAAGTAAACTCATTTACACGAATCCTGAAAAGACAGAAGTTTAAAACACAGACACTGGATATATAAGGAATCACATTTACAAGAAACTTTAACAGACAAACGTTACAAAACACAGACACTAGATATATTGGTACACACATTTACACGAAACCTCAACAGACAGACAGTACAAAACACAGACACTAGATATATAGGTGAAGATATTTACACGAAACTTTAACAAACAGACAGTACAAAACACAGACCCTGGATATATAGGTAAACACATTTACACGAATTCTTAAGAGACAGACAGTACAAAGCACAGACACGGGATATATAGGTAAAGACATTTACACAAAACTTTTCCAGACAGAAAGTAAAATCACAAACACTGGGTGTATAAGTAAAGATACTTACACGAACTTTAACAGACAGAAAGTACAAAACACAGACACTGGATATATAGGTAAATTCATTTACACGAAACCTCAAGAGACAGAAAGTAGAAACACAGACACTGTATATATAGGTAAAGACTTTTACACCAATATTTAACAAACAGACAGTACAAAACACAGACACTGGATATACAGGTAAGTATATTTTATCGAAACTTTAACAGACAGACAGTACAAAACACATACAGTGGATATATACGTGAAGATATTTACACGAAACTTTAACAAACAGACAGTAGAAAACACAGACACTGGATATATATGTAAACACATTTACACGAAACTATAAGAGACAGACATTACAAAACACAGACACTGGATATATAGGTAAAGACATTTACACGAAACTTTAACAAACAGACAGTACAAAACACAGACACTGGATATACAGGTAAACTCATTTACACGAAACCTTAAGAGACAGAAAGTAAAAACACAGACACTGGATATATAGGTAAAGACATTTACACGAAACTTTAACAGACAGACAGTACAAAACACAGACACTGGATATATAGGTAAAGACATTTACACGAAACTTTAACAGACAGACAGTACAAAACACAGACACTTGATATACAGGTAAACTTATTTACATGAAACCTAAAGAGACACAAAGTAAAAACACAAACACTGGATATATGGGTGAAGGAAGACATTTACACAAAACTTTAACAGGCAGACAGTACAAAACACAGACACTGGGTTTATAAGTAAAGACATTTACACGAAACTTTAACAGACAGACAGTACAAAACACAGACAATAGATACATAAGTGAAGACATTTACACGAAACTTTAACACACACACAGTACAAAACACAGACACTGGATATATAGGTGAAGATATTAACACGAAACCTTTAGAGACAGACAGTACAAAACGCAGACACTGGATATATAGGTAAAGACACTTACACGGAACCTTTACAGACAGACAGTACAAACCACAGACCATAGATATATATCTAAAGACATTTACACGAAAATTTAAAAGATAGACAGTACAAAACACAGACACTGGATATACAGATAAACTCATTTACATGAAATTTTAACAGACAGAAAGTAAAAACACAGACACTAAATAGATAGGTAAAGGCATTTACACGAAACCTCAAAAGACAGACATTACAAAACACAGACACTGGATTCATAGGTAAAAACATTTACACGAAATTTCAACAGAGAGACAGTACAAAACAAAGACACTGGATATATAGGTAAAGACATTTACACGACACTATAACAGACAGACATTACAAAACTCGAAACCTCAACAGACAGAGAGTACAAAACACAGACACTGGATACATAGGTGAAGACCACGAAACCTTAACAGACAGACAGTACAAAACACAGACACTGGATTCAGAGGTGAAGACATTTGCACGAAACCTTAACAGATAGACAGTACAAAACACAGACACTGGATATATAGGTGAAGACATTTACACGAAATCTGAAGAGACAGAAAGTACAAAACACAGACATGGATATATAGGTGAAGACATTTACACGAAACTTTTAAAAACAGACGGACAGTACAAAACACAGACAATGTATATATAGGTAAAGACATTTACACGAAACGTTAACAGACAGACATTACAAAACACAGACACAGGATATCTAGGTAAACACACTTCACGAAGCCTTAACAGACAGACAGTGCAAAACACAGACACTTGATATATACGTACACACATTTACACGAAACATTAATAGACAGGCAGTACAAAACACAGACAGTGTATATATAGGTAAATACATTTACACGATATATTAACAGACGGACAGTACAAAACACAGACACTTGAAATATAGGTAAAGACATTTACACGAAACTTTAACAGACAGACAGTACAAAACACAGACACTGGATATATAGGTAAAGACACTTACACGGAACCTTTACAGACAGACAGTACAAACCACAGACCATGGATATATATGTAAAGACATTTACACGAAACTTTAAAAGATAGACAGTACCAAACACAGACACTGGATATACAGGTCTGTGAAATTTAAAGAGACAGAAAGTAAAAACACAGACACTGGATATATAGGTAAACGCATTTACACGAAACCTCAAGAGACAAATAGTACAAAAACAGAGACACTGGATATATAGGTAAAAACATTTACACAAAACTTTTCCAGACAGAAAGTAAAAACACAAACAATGTGTTTATTAGTAAAGTAATTTCAGGAAACTTAAACAGACAGAAAGTAAAAACACAAACACTGGGTGTATAGGTAAAGACATTTACACGAAACTATAACATACAGACAGTACAAAACACAGACACTGGATATATAGGTACACACATTTACACGAAACATCAACAGACAGACAGTACAAAACACAGACAGTGTATATATAGGTAAATACATTTACACTATACTTTAACAGACGAACAGTACAAAACACAGACACTGGATATATTGGTGAAGATATTTACTCGAAACTTTAACAAACAGACAGTACAAAACACAGACACTGGATATATCGGGAAACACATTAACACGAAATTTTAAGAGACAGACAGTAGAAATCACCGAACCTGGATATATAGGTAAAGACATTTACACGAAATATTAAAAGACAGAAAGTAAAAACACAAACACTGGTTGTATAGGTAAATAAATTTAAACAAAACTTTAACAGACAGACATTACAAAACACAGACACTGGATATATAGGTGATGAAATTTACACGAAGCCTTAACAGACAAACAGTACAAAACACAGACCCTGGATATATAGTAAATCATATTTACACGAAACTATAACAGACAGACATTACAAAACATGAAACCTCAACAGACCGACTTTTCAAAACACAGGCACTCGATACATAGGTGAAGACATTTACACGAAACTTTAACAGACAGACAGTACAAAACATAGACACTGGATATATAGGTAAAGACATTTATCCGAAACTTTAAAAGACAGACAGTACCAAACAGACACACTGGATATATAGGTAAAGACATTTACACGAAATTTTAACAGACAGACTTTACAAAACAGATACACTATATATATAGGTAAAGACATTTACACGATACTTTAACAGACGGATAGTACAAAACACAGACACTTGAAATATAGGTAAAGACATTTACACGAAACCTTAAGACACAGAAAGTACAAAACACAGACACTTGATATATAGGTAATTTCATTCACACGAAACCTTAAGAGACAGAAAGTAAAATCACAGACACTGGATATATAGGTAAAGACATTTACACGAAATTTTAACAAACTTTAAGAAACAGACAGTACAAAAAGCAGACACTGGATATATAGGTAAAGACATTTACACGAAACTTTAACAAACAGACAGTACAAAACACAGACAATGAATATCAAGGTAAAGACATTTACACGAAACCTTTACAGACAGACAGTACAAACCACCGACCATGGATATATAGGTAAAGACATTTACACGAAACTTTAACAGACAGACAGTACAAAATACAGACACTGTATATACAGGTTAACTCATTTACATGAAACCTTAAAAGAAAGAAAGTAAAAACACAGACACTGGATATATAGGTAAACACATTTACACGAAACTTAAAGAGACAGTAAGTAAAAACCACAGACACTGGATATATAGGTGAAGACAGTTACATGAAATTTTAACAGACAGACAGTACAAAACACACACACTGGGTATATAGGTAAACACACTTCACGAAACCTTAACAGACAGACTGCAAAACATAGACATTTCATATATAGGTACACACATTTACACGAAACTTTAAAAGACAGACAGTACAAAACACACACACTGGATATATAGGTAAAAGCATTTACACATAACTTTTTAAGGCAGAAAGTAAAAACACAAACTCTGGGAGTATAAGTAAAGATATTTTACGAAATATTAACATACAGACAGTACAAAACACAGACACTGGATATAAAGGTAAACAAATATCACGAAACTTTAAGAGACAAACAGTACAAAACACAGACACTATGTATGTAGGTAAAAACATTTACACGATTATTAAACAGAGAGACAGTACAAAACACAGACACTGGATATATAGGTAATCACATTTACACGAAACCTTAACAGACAGACATTACAAAACACAGACGCTAGAAATATAGGTACAAATATTTACACAAAACCTGAACAGACAGACAGTACAAAACACAGACAATGAAAATGTAGGTAAAGACATCTACACGAAACCCTAACAAACTTTAACAAGGAGACACTACAAATCACAGACACTGAATATATAGGTAAAGACATTTACACCAACAATTTAACAAACAGACAGCATAAAACACAGACACTGGATATAAAGGTAAAGAAATTTACACGAATCTTCTACAGACAGACAGTACAAAACACAGACACTGGATATATAGGTACACACATTTACACGAAACATCAACAGACAGACAGTACAAAACACAGACCCTGGATATATTGGTGAAGACATTTACACGAAACTTTAAGAGACACACAGTACAAAACACAGACACTGGATATATAGGTGAAGACATTTACACGAAACATTAAGAGACATACAGTACAAAACACAGACACTGGATATATAGGTAAACTCATTTACACGAATCCTGAAAAGACAGAAGTTTAAAACACAGACACTGGATATATAAGTAATCACATTTACAAGAAACTTTAACAGACAGACGTTACAAAACACAGACACTAGATATATAGGTACACACATTTACACGAAACCTCAACAGACAGACAGTACAAAACACAGACACTGGATATATATGTGAAGATATTTACACGATACTTTAAAAAAAAGACAGTACAAAACACAGACCATGGATATATTGGTAAAGACAATTACACTAATCTTTTACAGACAGACAGTACAAAACACAGACACTGGGTACATAGGTAAACACATTTACACGAAATCAAAAGACACAGAAAGTAAAAACATAGACACTGGATATATAGGTAAAGACATTTACACGAATCACTAATAGACAGACGGTACAAAACACAGACACTGGATATATAGGTAATCACATTTACACAAAACCTTAACAGACAGACATTACAAAATACAGACACTGGATATATAGGTGAAGACATTTACACGAAACTCTAACAGATAGACAGTAGAAAACACAGACACTGGATATATAGGTAATCACATTTAAAGGAAACCTTAAGAGACAGACAGTACAAAATACAGACCCTGGATATACAGATAAAGATATTTTATCGAAACCTTAACAGACAGACAATACAAAACACATGCACTGGTTATATAGGTAATCACATTTACACGAAACCTTAATAGAGAGACACAACAAAACATAGACCCTGGATATATGTGTAAACACTTTTACACGAAACTTTAACAGACAGACAATAAAAAACTCAGACACTGGATATACAGACGAAGACATTTACACCAAACTTTAACAAACAGACAGTACAAAACACAGACACTGGATATAAAGGTAAACACACTTCACGAAGCCTTAACAGACAGACAGTTGAAAACACAGACACTTGATATATAGGTACACACATTTACACGAAACATCAACAGACAAACAGTACAAAACACAGACAGTGTATATATAGGTAAATACATTTACATAAAACTTTAAAAGATAGACAGTACAAAACCCAGACACTAGGTACATAGGTAAACACATTTACAGGAAATCTTAAGAGACAGAAAATAATAACACAGACACTGGATATATAGGTAAACACATTTACACGAATCTTTAACCGGCAGACAGTACAAAACACAGACACTGGATATACAGGTAAAGATATTTTATCGAAACCTTAACAGACATACAATACAAAACACATGCACTGGTTATGTAGGTAATCACATTGACACGAAACCTTAACAGACAGACATTACAAAACACAGACCCTGGATATATAGATAAAGACATTTACACGAAACTTTAACAGACAGACAGTACAAAACACAGACACTGGATATATAGGTGAAGACATTTACACGAAACTTTAACAGACAGACAGTTCAAAACACAGACACTGGATATATAGGTAAAGACATTTTCACGAAACACTAACAGACCGACAGTACAAAACACAGATACTAGATATATAGGTGAAATCATTTAAACGAAACATTAATAGAAAGACAGTACAAAACACAGACACTGGATATATAGGTAAAGACATTTACATGAAACTTTAAAAGATAGACAGTACAAAACACAGACACTGGGTATATAGATAAAGACATTTACACGAAACCTTAATAGACAGACACTACAAAACAAAGACCCTGGATGTATAGCTAAACACTTTTACACGAAACTTTAACAGATAGACAGTACAAAACACAGACCCTGGATATAAAAGTACACACATTTACACGAAATTCAACAGACAGACAGTACAAAACACAGAGAATGTATATATAAATAAAGACATTTACAGGAAACCGTAAGAGACAGAAAGTACAAAACACAGACACTGGGTGTATAAGTAAAGATATTTACACGAAACTTTAACAGATAGATAGTACAAAACACAGACATTGGATATAAAGGTGAAGACATTTACACGAAACTTAAACAGACAGAAAGTAAAAACCACAGACCATGGATATATAGGTAAAGACATTTACACGAAACTTTAACAGACAGACAGTAGAAAACACAGACACTGGATATATAGGTAAATACATTTAAAGGAAACCTCAACAGACAGACAGTACAACACACAGACACTGCATATATAGGTGAAGACATTTACAGGAAACTTTAACAGATAGACTGTGAAAGACACAGACACTGGATATACAGGTAAAGACATTTACACGAAATCTTAACAGACAGAAAGTAAAAACACAAACACTGCGTGTATAGGTAAAGATATTTACACGAAACTTTAACTGACAGACAGTACAAAACACAGACACTGGATATATAGGTAATCCCATTTGCACGAAACCTTAACAGACAGACATTTCAAAACACAGACACTAGATATATAGGGACACACATTTACACGAAAACTTAACAGACAGACATTACAAAATACAGACACTCGATATATAGGTAAACACATTTACACGAAATTATAAGAGACAGAAAGTACAAAACACACAAACTGGATATAAAGGTAAAGACATTTTATCGAAACCTTAACAGACAGACAATACAAAACACATACACTAGATATATAGGTAATCAAATTTACACGAAACTTTAACAGACAGACATTACAAAACACAGACACTGGATATATGAGTAATCACATTTACACGAAACCTCAACAGACAGACATTACAAAAGAGACACACTAGATATATAGGTACACACATTTGAATGAAACCTCAACAGACACAGTACAAACACAGACACTGCATATATAGGTGAAGACATTTACGCGAAACTTTCACAAACAGACTGTAAACTCCAAAGACACTGGATATACAGGTAAAGACATTTATATGAAATTTTAACAGACAGAGAGTACAAAACACACACACTGGGTAAAAAGGTAAAGACATTTTATCGAAGCCTTAACAGTCAGACAATACAAAACACATACACTAGATATAATGGTAATCACATTTAAATGAAATCTTAACAGACAGACATTACAAAACACAAACCCTGGATATAAAGGTACACACATTTACACGAAATTCAACAGACAGACAGTACAAAACACAGACAATGTATATATAAGTAAAGACATTTACTCGAAAGCTTAAGAGACAGAAAGTACAAAATACAGACACTGGATATATAGGTAAATATATTTACACGAAACTTTAACAAACAGACTGTAAACTGCACAGACACTAGATATATAGGTAAAGACATTTACACGAAATTGAAACAGACAGACAGTACAAAACACACACTGGATATAAAGATAAAGACATTTTATCGAAACCTTAACAGACAGACAGTACAAAACACAGACACTAGATATATAGGTTAAGACATTTACACTAATCTTTTACAGACAGACAGTACAAAACACAGACACTGGGTACATAGGTAAACACATTTACACGAAATCTTAAGACACAGAAAGTAAAAACATAGACACTGGATATACAGGTAAAGACATTTAACGAATCACTAACACACCGACGGTACAAAACACAGACACTGGATATATAGGTAATCACATTTACACAAAACCTTAACAGAAAGACATTACAAAATACAGACACTGGATATATAGGTGAAGTCATTTAAATGAAACTTTAATAGAAAGACAGTACAAAACACAGACACTGGGTACATAGGTAAACACATTTACACGAAATCTTAAGACACAGAAAGTAAAAACATAGACACTGGATATATAGGTAAAGACATTTACACGAATCACTAACAGACAAACAGTACAAAACACAGACACTGGATATATAGGTAATCACATTTACACAAAACCTTAAGAGACAGACATTACAAAATACAGACACTGGATATATAGGTGAAGTCATTTAAATGAAACTTTAATAGAAAGACAGTACAAAACACAGACACTGGATATATAGGTAATCACATTTAAAGGAAACCTTAAGAGACAGACAGTACAAAATACAGACCTTGGATATACAGGTAAAGATATTTTATCGAAACCTTAACATACAGACAATACAAAACACATGCACTGGTTATATAGGTAATCACATTTACACGAAACCTTATTAGACATACACTATAATACATAGACCCTGGATATATAGGTAAACACTTTTACACGAAACTTTAAGAGACAGACAGTTCATAACACAGACACTGGATATATAGGTAAAGACATTTACATGAAACCTTAACAGACGGTCATTGCAAAACAGAGTCCCTGGATACACAGGTAAACATATTAACACGAAATTTTAAGAGAAAGATAGTACAAAACCCAGACATTACGTACATAGGTAAACACATTTGCAGGAAATCTTATGAGACAGAAAATAATAACACAGACACTGGATATATAGGTAAACACATTTACACGAAACTTTAACAAGCAGACAGTACAAAACACAGACACTGGATATATAGGTAAAGATGTTTTATCGAAACCTTAACAGACAGACAATACAAAACACATGCACTGGTTATATTGGTAATCACATTGACACGAAACCTTAACAGACAGACATTACAAAACACAGACCCTGGATATATAGATAAAGACATTTACACGAAACTTTAACAGACAGACATTACAAAACACAGACACTGGATATATAGGTAATGAAATTTACACTAAGCCTTAACAGACAAACAGTACAAAACACAGACCCTGGATAAAAAGTAAATCATATTTACACGAAACTATAACAGATAGACATTACAAAACACGAAACCTCAACCGATTGACTTTTCAAAACACAGGCACTCGATACATAGGTGAAGACATTTACATGAAACTTTAACAGACAGACAGTACAAAACATAGACACTGGATATATAAGTAAAGACATTTATCCGAAACTTTAAAAGACAGACAGTACCAAACACACACACTGGATATATAGGTAAAGACATTTACACGAAATTTTAACAGACAGACTTTACAAAACAGATACACTATATATATAGGTAAAGAAATTTACACGATACTTTAGCAGACGGATAGTACAAAACACAGTCACTTGAAATATAGGTAAAGACATTTACACGAAACCTTAACAGACAGAAAGTAAAATCACAGACACTGGATATATAGGTAAAGACATTTACACGAAATTTTAACAAACTTTAAGAAGCAGACAGTACAAAAAGCAGACACTGGATATATAGGTAAAGACATTTACACCAAACTTTAACAAACAGACAGTACAAAACACAGACAATGAATATCAAGGTAAAGACATTTACACGAATCTTTTACAGACAGACAGTACAAAAAAAGACACTGGATATATAGGTAAACACACTTCACGAAACCTTAACAGACAGACTGCAAAACATAGACATTTCATATATAAATACACACATTTACACGAAACTTTAATAGACAGACAGTACAAAACACACACTGGATATATAGGTAAAAGCATTTACACAAAACTTTTTCAAACAGAAAGTAAAAACACAAACTCTGGGAGTATAAATAAAGATATTTACACGAAATTTTAACATACAGACAGTACAAAACACAGACACTGGATATAAAGGTAAACAAATATCACGAAACTTTAAGAGACAAACAGTACAAAACACAGACACTATAAACCTCAACAGATAGAGAATACAAAACACATACACTGGATATATAGGTTATCACATTTACACGAAACCTTAACAGATAGACAGTACAAAACACAGACACTGGATATATATGTAAAGACATTTACACGAAACTTCAACAGACCGACAGTACAAAACACAGACACTGGATATATAAGTGAAAACATTTACACGAAACCTTAACAGACAGACAATACAAAACAGAGACACTGGATATATTGGTAAATAGATTTACCTGAAAATTTAACAGAGAGACAGTACAAAACACAGACACTGGACATATAGGAAAAGACATTTGCACGAAACTTTTACAGACAGACAGTACAAAACACAGACACTGGATATACAGGTAAAGATATTTTATCGAAACCTTAACAGACAGACAATACAAAACAGATACACTGGATATATAGGTAATCACATTTACCCGAAACCTTAACAGACAGACAGCACAAAATACAGACACTGGATATATAGGTAAAGACATTTACACGAGACCTTATCAGACAGACAGTACAAAACACAGACACTGGACATATTGGTAAAGACATTTACACGAACCTTTAACAGACAGACAGTACAAAACACAGACACTGGATATATAGGTGAAGACATTTACACGAAACTTTAACAGACAGACAGTACAAAACACAGACACTGGATACATATGTAAAGACATTTACACGAAACCTCTACAGACAGACAGTACAAAACACAGACACTGGATATTTCGGTAAAGATATTTTATCGAAACCTTAACAGACAGACAATACAAAACACATGCATTGGATATATAGGTAATCACATTTACTCGAAACTTCAACAGACAGACAGTACACAAAAAAGACACTGGATATATAAGTGAATAAATTTACACGAAACTTTAACAGACAGACAGTACAAAACACAGACACTGGATATATAGGTAAAGACATTTACACGAAACTTTAACAGACAGACAGTACAAAACACAGACACTGGATATACAGGTAAAGATATTTTATCGAAACCTTAACAGACAGACAATACAAAACACATGCACCTGATATATAGGATTATCACATTTACACGAAACTCTAACAGACAGACAGTACAAAACACAGACACTGGATATACAGGTAAAGATATTTTATCGAAACCTTAACAGACAGACAATACAAAACACAGGCACTGGATATATAGGTAAACACATTTCCACGAAACCTCAACAGACAGACAGTACAAAACACAGACACTGGATATATAGGTAAACACATTTCCACGAAATCTCAACAGAGAGACAGTACAAAACACAGACACTGGATATATAGGTAAAGACATTAACACGAAATTTTAACAGACAGACAGTACAAAACACAGACACTGGATATATTGGTTAATAGATTTACCTGAAAATTTAACAGACAGACAGTACAAAACACAGACACTGGATATATAGGTAAAGACATTTACACGAAACCTTAACAAACAGACAGTACAAAACAGAGACACTGGACATATTGGTAAAGACATTTACACGAACCTTTAACAGACAGACAGTACAAAACACAGACACTGGATATATAGGTGAAGACATTTACACGAAATTTTAATAGACAGACAGTTCAAAACCCAGACACTGGATACATAGGTAAAGACATTTACACGAAACGTCAACAGACAGACTGTTTAAAACACAGACACTTGATATATAGGTGAAGACATTTGCACGAAACCTCAACAGACAGACAGTACAAAACACAGACACGATATATAGGTAAACACATTTTGCACGAAACTTTAACAGACAGACAGTACAAAACACACACACTGGATATATAGGTTATCACAAGTACACGAATCCTTAACAGACAGACAGTACAAAACACAGACACTGGATATATAGGTAAAGAGATTTACACGAAATTTTAACAGACAAACGGTACAAAACTTATAATTGAGTTACTGGAACTTGGTTGGAACTCTTTCAACTTTCTGATGACGTTTCTCCAAACCCAGATGCACACGTACAAATAGCTGGAAAGTAATAAGGAAGAATTCATTACTATATACATGCAGATTTTTTTCAATAACTTTATATATGTGAACTCTGAACGAGGTTTAAACCTGAGGTTATGAAATATTCAACCCAAATTTTCTCACATTGTAAAACTGCTTTTGTTTCGTACAAGTTACCTGTAATGACAATTAATGTTTCAGACACAGTTATTTACAGAAAGTTCTACCTGTTGTCAAAACTTAAAAGAATAAAGATGTGCGACAGAAACTGTCTTTTAACATATGGAGTTTACTTTAAGTATCGGTCCTCAGAACTTCAAGATCTGACGTTTAACAATCAGTTATCAAAACTTCAAGGGCTGACGTTTAACAATCTGTTATCAGAACTTCAAGATCTGACGTTTAACAATCAGTTATCAAAACTTCAAGGGCTGACGTTTAACAATCTGTTATCAGAACTTCAAGGGCTGACGTTTAACAATCAGTTATCAGAACTTCAAGATCTGACGTTTAACAATCAGTTATCAGAACTTCAAGATCTGACATTTAACAATCAGTTATCAGAACTTCAAGGGCTGACGTTTAACAATCAGTTATCAGAACTTCAAGGGCTGACGTTTAACAATCAGTTATCAGAACTTCAAGGGCTGACGTTTAACAATCAGTTATCAGAACTTTAAGATCTGACGTTTAATAATCAGTTATCAGAATTTCAAAGCTGAGTTCAAGAATCAGTTCCCAAAATTTTAAAATCTGACGTTTAACAATCAGTTATCAGAACTTCAAAGCTGACGTTCAAGAATCAGTTTCCAGAATTTTAAAATCTGACGTTTAACAATCAGTTATCAGAACTTCAAAGCTGACGTTCAAGAATCAGTTCCCAGAATTTTAAAATCTGACGATTAACAATCAGTTATCAGAACTTCAAAGCTGACGTTCAAGAATCAGTTCCCAGAATTTTAAAATCTGACGTTTAACAATCAGTTATCAGTACTTCAATATTTGACGTTCAAGAATCAGTTCTCAAAACTTTGCGATCTGTCTTTGAAGAATCCTGTTTTACGTCACCAGGAGCTGACGTTTAACACGACCCTTCACAACACCAGGAGATGGGTTTGAACAACGTGTTAAATTTTGTCTTTAATACTGGGTTCTATCTTCATATCGTTTAGATATTTATTCATGGGATTTCTACTTTTCACAGGTAAAAATAAGAAAAGGCTTAACCTTAGATTTCTGCCCAGTAAATAGGAAAGCTGGACGTTTACATGAAATCTGAACAAAATTTACTTTCTACGTGTAGTTGTATGGTCTTCAAAATCAGTCAAAACCTCGAATATAATAAAATGTTTGATTTTTTTCTAACACTCACACCACCTGTATACAGCTGGTGAAGTTACTATAGAAACAAAGACTCCATGCAAAATGACGTATAAGTGAATGAAGAATTTTGTTTGCTGTTCGGCACGAATCTCCACAATTATTTTCCATCATAGTTCACCGTGAGACGTTTATTACGTCATCAAACTATTACTCATCTTGAAAGTGAAACCGGTTTTATCAGTGCCTAAGTTTTTAAAATATTTCTCTTTGTGTTTTAAGAAATGTTATCGATTACAAGGGTAATAAAACCTTACTGATACGGTGCCGAGGGAATATAGAAAATATTACAAATGTAGAAAGAACATGGAAATATATAAGATATGAAAAGCGTAATCTTAAGAAAGCAGAAAGGCTTAGAAATGTAAAGTTTTAGTGTTATTATTTTTAAAACGTTTAAAGGTTGTGCTGAAGGAATATCCTATGTTGAATGCAAACCATAAAATTACTTTAGTGTTTTTTTTACTATCTTTATCTCAGACGTTACATGTCATTACTTCGTTTAAAAACAAAATACTTCACTTTAAAAATATTCTCGGAACACCAGAGGAAATAAATCAACAATATACAGGACGAGAAACGAACATAAGGTTAATGGAATTGCTGACAAATTCCAGAAATCGTCAATTAAGACGAGAAATGGAAAGTCGTTCCTGCCATTGGCCTCCATTTTAAGCTTTCGTCTCCAAAGCACAATTTAGTTAATACATTTAACAGGTACCTCTAGACGGCTGGTATTAAAATAAAGTAGAGAACAAGGTTCATCTGAAGGTCAAAACGTCCTCTTTAGTACCAATACTACCCGTCAAATCTAAGCCTAAATCGTACTTGAACCAATGCATGATTCTTTTTGAGGCGATCTGCACGTGATATTCACACTTCGCTACACTACAGCTGAAACACCCATCATGGTAGTGTACGCAGAACTTTGGCATGTCAGCTTCACTCTTAAATCCTCCGTGTCGTAACATGGTCAGGACCACAACAGGAGGTTACTCATACGTTTTGTTTAAAAGTATGTATTTTGTTGTTCGTCTGACATGTGAACTTAACTTCGAAAAAGAACCATTGGTGCCGAGATTACAGACATCTCGATGCTTCACATGTTCAAGATCACTGGCACCATCTGGCTATGATGACTGGTGTTAGAGCGGAGTTTGGTATTTATCTGGTAATTAGAGAGGCCAAGGTTTACCTTGATTACTTTAAAATATAAAGAAATCTCTGTTTTTTTATTTATTAACAGGAAACACAAGATAAAGAATGTTTTAATTTTGTCTGTCAATTTGGTGAGGTGTGTAAAGGGGAGCCTTCTTTGACATTCCTGTTTTTGACACGTAACAGAATATTGTACGTCCTTGGTTCCTGTCTCTTCGTGAACTTCAGTTTGTCGTTAAGCGCAAAGCTACAGAACGGGCTATCTGTGGTGTACCAACACGGGTATCGAAACTCAATTTTTGAGTTAAAAGCCTTGTGACTTATAGCTAAGTAACTAGAAGGTTTGAACTCAGAAGTAACCATTTTAGTAGAAATAGTTTTTTTAAGTATCTCATCACGGCATTTAAACGTTTTAAATTTCCTCAAGTTGGAACGATGTCTCTGGATAAAATCGTTCAATCTTCAGTTTCCACAAAGACCCCGGGAATAAAAATTCACTGTTTTCTTTCGATTTAATGTTTGAGAGAAAAAATGAAACTGTATGCAGAAGTTCGAAGGACGACAGACATACAAAATTAGAGACGCCCACCACGTTACATCAAGATATTATCATTAAAACAAACACCAAACTTAAGATTTCAGTAGAACAGGAAAAATTGTAAGTGACGTTATTCAGAGACAATATTTATTTTACAATACGGATACAATAGGAGAGGGCAGAACACTTCTAACTAGCTACACACTAAGACAGAAACACTAAAACAGTTCGCAGTGACATTGGTGGTCACTGTATTTCTTTACCTTTTTATGTATTTAACCATCGAGTAAGTCCCTTTACAATGTTAACCATTTTCTAAACTTTTTGTAGTTCTTTTAAACACCTTGCAAATTTTTTTATGGTTTTAGTTAGTTTCTAAAGTTTAATTATAGTTTTAAACACCTTGTAATCCATAAAACGACTTACAACATTCTAAGCCTTTTTCTAGTTTTAAACACAATATAAACATTGTTATAGTTTAAACACACTGTAAACATTGTTATAGTTTAAACACACTGTAAACATTGTTATAGTTTAAACACAATATAAACATTGTTATAGTTTAAACACACTGTAAACATTGTTATAGTTTAAACACACTGTAAACATTGTTATAGTTTAAACACACTGTAAACATTGTTATAGTTTAAACACAATATAAACATTGTTATAGTTTAAACACAATATAAACATTGTTATAGTTTAAACACACTGTAAACATTGTTATAGTTTAAACACACTGTAAACATTGTTATAGTTTAAACACAATATAAACATTGTTATAGTTTAAACACAATATAAACATTGTTATAGTTTAAACACACTGTAAACATTGTTATAGTTTAAACACACTGTAAACATTGTTATAGTTTAAACACACTGTAAACATTGTTATAGTTTAAACACAATATAAACATTGTTATAGTTTAAACACACTGTAAACATTGTTATAGTTTAAACACACTGTAAACATTGTTATAGTTTAAACACACTGTAAACATTGTTATAGTTTAAACACAATATAAACATTGTTATAGTTTAAACACACTGTAAACATTGTTATAGTTTAAACACACTGTAAACATTGTTATAGTTTAAACACACTGTAAACATTGTTATAGTTTAAACACAATATAAACATTGTTATAGTTTAAACACACTGTAAACATTGTTATAGTTTAAACACACTGTAAACATTGTTATAGTTTAAACACACTGTAAACATTGTTATAGTTTAAACACACTGTAAACATTGTTTTAATTCCAACATTAATCTTATTGATTTTGTTTTGTCTAAGACTAAACTTTGATAAAAACGTTCGTTAGGTTTAGATGTTAGTGACGTTATTTTACAGTATCATGGTTGACTATTTGTCGCATCTAGATTTCTGTTGGTAAATAAAGTAGTAAATAAACGTTTAGCAAGTTCCAATTTCAGAAATACGTTTATTTACACTGGCCAATTGGCACTTTTAGAACCCATGAAACTTGCTTTACACTGGCCAATTGGCACTTTTAGAACCCATGATAATGCTTTACACTGGCCAATTGGCACTTTTAGAACCCATGAAACTTGCTTTACACTGGCCAATTGGTACTTTTAGAACCCATGAAACTTGCTTTACACTGGCCAATTGGCACTTTTAGAACCCATGAAACTTGCTTTACACTGGCCAATTGGTACTTTTAGAACCCATGAAACTTGCTTTACACTGGCCAATTGACATTTTAAGAACCCATGAAACTTTCTTTACACTGGCCAATTGGCACTTTTAGAACCCATGAAACTTGCTTTACACTGGCCAATTGGCACTTTTAGAACCCATGAAAATGCTTTACACTGCCCAATTGGTACTTTTAGAACCCATGAAAATGCTTTACACTGCCCAATTGGTACTTTTAGAACCCATGAAACTTGCTTTACACTGGCCAATTGGCACCTTTAGAATCCATGAAGCTTGCTTTACACTGGCCAATTGGCACTTTTAGAACCTACCATAGAACCTTCACCCTACCTCTCTGACGCAAAAAAAAAGCTACAGAAAGATTTTATTTGTTTTTGTTTTTTAATTTAACCACAACATAAAGTCGAAAGAAAAAGGATACGAAGGAGTCACGTATGATTAAAAACCAGAAAGATCTCAGAACACGAATCCTGACTGCAAGGTACATCCTTCTTCAGGGATTGTCTGTTTACTGTAGATTTAAGAATTCTATAGCCGATCGTTTCCGAAAGGTGAACCACTCGTTTGTTTTAGAGCAAACTGGAAATGATTGTGGGCAGCAACAGTGTTTTGGTGTAACGTTAATTGTTATGAAACAATTAATCACTAGGGGTGCTCAAAAATTAGACAGTCCTCCTTCATCCTGTACGTAGTAGTGAGTATTTTCTCAACATGGAGGTTGTTTTTTATTTTGACCTAATGGGCTGATGTAAATGTCAGATTAAGCTACTGACTGTAAGTAAATGTCAATGTCCGTCTGAATGTCCGGCGAGGCACAGAGATAAGCAGAGATTGCTAAGGTCAACAGCGCAACCTATGTTGGAAAAGTTCTGTAAATCAATGATGAGTGATACATAAATGGAGTTGAGTGACGTCATTAAGGCCATCTGGGCTTCGAGGAACTGTTTTTGTATCTTCTTCATTCTGCTGTTGTGCATCTCATTTTCGACACAACACGGCTGGAAACGAGAGTTGTCACGTGAAAACATATTTTGGTTTATAAAATGGCGAATAAAAATAATACTTGATGTTATTAAACTGAATTGTGTCGTTGTGACACATGGAGATTGGACGAGAAAGAAATGAAAAGTGTATAAACTACTGAAAACAAATTATAAATACAGGGTGGTCGCTAGAAAAGCGGAAAATTTGAGGGTCAGATGAAATCATGAATAAAATGTGTGCTTACTCATTTCTATTTTGATTTCTTTACATCATGAATAAAATGCATGATTTTAATAATTTTGAGCATCTATGAGTGTAATATAACATATGCCTTTAAAAAACTTTGTAAAAGTTATTCTTTGTAAAAATAAATAGCTGTTTGACAAATTTTCCGCTTTTCTAGCGACCACCCTGTAGATAGATTATGGTTAAGTTCACAATACATGGATAAAATAATAAATAAAAAAGTGAATGTTATTCTTCTGAACAAAGATAACTGATTCCAGGATTTAGATTGATTCCAGGCATACACTTCGTATTAACGAGGAAGCGTGACACGAGATGTGGTATCTTAAATTATGTTCGAACCTTTGTTTGTTTATGACATTCGCACAAAGCTACTCGAGGGTTATCTGCGCTAGCCGTTCCTAATTTAGCAGTGTAAGACTAGATGGAAGGAAGCTAGTCATCACCAACCACTGTTAACTCTTGGGCTACTCTTTTACCAACGAATAGTGGAATTGACCGTTACTTTATAACCCCCCAGGACTGAAAGGGCGAGCATGTTTGGCGCGATGGGGATGCGAACCCGCGACCCTCAGCTTACGAGTCGCACGCCTTAACACGCTTGGCCGTGCCGGGCCATGTTCGAACCTTATAACTTGGAAGCTTACCGATGATGCCGTAAGACAGGCTTCAATACCAGTAATATCACAGATATAAGAAACTATGTTTTACAACTGAAAAACCTACACGAACTTTGATGTTTCATGATTTTCTGACACAAGAACGATAACGTACAAACGTTTCTCAATACTGGTTCGTCACAATAGTTTTACCGGTCTTTGTAATTTTACGAAAATAAACAAACATTATATTCACGTGTTAACCGTGTTCTCGTTGTATTTTAACATCCTACGAAGATGCAGGGGATTGGTTCGACATGCGCTAGTCCACAGGACTGTACGTTCAGACATATGATCCAAAGTGAGTCAAAATGAAAGCTTAGATATATTAACTGTTTCATATTCATACCACTAGAGGGATAGGCTTAGATTTCCTATGAACGATGACTTCTTTTGAATGAATTTTGTTCAAGAATCTTCTGGAACAATTTATTTCCGTTTGATCCTGTCTTCAAAGACAGAGCTACACATATACTATCTGTACTGTGCCAAACGCGAGTGTCGAAACTCGAATTTTAGCCTTTTAAGTCATCAAATTTACTGCTGAGCAAACGGGTGGGAAATTTTTGCTTGATATCATTTTGTAAGGTACAGGACACAAAAATATAATGGTCCCGATAAAATAAAACGGATTCTTATCTGGTGCAGGTAAGCACTAGTAAGAAAGTTATAATTTTTTTAAATAAAGAAGAGAACTGTTTAAATACATCTAGTTCCGTATTGGACACTCGCGCGACCATCTACTGGATTATTGTAAAAAAACAAGTGATTTTCACTGAATGATTGTTGTTCTGTACATCTCTTATTCTTCATTCACCATTCGTTCACGTGTGCCTGAGAAGAAACTAAGCAAGAGAAGGTCGTTGGCACACAGTGACGTTTTGGTATTACAAGGAGTAGAATCATCTGTAAAATATTCAAATAATTTAAATCCAGAGCAAACACGTGGAGACAAAGGAGTCTTCTAAACAAAAAATACCTAAAGACGCAGGGGTGGTTGAACTTTACCATTTGTCTCTCTTTGTTTCATTGAGGAATGTAACCTAATCGATATCTACAAACTCAAACTCAGCGCCAAGTAAACAAATTAAACATTTTTCTGTTCTTTTAAGGATGTACTGTTGGCTCTACTTGAATTTTTTTTTTGTTACGCCTAAAAGGAGAGTTTTTTGTCATTGTTTTTTAAAAGAGACACCACTGCCATCTTCATCCGCTTTGCTGTCCAGACCTAGTACCACTACTTCGGGAAGACAGTTTGCATTAAAATGGTGTGGACCTTGCTTCCAAACACTCATGAGACTTATAGCTCAATTCATAGTCACGTAATAAAAGGAGTAAAATATAAGTTTAAATTCAGATTTATTCGGTGGTTTGAAGGAACATTTAACTTGAGTGATACATCCATCATATACTAGTAGTGTTGTAATTCATTGTGTGTGAGAGAGACAGAGAGGTTCGGGGAACCAGTTAAGAATATAGATCGTGTTTGGAATATTCCTGTGGCTACATTGCTCTGTCCTGGAGTTAGCAACAGTCACCCAGAAATAGACAACCTTTGTTAAACCGAAGATGATCTGAGATTTGGTTTGGTGTGTTTTGAATTTCGCGCAAAGCTACACGAGGGCTTTCTGCGCTAGCCGTCCCTAATTTAGTATGGTAAGATTAGAGGGTAGGCAGCTAGTCATCAACAACCATTGTTAACTCTTGGACTACTCTTTTACCCAAAAATAGTGGGATTGACAGTGACATTATAACGCCCCCGCGGCTGAAAGGGCGACCATGTTTGGTGTGACGGGGATTCGAACTCGCAACCTTCGGATTACGTATCCAGTATCAAACCACCTGACCATAAGATGACCTAAGAAGGTCGAAACGTTGTTCTGTACTGTATTTTAAATAAAGTGCTAATACCCATACAAACTGTCTTGACAACATATTTTTACTTATCACGGAATACAAACACACAATCAGTCAACTCATTACATTTCACTTCGCAAAAAATAAAAAGAAGATAATTTGTTGGTATATGTAAAACATAACAATGCTTTATATGTGTAAAAACGGCTCGTTTAGGTTTAGAAAATTTTTATGTAGAGGAGCGAACAACGTTTAAACCTCCTTCGGTCATCGTCAGGTTCACAAAAAAACAAAGAGGTAACTGACCACATATTTGAAGGAGGTTGTGTAACTGAGTGTAGGAATGTAGAGGGCGCGCTTAGATGTTTGAATATATATATATTTAATATAGGTATAAAGGTGTTTCTTTGTATTGGCTTATTTTGGGCTTGAATCGTTGTATAAGTAAGGCTTCTTTAATTTTGCGTTTGTTTATGTTTGCTTCTTTATTTAGTATTTGGGTGTTTTCTATTGTTATGTTGTGTTTATTTGATTTGCAATATTCAAAAACGTGTGAAGGTGACTTTTTATGTTCTTTGAATCTGGTTTCCATTTTTCTACTTGTTTCTCCAATACAGAAGTCGTGGCAGTTATCACATTGTATTTTATAAATAATGTTGGTGTGGTGTTTGTCAGTGTAGTTTTTACATAGTATAGACCTTAGTTTTGTGCCTGGTTTTTGAATAAATTTAGTATTAACTGTTATGTCATATTTTGATGTTGATGAATTATTGTTTTATTTTGTCTAATTCATCGTTAATTTTATCTGGTGAACAAAGTTTTATGGGTGTGTTTATTTGGTTTCTTATTATGTTGAGTTTTTGTTTTGTTTCACATGCTGAGTCCCAAGGAATGTGTAGACCACTATCAGTGATTTTTCGGTGGATTTCTGTTTTAAATTGTGTATCGGTTCTTGCAATTTTGAGGTTAAGAAATGATATTTGATTGCTTTCTTCCCGTTCACATGTGAAGTTAATGTTGGGATGTGTTGAGTCAATGTGATTGAAAAAATTAAGTGTGTGTTCTGCAGATGTGAATCTCGCAACCGTGACATCTACATATCTGTACCAGTATAGTGGTGGATGTAATGCAGTATTAATTGCTTGTGTTTCAACTTGTGTCATCAAAATATTGGCTAGAACTGATGATACTGGGTTGCCCATGCTTAGGCCATTTGTTTGTATATAGTTTTGGTTGTTGAACACGAAGTTTGTCTTTATTGTGGTGAATTCTATGAGGGTTGCTAACTGGTTACTGGGAATGTCTATAATTGGGTTAGGGTCTCGGATATAGAGTTCTAAGGCTATCTCGCAGGCTTCAGTGGTTGGAACTTCTGTAAAGAGGGATACAACATCGAAACTGGCCATTAAGGCTTTATGGTTAAGTTGATTTAAATTAGACTTGAAATTAAAAGAGTCTTTGATGAATGAGCTGGCTGATGTTACGTATTTGGAGAATGCCCATGCTATGTATTTACCAAGATTGTAATTAAACGATTCATATGTTGACATTATTGGCCGTAATGGACAATCCGGTTTATGAGGTTTGGGGATGCCGTATATCTGTGGTGTGCGTGAGTTTTAGCCAATATTTTCGGTATCAGAAGGAACTGAGTCACGGTAGCCGTAGATCAGTATCAGAAGGAACTGAATCACAGTACCTGTAGATCAGTATCAGAAGGAACTGAGTCACAGTAGCTGTAGATCAGTATCAGAAGGAACTGAATCACAGTAGCTGTAGATCAGTATTAGAAAGAACTGAGTCACAGTAGCTTTAGATCAGTATCAGAAGGAACTGAGTCACAGTACCTGTAGATCAGTATCAGAAAGAACTGACTAATGGTAGCTGTAGATTAGTATTCAGAAGGAACTGAGTCACAGTACCTGTAGATCAGTATCCAGAAGGAACTGAGTAATGGTAGCTATAGATCAGTATTCAGAAGGAACTGAGTCACAGTTCCTGTAGATCAGTATCCAGAAGGAACTGAGTCATGGTAGCTGTAGGTCAGTATCTTGAAGGAACTGAGTCACAGTACCTGTAGGTCAGTATCTAGAAGGAACTGAGTCACAGTAGCTATACATCAGTATCAGAAGGAACTGAGTCATGGTAGCTGTAGGTCAGTATCTAAGAGTAACTGTGTTATATTGTCTTTATATAAAAACCAAGAAAGATCAGTGTTACAGTGATAGATATTCATTAATGTAAAGGATTGAATCCAGAATACGTATATCAGTATCATAAAACGGTTCACACTTAAGGTATCTTGAAGTACATTGGAACCCAATACAAAACTAGGAGCAACAGAAAAAACCCAGAGACAACAAATAGTGCAGAATTAGAATAAATACACGTTACAAAATCAGGGACAACAAATAGTGCAGAATTAGAATAAATACACGTTACAAAATCAGGGACAACAAATAGTGCAGAATTAGAATAAATACACGTTACAAAATCAGGGACAACAAATAGTGCAGAATTAGAATAAATACACGTTACAAAATCAGAGACAACAAATAGTGCAGAATTAGAATAAATACACGTTACAAACCCAGAGACAACAAATAGTGCAGAATTAGAATAAATACACGTTACAAAATCAGAGACAACAAATAGTGCAGAATTAGAATAAATACACGTTACAAAATCAGGGACAACAAATAGTGCAGAATTAGAATAAATACACGTTACAAACCCAGAGACAACAAATAGTGCAGAATTAGAATAAATACACGTTACAAAATCAGAGACAACAAATATTGCAGAATTTGAATAAATACACGTTACAAACACAGAGATAACAAATAGTGCAGAATTAGAATAAATACACGTTACAAAATCAGAGACAACAAATATTGCAGAATTTGAATAAATACACGTTACAAACACAGAGATAACAAATAGTGCAGAATTAGAATAAATACACGTTACAAAATCAGGGACAACAAATAGTGCAGAATTAGAATAAATACACGTTACAAAATCAGAGACAACATATAGTGCAGAATTAGAATAAATACACGTTACAAAATCAGGGACAACAAATAGTGCAGAATTAGAATAAATACACGTTACAAACCCAGAGACAACAAATAGTGCAGAATTAGAATAAATACACGTTACAAAATCAGGGACAACAAACACCAGGTACATTGTACAAAGTGTAAACATTTGAAGTAGGTACCTTGAAATTAAATAAAACATCTTAATTAAATTGAAACCTTGTGATTAAATACAAGACATGGAAGTAAATAGAAACCTTGTGGTTAAATACAAGACTTGGAAGTAAATAGAAACCTTGTGGTTAAATAGAAGACTTGGAAGTAAATAGAAACCTTGTGGTTAAATACAAGTCTTGGAAGTAAATAGAAACCTTGTGGTTAAATACAAGACTTGGAAGTAAACAGGTTAACCAAGTATTATATGTTTCCTACAACAACATGTGCTAGACAGGTTTACCTAGTATGATGTGTTTCCTACAACAACATGTGCTAGACAGGTTAACCAAGTATTATGTGTTTCCTACAACAACATGTCCCAGACAAATTAACCTAGTATTATGTGTTTCCTACAACAACATGTGCTAGACAGATTAACCTAGTATGATGTGTTTTCTACAACAACATGTGCTAGACAGATTAACCTAGTATGATGTGTTTTCTACAACAACATGTGCTAGACAAGTTAATCAAGTATCATATGTGTTATGTAAATGTCGTGTAAATATTTTGTAAACGACAACATGTCGTGTTGTGTTTGAATTTTCATTTCTATTATCTATGTTTCCATATTTATATTATTGTTTCGAAGTTTAAACTAATAAAATATGTTGTTATTCATTTAGGGTAACATTTAGAATTTTCTTGAATTAAGTAGACCAATCATATGTTTGTAAATGAAGTGCTGGCGACTTCGTGTCTAGACGTGTAGTCTCGTGCCAAAACGGACATGCGCGGATTGCTCTGGAGACCTGTAGAAATTTTGCGGTTATTCGAGGGGTCTAGGCCTACAATATATAAACAGACGAAGATGCGAGAGGGAGAAGAAAGGAGAGTCAGACATTAGTTTTATTTCAAAAGAAGAGAGTCAGTTATTTGAGAAAGATTAAGTGTTTGCTGTGATTATCTAACTTGGATTTGTGACTCAAGTTAGATCTACGGAAGCTGTGATTTTATTTCGTCAATCTCTACGATTCATCTGAATTACTGCTTGTGCTGAGAGTCGGCGAATTTATTGTACTGTGAACTGTTTCTGAACTTCTTCATTTAAACTTTGGAATTTCTTCGTGGGACCAAATTCACACCCTAGACTGGAATTTGAGACTCATTTTAGATCATTATATTAGATACAGGCCAGTACCATTTTGTATTGTGATTAATTTTGAAGTTTGAAACTAGTATTATTTTGTTTTGTAATTAATTTCGAATGTTGTAACTTAATATCTGTCACTGTTAATATATAATTAACGTTATATCTGTTACATATTTATATTTAGTTTAGTGCAGTAAATTATACAAGCTGTTATCTGCGTTTTTCTGTTGCATTTAGTCATCGAAGAACATAAAACATAAAAAATAAGTAACATATATTTTCACAACAACATGTGAAAGACAGTATACCCAAGTATGATGTGTTTTACAAAGCAACATGTGATAGACAGCATAACCAACTTTAATGTCTTGTTTACAACATATGCCAGACAGTATAACCAAGTATGTTGTGTTTTAACAACAACATGTGCAAGACAGGTTAAATAAACATGACATGTTTTACAACAACATATGCAAGACAAGTTAACCAAGTATCATATGTTTTCACAACAACATGTGCTACACAGTATAATCAAGTATGATGTGTTTTTACAACAACATGTGCAAGACAGGTTAAATAAACATGACATGTTTTACAACAACATATGCAAGACAAGTTAACCAAGTATCATATGTTTTCACAACAACATGTGCTAGACAGAATAACCAAGTATGATGTGTTTTTACAACAACATGTGCTAGACAGGTTAACCTAGTATTATATGTTTCTTACAACAACATGTGCTAGACAGTATAACCAAGTATGATGTGTTTTTAACAACAACATGTGCAAGACAGGTTAAATAAACATGACATGTTTTACAACAACATATGCAAGACAAGTTAACCAAGTATCATATGTTTTCACAACAACATGTGCTAGACAGAATAACCAAGTATGATGTGTTTTTACAACAACATGTGCTAGACAGGCTAATCTAGTATGATATCTTTTTACAACAACATGTGCTACACAGGTTAGCAAATATAACATGTTTTTACAACAACATGTGCAAGACAGGTTAACCAAGTATTATATGTTTCTTACAACAACATGTGCTAGACAGTATAACCAAGTATGATGTGTTTCCTACAAAAACATGTGCTAGACTGGTTAACCTAGTATGTTTTTCGTACAAAAATATGTGCTAGACAGGTTAACCTAGTATGATGTGTTTTTACAACAACATGTGCTAAACAGGGTAACCAAGTATTATATGTTTAGCACATGTTGTTGTAAAAACACATCATACTAGGTTAACCTGTCTAGCACATATTTTTGTACGAAAAACATACTAGGTTAACCAAGTGTTATATGTTTCCCACAACAACATGTGCTAGACAGGTTAACTTAGAATGATGTGTTTCCTACAACAACATGTGCTAGACAGTATACCCAAGTATGATGTGTTTTTACAACAACATGTGCTAGACAGTATAACCAAGTACGATGTGTTTCCTACAACTACATGTGCAAGACAAGTTAACCAAGTATTATATGTTTTTCACAACAACATGTGAAAGACAGTATAACCAAGTATGGTGTGTTTTTAAAAACAACATGTGCTAAACAGGTTAGCCAAGTATAATATGTTTCCTACAACAACATGAGCTAGACAGTATAACCAAGTATGATGTGTTTTTACAACAATATGTGCTAGACAGTATAACCAAGTACGATGTGTTTCCAACAACATGTGCAAAACAAGTTAACCAAGTATCATATGTTTCTCACAACAACATGTGAAAGACAGTATAACCAAGTATGGTGTGTTTTTAAAAACAACATGTGCTAGACAAAATAACCAATTTTGATGTCTTGTTTACAACATGTGCCAGACAGTATAACCAAGTATGTTGTCTTTTTACAACAACATTTGCTAGAGAGGTTAACCAAGTATCATATGTTTTTCACAACAACATGTGCTACACAGTACAACCAAATATGATGTGTTTCCTACAACAACATGTGCTAGACAGGTTAACCAAGTATGATGTGTTTTCTACAACAACATGTCCCAGACAAATTAACCTAGTATTATGTGTTTCCTACAACAACATGTGCTAGACAGATTAACCTAGTATGATGTGTTTCCTACAACAACATGTGCTAGACAGTATTACCAAGTATGATGGGTTTTTTACAACAACGTGCTAGACAGGTTAACTAAACCTGATGTGTTTTTTACAACAACATGTGCAAGACAAGTTAACCTAGTATCATATGTATTTCACAGCAACATGTGCTAGACAGTATAACCTAGTATCATGTGTTTTTACAACAACATGTGCTAAATAGGTTAGCCAAGTATTATATTTTTCCTACAACAACATGTGCTAGACAGGTTAACTTAGTATGATGTGTTTCCTACAACATGTGCGAGACAGGTTAACCAAATATGATGTGTTTCCTGCAATAACATATGCTAGATAGGTTTACCTAGTATAATGTGTTTTCTAGAACAACATGTGCTACACAGATTAACCTAGTATTATGTGTTTCCTACAACAACATGTGCTAGACAGTATAACCAAATGTGATGTGTTTCTTACAACAACATGTGCAAGACAAGTTAACCAAGTATCATATGTTTTTCACAACAACATGTGAAAGACAGTTTACCCAAGTATGATGTGTTTTTCAAAACAACATGTGCTACACAGTATAATCAAGTATGATGAGTTTCTTACAACAACATGTGCAAGACAGGTTAACCAGGTATGATGTGTTTCTTACAATAGCATGTGCTAGACAGATTAACCAAATATGATATGTTTCTACAACATGTGCTAGACAGTATAACCTGGTAGGATGTGTTTCCTGCAACAATATGTGCTACACAGTACAACCAAATATGATGTGTTTCCTACAACAACATGTGCTAGACAGGTTAACCAAGTATGATGTGTTTTCTACAACAACATGTCCCAGACAAATTAACCTAGTATTATGTGTTTCCTACAACAACATGTGCTAGACAGATTAACCTAGTATGATGTGTTTCCTACAACAACATGTGCTAGACAGTATTACCAAGTATGATGGGTTTTTTACAACAACGTGCTAGACAGGTTAACTAAACCTGATGTGTTTTTTACAACAACATGTGCAAGACAAGTTAACCTAGTATCATATGTATTTCACAGCAACATGTGCTAGACAGTATAACCTAGTATCATGTGTTTTTACAACAACATGTGCTAAATAGGTTAGCCAAGTATTATATTTTTCCTACAACAACATGTGCTAGACAGGTTAACTTAGTATGATGTGTTTCCTACAACATGTGCGAGACAGGTTAACCAAATATGATGTGTTTCCTGCAATAACATATGCTAGATAGGTTTACCTAGTATAATGTGTTTTCTAGAACAACATGTGCTACACAGATTAACCTAGTATTATGTGTTTCCTACAACAACATGTGCTAGACAGTATAACCAAATGTGATGTGTTTCTTACAACAACATGTGCAAGACAAGTTAACCAAGTATCATATGTTTTTCACAACAACATGTGAAAGACAGTTTACCCAAGTATGATGTGTTTTTCAAAACAACATGTGCTACACAGTATAATCAAGTATGATGAGTTTCTTACAACAACATGTGCAAGACAGGTTAACCAGGTATGATGTGTTTCTTACAATAGCATGTGCTAGACAGATTAACCAAATATGATATGTTTCTACAACATGTGCTAGACAGTATAACCTGGTAGGATGTGTTTCCTGCAACAATATGTGCTAGACAGGTTAACCTAATATGATGTGTTTCCAACAACAACATGTGCTACACAGAATATCCAAATATATTGTGTTTTCTACAACAATATGTGCCAAACAAATTAACCTAGTATGATGTGTTTCCTACAACAACATGTGCTAGAAAAGTTCACGTAGAATGATGTGTTTCCTAAAACAACATGTGCTAAACAGGTTAACCAAGTAGTATATGTTTTCTACAACAACATGTGCTAGATAGGTTAACCTAGTATGATGTGTTTCCTACAACAGCATGTTTTAGAAAATAAAAAACAAGTATGATTTTTTTACAACAACATGACAAGACAAGTTAACCAAGTATCATATGTTTTTCACACTCACATGTCCTAGAGAGTATAACCTAGAATGATGTGTTTTTTACAACAAAATGTGCTAAACAGGTTAACCAAGTATTATATGTTTCCAACAACAGCATGTGTTAGACAGGTTAACCTTGTATGATCTGTTTCCTATAACAACATGTGCTAAACAAATTAACCTAGTATGATGTGTTTTTTACAACAACATGTGCTAGACAGATTAACTAAAGATGATATGTTTTTAAAACAACATGTGCAAGACAAGTTAACCAAGTATCATATGTTTTTCACATTAACATGTCCTAGAGAGTATAACCTAGTATGATGTGTTTTTTACTTCAAAATGTGCTAAACAGGTTAACCAAGTATGATGTGTTTCCTACAACAACATGTGCCAAACACATTAACCTAGTATGATGTGTTTTTTACAACAACACGTGCGAAACAGGTTAACCAAGTATTATATGTTTTCTACAACAACATGTGCTAAGCAGGTTAGCCAAGTGTTATATGTTTCCTTCAACAACATGTGCTAGACAGGTTTACCTTGTATGATGTGTTTCCGACAACAACATGTGCTAGACAGTATAACCAAGTATGATGTCTTTTTTACAACAACATGTGCTGGTAAAGTTAACCAAATATGATATCTTTCACAACAACATGTGCTAGACAGTATAACAACAAAGTTTGACCAGGTCGTCTTTTTCTCACAAATTATACTCAGAACATTTAAATTTATCTTTTATTTGCGCTAGCTTCACGAGCTGCATTTCTCTCCATTTATTGATGGAAAGATTCCTTCGGCAGATTGGTATGAACATTGATCTGGGTCTGTTGTTGAAGAAACCGTTTCGTCTTTCATACACTGATTTTCTTCCTTCTATCTTACGGTTATGTAATAAGAAGGATCGCAATCAGGTTTCGTAAACCACGATCGAGCCAAAAAAACAACATTTTTGTCAAATTTCTTATTTATTTATGAAATAATTAAGACGCCTTCAACCAGTAGCTCTTCAGTAAATCTTCAGGCTTACAACGCTAAATGTCATTTTTCATACAAGGAACAAGCGGCTTATTTTGCAGCTCAACAACCAAACCGTATAAGCACAAACTTCACAATTAGCTGTCCGTTCTCACCACAAAAATCGAAGTTTTATGTTTAGACTTACGACGGTGTTAGGTGCTTCGACGTCGCTTAATTACACTGCACGTAGAGGTTTTTTTTACTTCGAATTTCATGAATAATTCTTAAGTGTTCCATTACGGATGTCTAGTCAGCATTGCGTAAAAAATAGGATTCGAAATCTAGCTTTTGTCTGCAATGTACCAGCGTCCAGGTGACGTTTCGTCGTATCTTTAAACACATTTACATTCTAAACAAACACACCTATACTGTAAGCTCACCACGTGTCACATTCTGCAATCTTCCGTGTTTATCCTGTCGGGTATCAAGCCTGTTGGGGCGGCCATCAGTCTACGGTAAATACTTTTTTCTCGTGCATGAACGGAATAAACGGATCGTTATAAACATCTATCATTCGAATCTTTGTGTAGAAACGAGAGAAAATACAGATCCGTATGAATTCACTCGAGGACGTTCCCCGCTGGAATAGCATTAATTTTACGGATTTACAACGCTTAAATCAGGAGCTCTATTCCCGCCGGTTGACACAGCAGTTAGCCACATGTGGTTAATGGTTAATGTGCTCGAAGTGCGAAACTGAGGAAGTGTGGTTAGCGACATTAATATGGCGGCCAAACCCAACTGTGGTCGGTCATGAGCTGCAGGCGGATGTCGTTGACCAACAACCTTCCCTCATGTCACGTATCCAAAATTAGAGTTAGGATTTCTCTAGCTTTTGCCTGTATATGGGATGGCATGTCTGTATCACGTCAGTTTTCCCTGTATATGGAAGGATATGTCTATATCACGTCAGTTTTCCCTGAATATGGGAGGATATGTCTATATCACGTCAGTTTTCCCTGAATATGGGAGGATATGTCTGTATCACTCGAATCCCCTCGGTGGACTCAGCAGATAGCCCGATGTGGCTTTGCTATAAGGAAACACAAACAAACTGACAATTCCACTTTTCCCCTTGTATGGGAAGGCATGTCTGTATGGCTTCAATCCAGTTTTCCCTGCACGCAGGACGACATACATACATGACTTCACTCCAGTTTCTCCTTGTGCATATGATTGTATTCCGACCTTTCAATGTAGATATGTGAAGATATGTTAATAAAACCTTATCATGTTCTTTTCTATACCTAAATACTTTAATTTTGATTGTGATGGATTTAAAACAATTTAAGACAGGGCTTCCTAAGCCTATGTTTCTTGCTCGACTTTTAACATTCAAAATTATTGACTTCTCTTTCTTCCATTCGCTACCACTAGGAGTCTAACATTACAACACATAAAGTAACGTTTTACTTATTACAACACCGAGTGCAAAATTCCGACCGAAAGAATAGAGTGAGTCACGCCCTTGAAAAGTAATTGTGACGTTGGTAGCAGAAGTTGTTAGTTAGACTTATATTAAAACATACAACAAATAAAGAAAGATACAAAGACGATCTTTTACGTTACTGGAAACTCTTTGAACAATAAATTCATGATTTAACAGTAGCTTCTGCACATCAATATTTAGCTGACCCAAAAGCAGATAAAGATCGAATGAAAAACATTTGAAAACATGCCAACTTTCATAAGAAAAACGCAATACTCCAAGTAATATGCTGTTCTTTAATGTGAAATACAACATCACTAAATGAACCATATCATACATTCTTGTCACATACACCCTAAAATGGCTCAATCCAAAGTCCGCAAACTAATAACAGTAAAAACAGAGTTTCGATATCCGTAGTGGACAAAGTACAGCGAATCCATTGTGTGTCTTAGCGATAAACACTGACCAGTACACAATCAATCAGAAGACCAGTTGTTGTTTTTAGTAGATAAAACACAAAAGTTGTTTTTTTTTAATCAAGCCTTTGAACGTACAGTATCTCGTATCTCTGTGACAAACAAAGAACCAAGAACTCCCAAGTTTCGTCTTCTCTCATATCCAAATAAAACGTTTTATTAACAGCATTCCACTGGGTTCCAAAGGTCGCCTTCAAGCTATCCTTTTTACATGAGGTGCGACACTTCAACAAGTCTGAAAATAAATCGTGTTACATGCTAAAAATAGTGAAGAAATGGGGTCACCAAGTTATGATAAAGTAGGCTTAGGATGAATGGTTGGATACATATTGACTTGTTAAAATAGTGAAGAAATGAGTTTACCAAGTTATGATAAAGTAGGCTTAGGATGAATGGTTGGATATATATTGACTTATTAAAATAGTGAAGAAATGAGTTTACCAAGTTATGATAAAGTAGGCTTAGGATGAATGGTTGGATATATATTGACTTGTTAAAATAGTGAAGAAATGGGGTCACCAAGTTGTGATAAAGTAGGCTTAGGGTGAATGGTTGGGTACATGTAGAGTTGTTAAAATAGTGAAGAAATGGGGTCACCAAATTATGATAAAGTAGGCTTAGGATGAATGGTTGGACAGATATCGACTTGTTAAAAATAGTGAAGAAATGAGATTACCAAGTTATGATAAAGTAGGCTTAGGGTGAATGGTTGTATACATATTAGCTCGTTAAAAATAGTGAAGAAATGGGGTCACCAAGTTATGATAAAGTAGGCTTAGGGTGAATGGTTGGGTACATATAGAGTTGTTAAAATAGTGAAGAAATGGGATCACCAAGTTATGATAAAGTCGGCTTTGCATGAATGGTTGGATTTGTTGTTGTAGTTGTTGTTTTGAATTAAGCACAAAGCTACACAATGGGCTATCTGTGCTCTGCTCACCACGGGTATCGAAACCCGGATTTTAGCGTGTAAGTCCGCAGATATACCGCTGAGCCACTGGGGGGCTAAATGGTTGGATATATATTGACTTCTTAAAATAGTGAAGAAATGGGATCACCAAGTTATGATAAAGTAGGCTTAGAATGAATGGTTGTATACATATTGACTTGTTAAAAAAAGTGAAGAAATGGGGTTACCAAGTTATGACAAAGTAGGCTTAAAAGTAAACATTATTAGGTTACAATAAAACATACGATATATACTTTGTGAACAGTTATAAGACTTGAATGTTGGAATGAAATAAAGTCGACCACCAATTTTTTTCTATTTTTTATAAATATTCATGAAGTTTTATGAACGATATTTTAATCGTTTGTAATTGTTCTAAGTTTCTATTTACACTAATTGGTCATATTTTTTGTTTTATGTTCAGACAGAATTATTTTTTTCGGATATCTTTTATATTTTGTAATCATTTTTTGAGAAATTTTCGTATCTCGTATTCGACTGAAAAATATGTTTGACAATTGTCTGATTGAAATAGAAACACTTCTTTTTAACCAGACACAATTTTCATGTCACAAAATGCTATATTTTTACAACAGTGTTATATCTCATTTTGAAAAATACAAGATATAATTACCTAATTACCTACATAATTAGATTTTCACTTTGAAACAAACAAATCGAAAACTGCAAAACTACAAACTTTCAACTTGTCGTTAAATAAAATAATAAGATATAAAGAAAAGGGTAAAAATAAAAAAACAAACGAACGTGGGAAGTGAGACGATAACTTAGTTGATATTTAGACCTCAGCGCATTTAATGCGTAAGCCCTATTTATACTAATTCTTATTAACGTCATGTATACTGAACTTCGGGTTGTTGAAAGGAAAAGAAAAGGGTCATTGGAGTCATATTGTTTTTAGTGATTAACTGGTTTAGTAATTCTCGTTTTGTTTAAATGATCACAAAAACCAGAAGTATCGAAATATATTGTCCGTAGGTTGATGGTTTATAACGACAATAATCGAGGTTTGATACCTACCGATACAACAGGTATTCCACTATGTAGCCATGTGCTTAAAATAATCAGTGAATGATGTTAGTGTATTCTGTATAAAAACTGATAATTAGAACCTAAAACTGTAATGGCTCAAAACCTTCTGCTACAGTGTTCTTAACAATTATATCTACAAATACACTGTTACTCTTATCACTATTATACATTATTCAAACTAATTTTAGTCTTAACGATACATTGTTACTCCTATCACTATTATACATTATTCAAACTAATTTTAGTCTTAACGATACACTGTTACTCCTATCACTATTATACTTCATTTAAACAAATTTTAGTCTTAACGATACACTGTTACTCCTATCACTATTATACTTCGTTCAAACTAATTTTAGTCTTAACGATACACTGTTACTCTTATTACTATTATACATTATTCAAACTAATTTTAGTCTTAACGATACACTGTTACTCCTATCACTATTATACTTCATTTAAACTAATTTTAGTCTTAACGATACACTGTTACTCCTATCACTATTATACTTCATTTAAACAAATTTTAGTCTTAACGATACACTGTTACTCCTATCACTATTATACTTCGTTCAAACTAATTTTAGTCTTAACGATACACTGTTACTCTTATTACTATTATACATTATTCAAACTAATTTTAGTTTTAACGATACACTGTTACTCCTATCACTATTATACTTCATTTAAACTAATTTTAGTCTTAACGATACACTGTTACTCTTATTACTATTATACATTATTCAACCTAATTTTAGTCTTAACGATACACTGTTTCTCCTATCACTATTATACTTCGTTCAAACTAATTTTAGTGTCAACGATACACTGTTACTCTTATCACTATTATACTTCATTTAAACAAATTTTAGTCTTAACGATACATTGTTACTCCTATCACTATTGTACTTTATTCCAACTAATTTTAGTCCTAACGATACACTGTTACTCCTACACAATATTTCAGTGTATCCAAACTACGTTTGGAGTCAAATGTTCACTTTTGTCACTTATTACCGAGAGAAGGACCAGTCTGTTATACAAAATAATAATCTATACTTTTTATAAATTGTCTTAATTTTTTTTTCTCCCCAATTTCAACAGCCTGTTTCTGTACTTCTCTACGTCACCGACAACGTCAAAGTTACAACGTACATCAGTAAGCGGCCTTGAATAGGTGACGTCACTCCACGGGAGGTCGCCTCAAAATGTTTAACACAATCCTTTAAATTCTTCACTGAGTTCTATTCTAGGTTGCCTTTTTTATATTAAAAGAAAGAGATTATACCTTCATTTCACAACATTATGTCTTATTAAAGCAATGCGTGGGTTAAACGAGTTGTGCTAAGATGTAATTAACTCAGCCAAATAAATTTGTCTTTTAAATATGTGATCGACCATCTTAATATGATGGGAGACTATATTTGGGGGCTGATACGTGAAAGTGATTTACATTACAGTCGCAAGTCTCGATAAACTACTCACTTCTAAACATTTTGTATAACTTTAGTATAAATATATGTAAATCTTGATTCATATGTTGTTTTATTCAGACCTTATGTGAATGAAAATGTGCAAATTTACCCGTTTTTACATAGAAAATAGGTTAATTTCTAAATTTCATTATCCAGGTTACAAAAGCAAAGTTTGAAGGGAATAATGGTCATTTTCTGTACTTTTATAACATAAGCAATTAAGAAATAACACATACTATCCAGGATCAAAATTTGTGTTATATAGTGTTGTTAGTCACTGAACACATTAAAACTGTCAGCCTGCATCTTTAAACTAAGATATTTATAATATGGCTTAATAAATAGTAGATTAAACAGTCTGTCGCCAACACTAACTTATTCGAGCTCAAATTCTGATTTTAAATTTCAAGTTGAATGGGAAAAAAACATCTAACGGAAGGTTACAATGTTTATATTGGTGTTTAAAGCTGTATCCTAGATTTGTCGAACTTCGAGCTGTTGGTGCGTGATAAGCAACACCTTCCATTTATGATTTGTGGTGGGTGTTGCCAACTGGTTCAACCTCTTCAGTGATTTAGAATCAGAAACGACAATCTTGTAGATTTACCGTAAGTAGCAAATATATAAATATATAGGATGACCGTATTTCCCACGTGTGAAGCATCAAATTTGAACATCCAATAAACATCCGCCAGTGATGACGTCAACATTGTACCCGTCAAGTGGATTGAGTTTTGTCTATAATTCTTTCAGCTTTATCGTAGCATTAGTGTAAAATACTGTTTGGTATTAAGATTCCAAATGCATATATGAGCTTTAAGAATATTGTTAATTTACAACTGTTGTCCATCCAGACCGTCCTTCACAGTACTGAAGAAGATGGACGTCACATGTTACTAATTAACTGCTATATACAGAATGAGAAAGGAGCAACGAGTGATTTGGTATTTTCTTACTGAGGACTCTTTTACCACGAACGGACGTTGACCAGTTAACACGATTGTAAATCTTGTTCCAGTCCAAACTGTGTTTATTTTGTTCGTTAAAAGACGCTCAGTCAGCAGAATATGGAAACTAATTAACAATCGCCAACTTTTATACGTTTTTATTTTAAGAAGGGTGACGTTTCAAGACAGGGTCTTCTTCAGATCGTACAGCTTACACGAGACGCACATGCGCAGAATTAAAAGAACTTGTGAGACTGTTGGTTTGAATATTGAGCGCAAACATTAAGAGCAATATTACATTTTACGTAAAAGTTACATTACATGTATTACATAAAAGTTACATTACATGTATTACATAAAAGTTACATTACATGTATTACATAAAAGTTACATTACATGTATTACATAAAAGTTAAATTACATGTATTACATAAAAGTTACGTTATATGTATTAAACAAAACTTAAATTACATGTATTATATAAAAGTTACGCTACATGAATTAAATAAAAGTTACATTACGTGTAAAGTTAAATAGATAGCAATTAAAATTTAAAGAAAAGAAATAAGAAAACATAGAAACAAGGAGATATCAAAATATAGAAACAAGAAAATATAGAAATATGGAGATATAGAAACAAGGTGATATAGAAACATAGAAACAAGGAGATATCAAAATATAGAAACATAGAAACAAGGAAATATAGAAATATGGAGATATAGAAACAAGGTGATATAGAAACATAGAAACAAGGAGATATCAAAATATAGAAACATAGAAACAAGGAAATATAGAAATATGGAGATATAGAAACAAGGTGATATAGAAACATAGAAACAAGGAGACATCAAAATATAGAAACATAGAAACAAGGAAATATAGAAATATGGAGATATAGAAACAAGGTGATATAGAAACATAGAAACAAGGAGATATCAAAAGATAGAAACATAGAAACAAGGAAATATAGAAATATGGAGATATAGAAACAAGGTGATATAGAAACATAGAAACAAGGAGATATCAAAATATAGAAACATAGAAACAAGGAAATATAGAAATATGGAGATATAGAAACAAGGTGATATAGAAACATAGAAACAAGGAGATATCAAAATATAGAAACATAGAAACAAGGAAATATAGAAATATGGAGATATAGAAACAAGGTGATATAGAAACATAGAAACAAGGAGACATCAAAATATAGAAACATAGAAACAAGGAAATATAGAAATATGGAGATATAGAAACATAGAAACAAGGAGATATCAAAATATAGAAACATAGAAACAAGGAAATATAGAAATATGGAGATATAGAAACATAGAAACAAGGAAATATAGAAATATGGAGATATAGAAACATAGAAACAAGGAAATATAGAAATATGGAGATATAGAAACATAGAAACAATGAAACATGCAAGCAAGAAAACAGAAAAATAGAAACAAGAAGAAACAGAGAAATCAAGGAAACATTAAAACAAATAAACATAAAAATATTAAAACACGTAAACTTATAAAGCAGGAAACATCGAAACTGGGAAACATAGAAACATTTAGGAAAGATAGGTGTTCATTTAAATTAGACATTTGTTGGGTCTCCAGGTTTAATTTAAAACCGTCTCTAGAGTTCATTTAAACTACATAGTTGAATAAACTCTTCTTACTTAATGAATGGGGTTACATTGGTATCAGTGAGTGGTAATGTTTCGTGTACAAATCAGTATGACTTAAAATTCAATCTTTCTTAAGTGTGTGTAAATCATTCATTAAGTCACTTTAAGGATTGTGCGAAGTTGCACTATCTAACCATAGATTATTATCATAAGGACTGACGCATGATCTAACTATAGGTTATTATCATCAGGACTGCCGCATAACTTAACTATAGGTTTTATCATTAGGACTGCCGCATGATCTAACTATAGGTTATTATCATTAGGAATGCCGCATGATCTAACTATAGGTTATTATCATTAGGAATGCCGCATGATCTAACCATAGGTTATTGTCATTAGGACTGCCGCATGACTTAACTATAGGTTATTATCATTAGGACTGCCGCATGACTTAACTATAGGTTATTATCATTAGGACTGACGCATGACCTAACCAGAGGTTATTATCATTAGGACTGACGCATGATCTTACCATAGATTATTATCATTAGAAAATCTGCATTATCTAATCATAGGTTACTATCATTAGGACTGCCGTATGGTCTGACTATAGATTATTATCATTAGGACTGCCGTATGGTCTGACTATAGATTATTATCATTAGGACTGACGCATAATCTATCCATAGGTTACCATCCTTAGAACTGCCGCATGATCTAACCATAGGTTATTGTCATTAGAACTGCCGCATGACTTAACTATGGGTTTTATCATTCGGACTGCCGCATGACCTAAGATAGGTTATTATCATTAGGACTGCTGCATGACCTAAGATAGGTTATTATCATTAGGACTGCTGCATGACCTAAGATAGGTTATTATCATTAGAACTGACGCATGATCTAACTATAGGTTATTATCATTAGGACTGACGCATGATCCAACTGAAGGTTATTATCATTAGGACTTCCGCATGACCTAACCATAGGTTATTATCATTAGGACTGCCGCGTGACCTATCCTTATGTTTTTATTATTGGGACTGCGCATGATCTAACCATAAGCTATTATCATTAGGATTGCTGCATGATTTAACATACGTTATTATCATTAGGACTCCCGCATGATCTAACTACAGGTTATCATTATCAGGAATTCTGCATGATCTAAGTATAGGTTATTATCTTTAGGACTGCTGCATGATCTAAATATAGGTTATTATCATTAGGACTGACGCATGATCTAACTATAGACTATTATCATTATGACTGACGCATGATCTAACAATAGGTTATTATCATTAGGACTGCCACATGATCTAACCATGGGTTATTATCATTAGGACTGACGCATGATCTATCCATAGGTTATTATCCTTAGAACTTCCGCATGATCTAACCATAGGTTATTATCATTAGGACTGCCGCATGACTTACTTATAGGTTTTATCATTAGGACTGACGCATGATCTAACTATAGGTTTTATCATTGGGACTGCCGCATGATCTAAGTAAAGGTTATTATCGTTGGGACTACTGCATAATCTAACTATATGTTATTATCATTAGGACTGCCGCATGATCTAACTACAGGTTATTATTATTAGGACTGACGTTTGATCTAACTACAGGTTATTATCATTAAGACTGCTGCATGATCTAACTACAGGTTATTATTATTAGGACTGACGTTTGATCTAACTACAGGTTATTATCATGAAGACTGCTGCATGATCTAACTACAGGTTATTATCATTAAGACTGCTGCATGATCTAACTACAGGTTATTATCATTTGGACTGCCGAATGATCTAACCAAGGTTATTAGCATTAGGACTGCCACATGATCTATCCAGATGTTATTATTATTACGACTGTCGCATGATCTAACTGTAGGTTATTATCATTTGGACTGCCGAATGATCTAATTATTGGTTATTATGATTAATCGTGTTTCCATTTCGATGTTTTGGAGACGTAAGAAAGAGACAGCTGTATTTACGGCGAACATAACAGACATTAAGTATGTTATAATAAAACGATTTTGAAGTTTCAGTATTTAATATATTCAGTCGTGTTCTATCTGACTGTCGTGCATCTTAACAATAGCTCCGCAGTGTATTTTAAATTTCAAAATGCTGCATCCTGAGATTGTTATGTCCAAAGTACACCACTCATATTTGTTTACTTTCCATAATCCATCTTATATACATGCATGTCAGCTACCACCACACATTGTGGCAGTGCGGTTATTTTTATTTTTTTTTGTGAAGACCGTTTCATACACTCTCCAGAAGAACACTTTAACCAACATATTTCTCTCTTTCCATTTCTGACTACAACGCCACCTTGATTTACCTCTGCCCATCTTTCGACTCCTTCCAACAACGCCAAACTTATTTATATTTATGAAATAAATGGTAAAAACAACTCATGTTCACATACTAGTTTCTGTCAGCCACAAAAGTAAACAAAATTCACAGCAATGTTGTGTTCCCGGTAAACTGAGCGGTAAATGTCAGTTAACGCTGTAGTCATGGCAACCGTGTTTTGGTGGTTTCTGTTTCTACAATAGTCCAGTGACAACGGCAACTTTAATTAGTGATGGAAAGAACCAGTCTATTGTTTATATAATACTTACTTACTCACGTGTTTCGTGTACATGTAACAAAGAGATTCTTACATTATCTCAAGCACTGTGTGTTCGGGACTTCTCAAGTTACTGGTCTTAACTATAGCGTGGTAAGATTCTTATTCACGTAACTTGATTATACGTGATAATACTGTTGATGAACTTATCCACGTAACTTGATTATACGTGATAATACTGTTCATGAAACTTCTTCACGTAACTTGATTATACGTGATAATACTGTTCATGAAACTTCTTCACGTAACTTGATTATACGTGATAATACTGTTCATGAAACTTATTCACGTAACTTGATTATACGTGATAATACTGTTCATGAACTTATTCACGTAACTTGATTATACGTGATAATACTGTTGATGAAACTTCTTCACGTAACTTGATTATTACGCTGTAATTTTTTTTATGAAACTTCTTCACGTAACTTGGTAATTGCCTGATAATTCTGTTTGTTAAAATTCTCTACGTGACATGAATATTACGTTGAACTAAAATAAAAGTATTGTTAATTCAAACTGTTCTTTCCCAACTAGATATTAAATGGTCTAGTTAAATATTTCAAGTACATCTGTTGTACAGTGGCGGAGTGACACAAGTGTACTCGAATGAGAATTCGAAATTTCAAGCATCTTTAATAAATCAGTAGTTACTGTTTAATATATCACGTGATCACTGATCAGTAACAATCAACAGTATTTATTAACCAATCAGTAGTTACTGTTTAATATATCACGTGATCACTAATTAGTAATAATTGACAGTAGTTATTAATTAACCAATCATTAATTACCATTTACTAAATCAACTGGTCACTTATTAGCAGGTACTGATTGCTTAATTAATAGAAATAAAAGTTAATAAACACTTTCACCCAGTCTTACTGTATAAATAATCATACTTAATCGATGTCTCCTTAAAATCCACTGATTTATTTTACTAAAGGAAACATTGCACTATTATTCCTCTTCACGAGTGTTCCCTTCCGCGAGCTAACGACTGTTCATTTTCCCCTAGTTTTAACCAACGTAGTATTTCGACAGGCTGTTAAGTGTCACAATGGACTTACTTCCTGCGTTACTCGCGTTACTTCCTGCGAGTGTGAGGTCTCCGTGAAATGAATACGTTTAATCACAATTATCTGTTGGTTAAATTAAGTAACCGAAACGGAAAGAAACGAAATTAGAACTTCATTTCCTTTACTTTCTATGTAATTATAGCAGGTGTCATGAAACGGACTGGGCTATTTCTGATAGCTGTAATATAGGTTATTCACAACAGGGGGCTGCTTATAAATAGATCAGGGCGATGTTGTTGTTGTTTTTGAATTAAGCACAAAGCTACACAATGGGCTATCTGTGCTCTGCCCACCACGGGTATCGAAACCCGGATTTTAGCGTGTAAGTCCGCAGACATACTGCTGAGCCACTGGGGGCAGATCAGGGCGAAAAATACATGTTCTTATGAACATAAAATCATTTTAAATTGAGAACTGTGTAAAATTTAAATACATGCGTAATTGGCTGGAAATTATTTAGCCTATTAACTTACCAAATAAACTGAAACTTATTTAATTCCCAGACCTACTAAAGGTAAATGTTGTAAATTTTTAAATAAATTATTTAAAATAAAATTAATGTAAAACATACAAAACAAATTGTTTATATTTTTAAATTAATGTTTCTACCGTGGACGTTAAGAACAGGGAAAAAGTAGTAACGGGTGTGTATACGTAAACATAACAGGAAGTGGCGTTAAATACTTGTACACAACAGGAAGTGACGTCAATTATAACAGGGGAGAATTTGTTTTGGAATTTCGCAGAAAGGTACACAAGGGCTACCTGTGCTAGCCGTTCCTAATTTAGGGGTGTGAGACTAAAGGGATGGCAGCTGGTCATCATCAACCACCGCCAACTCTTGGGCTACTTTTTTTATCCAACGAATAATAGGATTGATCGTCACTATATAATGCCCCCACGACTGAAAGGGCGAACATGTTTGGTGCGACGGGGATTAGAACCCACAACCCTCAGAAGCCGAGCTCCTGAACCCACCTGGCCCTGCCAGGAAGAGAAACCTGTCTTTTTACCAAAATATGAATCATTATAATTTTTTTCAACTGGTAAAGTTTCAAGTGAAATCTATCATGTCCATGCTCAGTAGTAGACATTTTTGCGCATGTCATTTCAACCTCTGTTTTGTAAAATCAGCAAAGTTTTTAAAAAGGTCTAACGTTCTGACGTAACCTGGTGTGACTTCACTCTGCCCTCCCCTTTAGTGACTTGCATTTTTATCTATCGTCATGAAATAATAAAGTTTAAATGGGAATTATTTGGAAAAATTAGTGTTAAGACCTTTTAATGTTCCTAGATACACCACTGGTTTGGCATTATGATAACACTGTGGGTTTATTTATTGATAGCATTGAAGTATGGTAAAGTTTAGGCCTAACTAAACTAAAGTAAGAAATGTACACATAGTGTTAATCTATCTCTTTATAAATTTTAGGGCACAATTAAAAAAGGCTTTAATTAATGTTAGGTTTAAGACAAGTTCAGTCACAGATTTTGGTGTCTACGATTATAATTTTTTGTATCGTTCTATAAATCTATAAAAGGAACACTGCTAATTTGACCCCAAATGTTTTTTGGATCTGTGATCGGTGTTTTGAAAGTCAGTGTGCAGTTTTGTAATCACATGTCTATTCAGTCTATTTCAAGCCAGCAACTGATAGCGGTGTTTAGAAACAAAATAAGAAGGATCAAGGCCTGTATTGATGCCAACGGGGGTTCACTTTCAACATTGTTTATAATTGTCATTTATATTTACCTCCTTATTCTATATTGAAACATGTCTGTTAATAAATATGTAAGTGCACAGTGACTTTCGGAACACCCTGTAGTTATCGACTCATTCTTACCCGTTGTCAAAAAAGTTTCGAGTGTATGTTTAGAGTCTGGTTTGATTTTACTTCGTTTAAAGGAAGACATAAAACACTTCGAGGCCTATGAATGTTTGCTACTACTGTATTGGTCGTTTTCTTTAGCTTAAAACATAAAGGGTTTATTTGTTTGTTTGTTTTCAAGCTAAGCACAAAGCAACCAAAGTTGAGTGTATGTGCTCTGGGATCGAAATCCGAATATAGCGTTGTAAGTCCGCAGACACACCGCTGTGCTACTGAGGACGAGACTAAAAGTATTCGGGGATTTTCGCTAAACGGTTTAAAAATCTACTCCTAAACTTCATTCATTGTTAGTATGACCTACAACTGTATGAAAGACCAGATACTTCGAGTCAGAGAAGGTTACTATTTCCCGAGACTAAACAGTAGTCGCATAATGAAATGTTCAACTTATGGTTTGATTGTTTCAGTTGAACAAAACATTATAATTGGCACCCACAGAGACTGGCAGGCCTTTTCTGATTACATAAAATGCTGGTAGCCAATAAAACAAAGAAGTTTACACAAACTTGAGTAAAAGTCAGCAAGTCACGTGACAACCACATTCAATATAAAAGTAGGGAGGAACGGAATGTATCAGAACTACATTTTGACATTACTTGGTGTGAAACTAGAGTAGGGCCAAAGAAAGTTCGGCTCTTTTTTGTATATATTTATTTATTTAATACAATCAGTCCAGTTGACGATAACGTTTGTTAAAACCACCCTCACCTGGATACCATGTTCCTTACCTTTTCAAGATGAATCCCACTGTTAAATGCAGGCCTGACTTCAAATACAACGTTTCAAACTAAGTTCCGACACTTGTACCTAACTTAATAGCCTCAATAGATAAACAAATAAATAACTCATCTTGTAACGCGATAACTCTCACTGAGTAATGTTAATAAACATATTGAATAATTCATTGGATCTTCACATATTCACTAGCAACCATATATATAATCTACTCTTATTTATTCAAATTGCGCAGAATTTCGAGATCATTACGTCATTATGACGCTTTGCCTCATCATCCTAGCTTCCTCTAACAAACGACTAAATTACAATAATGTGTTTTAACAGAAACATATTTATAACCAGAACGTTATAATGAGGTTGTAACAGTTTTTAACACATGGGTTTCTAATTAATCTAATGTTGGTTTATTGTGAATAATCGTTCATTTTGTTCAACTACAAAATTCGTTTCATTTATTTTTGCTTCTAAACCTTCGAAGCAATCTGTTTTATTCATTATAATAACAGAAAAACAGCAACTTTATATTTACTTTTATTACCCACCATTTTTTATATTTTTCGCTTCTAATACCAGTGAAATAAGATGTTGGAATGCCAAATAAAAATTTATTCTTTAACCATAACATATTCGGAGATTTTAATTTACTTTCCTGTTCGACAAGACAAACAGAGAAACCTTCCTTGTTTTATGTTCCATTGAAGTCATTTCAAATTATGTCAGATTATCTTGAATGAAGGTACATCCAGTTAAAAATAGCGTCCTTTAGTGAGCGTGGAGTAGTAAAAAACTATACATATATACATTTTACATGAATACAGCTTTCTTTGGAAAAAGACACAATATATATATGTACTTAGAGAGAGGTACAATAAGATACCAAATAACGTTAGGGTTGTGTCAGTACAGTGGAACAAAACCACTCTTGTCTTCAAACAAATATTTCAAAATAGGCCTCACACAACCAAATTATGTTTCTTATTGTAAATCACTCGGTATTTAAATCAATCGATAAATCAGTGGATATTAATTCCTAATTTTAGATTAAAAGATAAATAACTAGACATCGATTCTTAGTTTTATATTAGAAGACAAACAAATGGGCATTCATTTCTAGTTCTAAATTAGAAGATAAATAATTGGACAATAATGTCTAGTTTTAGATTTAGATAAATAAATAAATGGACGTTAACTCTTACGTTTATATTATGAGATAAATAAATGGACATTAACTCTTACGTTTATATTATGAGAAAAATAAATGGACATTAACTTTTACGTTTATATTATGAGATAAATAAATAGACATTAACTCTTACGTTTATATTATGAGATAAATAAATGGACATTAACTCTTACGTTTATATTATGAGATAAATAAATGAACATTAACTCTTACGTTTATATTATGAGAAAAATAAATGGACATTAACTCTTACGTTTATATTATGAGAAAAATAAATGGACATTAACTCTTACGTTTATATTATGAGATAAATAAATAGACATTAACTCTTACGTTTATATTATGAGATAAATAAATGGACATTAACTCTTACGTTTATATTATGAGATAAATAAATGAACATTAACTCTTACGTTTATATTATGAGATAAATAAATGAACATTAACTCTTACGTTTATATTATGAGATAAATATATAGACATTAACTCTTACGTTTATATTATGAAATAAATAAATGGACATTAACTCTTACGTTTATATTATGAGATAAATAAATGGACATTAACTCTTACGTTTATATTATGAGATAAATAAATGAACATTAACTCTTACGTTTATATTATGAGATAAATAAATGAGCATTAACTCTTACGTCTATATTATGAGATAAATAAATGAACATTAACTCTTACGTTTATATTATGAGATAAATATATAGACATTAACTCTTACGTTTATATTATGAAATAAATAAATGGACATTAACTCTTACGTTTATATTATGAGATAAATAAATGAACATTAACTCTTACGTTTATATTATGAGATAAATATATAGACATTAACTCTTACGTTTATATTATGAAATAAATAAATGGACATTAACTTTTACGTTTATATTATGAGATAAATAAATGGACATTAACTCTTACGTTTATATTATGAGATAAATAAATGAACATTAACTCTTACGTTTATATTATGAGATAAATATATAGACATTAACTCTTACGTTTATATTATGAAATAAATAAATGGACGTTAACTTTTACGTTTATATTATGAGATAAATAAATAGACATTAACTCTTACGTTTATATTATGAGATAAATAAATGAACATTAACTCTTACGTTTATATTATGAGATAAATAAATGGACATTAACTCTTACGTTTATATTATGAGATAAATAAATGGACATTAACTCTTACGTTTATATTATGAGATAAATAAATAGACATTAACTCCTAGCGTGAGGCTAAATATTTGCTACCGGAATGATGTTTACTTTAACTTCTAGACATTGTTCAGAGGAAAGTAGTTTCATTCTGAAGTGAAACTAAATGTGTTAGTTTTAACTGTCCAGTTAAACCATCGTCTCAAATTGTCTATAAACAGCATATATAACGCCTGAAAATTAAGTTGCCAAATTTATTAGCATCTATTTTTGGGCACGTAGGTCACACAGATGTGTACACACACTGCTCGCTCTCCAAGTCTCATTCGTTGTGTAAATTGTGCAACTGGCACGTGTATTTAATTACACACACACACATGAAAGTACTTAATTACACACACATGAAAGTACTTAATTACACACACACATGAAAGTGCTTAATTACACACACACATGAAAGTGCTTAATTACACATAAACCTATAAACAAATGTAATATATATACACACCCACGTGCATAAGTATAAAGAGATCATTTAAGGTGAATTTTTATGATAATAAAATATTCAGTGAAGAAGACTGTTAAGTAATTAAATGTAATTAATGTTTTATATTTTTACCTACATGTATATTTTTAGAAAAATAACTTGTCATGTGTGTCTAAAACTATTAAGCTAACGAAAATTACTTTCACAGAAAATCTGGTATCAGTTTTCAGAAAAAAAAACGCAATTGGTCTTTTAAAGCCGGTAGATGGCGCTTTGTGAGTTGTATCGCATAGTTGTTTCTTTGTTACCTTATATTTTCGAATCGGGTCTCTGAACCAACCAATTAGATGGTTTAAAACACTAAACTTCGGGTTTCTGAGCCTACCAGTTATATGGTTTAAATCACTAAACTTCGGTTTTCTGGGTCCCAACAGTTGGATGGCTTATAACACTAAACGTCTGGTTTCTAGGCTTACCAGTTCGATTATTTAAAACACTAAAAGTCAGATTTTTGAGTCCACCAGGTGGACGGTTTATAATGCTACACTTTGGGTCTCTGAAATCATCAGCTGAGGTGTTTATGACGCTAGTTTTTGGAGATTCATTCCTGCTTCACAGACAACCCTACTTTACAGTTTTACACAGCTGTAGCAGGTAGAAACTAAGACCCCTCAGTATGTCACCTCACAAGAAACACGGTTTGAAACAAATGTCAGTAATTTTTAGAATTGAAATCAAATTAATATGGAGAATAACGACTTTCATATGCTTACGATGTAACTTGACACTAGAATTAGAGTAATTAAACAAAATGATTGTCCTCTGTAAGCTCTAAATCATGAAATACGTGATACTAAATCAATTTTAGAGACTCACTACGTCCTTACAGTTCATATCGCCACGTACCGTCACGCTCTATCTGACGACCGTGAAACATGACAATAGTCCTGCAACATAATTTCCATTGCAAAAACCCCGTCGTAAGGCTATCTTGTCCAAAGCATGTCATGCCTTATTGCATATTTTTCATAATCCACTTTGTATGCAAAAAGAACATTTCCGAGTATCTGTTTCAACAGTGCAGTCGTAAATAAATTCGTGTGCGTTGAATCCGACGATTGGCCAATATTTCTTTGATTAGAATACAATAAATATCAGTTTTATGATATTTTAGGTTTGTAATATTTGAATGAGAAGTATGACTAGAAACCTTATCTTGTTGAACACATTCTCTGTTATCGTCGTTTCCAAACAGAGACACTTCTTAATTATCTGGCATACTGATGCTAGGTCCAAGCAGATGGGTTTTTACCAGTGACCTTTAGGTTCTTATATGTCGGCCTGTTACAAGACGCTGTACTTTGTTTACTTTTACTGAAATATAACTTGATGCAGGTTGTTGTTGTTTTTTCTGAATGGTTCAGGTGTCCCAAACTGATCCACATTCCTTTGTTTCTGAATAAGAATAAGTGCAATATATTTAGACATCTTGTACATTTTAAATTTCTAATCTAAGTATATCTTAATGACCTGACTATACGAATATTTTACGTCGGAAAGGATCGTTGCACACTCTTCTCACAATCGATAAGTTCTAGGTGGCACCACACTACCTACGAAACGTGTAACTTGCTGATATACGTATCCAAAATAGTTTAATAAAACATACGTTACTGAAATATATTTGTTGTTTTCTTAAATAAAGCACAATGGGCTATCTGTGTTTTGCCCACCACGGGTATCAAACCTGGTTTCTAGCGTAGTAAGTCCGCAGTTATATTGCTGTGCCACTAGAGGGCTATTGAAACAGAAATGTAACCACATCCGTCCAGTTGACTCCCCCAGAAAATTGTTTGGTATCAGAGGGATTGTGAGTTAGGAAAGTTTGTATATCCACAGAATAGGAGGCATTACCCCAGATGATTAAGCCTAAATCCCAAGTTTTAGAAGCATACAAGACTTATCTGTATATAAATATCTAAAAATCTTCGGTTTGAACTACAACAAAAGTACTATATTATTTAAATGTTGTTTAAACCCAGTAAGTCCCACACCGTTTAATGCTTAAATCTGAGGTAAACTATGTCTTCTTTTTTTTTCAATTTTATTAATTTTGTTTTTTAGTTACTAGAAAATTCTAGAATTTCGTCTTTGCGCGAATTTTGTAAACTTTCGTGTTCACAGCTGGATCGACTTTTTAGCGTTCCACTTAAATCATCTTGTTCCAATGGGATTAGCATTTGATGAGCTAAGATAGTTATTTTTCCTTCATAAATGATATAACAGCTAACCCTCATCACAAAATATTTATATGACGCCACCTACAATCAGTTGATAAATCAATAAGTTTCTCACTAAATAGACTTCTATGAATTTCATGGGAAACCAACATTCGGGTTCTTTTCAGGAATACCCAAGTTTACGCGCTAAAATCCGAGCTTAGATACCTGCAATAGGCAAAGTACTGGTAAAATTCATCTTATAGTTTTGTGCTCAACAACAAAGAAACACATTGTATAGAAAGTTTCCTGCGAGTTCAAATTCTCGATTTATCAACAACATTAGTCATAAAACGAGGAAGATAAAGACGTGTTAATTGAAACATTACCTTTGGTTTAGTGTTGCCACAGTTTTATTAACTGTAGTAATTCAGGCGTTTCGGTTCAGAGCTCTTCAGTGGCTTTATGAAGGCCCAAGCTCTTCGTTAACACTGAAATTAGTTGCTCTGATTCAACCAATCAAAATTGAAGGCGTGGTTGAGTTTGCGCAGTCCAAGACTCGATCTTTCCCAACGGACAAGGTGCAATATATCATTGCACTGATAAATTAACAACCATGTGTTATGATAATATTCCAAACATGGCGGTACCTTCTTCAATTTCTCTGTAAACTCATGACGAAACGATCTAACGTTTCGTTTGTTTGTTTATTATGCAGACGTTAATTTGTGTATGTGTGTGTGTGTTTTATAGCAAAGTCACGTCAGGTTATCTGCTGAGTCAACCGAGGGGAATCAAACCACTGATTCTAGAGTTGTAAATCCGAAAACTTATAGCCGTAACAGCGCGGGAAGCACAGTTTATGTAGCAACTGAAGATTGGCTAAATATGACGAGTGGACCATCAGGTTTTGTTGAATGATAAAAAAGTCACTGAATTCAAGACGCCCTCTAGCAGTGAGTCAGATAAGAAAAATCTACTCTTTATTTATATCCTAATTTACATAAAACGCAGAAACAAAAGAAAATACTGAGAAAATCAAAGTCCTTGTAGTGAGATACAAAATTAATCCTCCAAGCGTCCTCAGAACTGAGATGTACGATAGGTTCAGAAACAGGTTTCTAAAATGCGATTTACAAACACTGTCCCCAGAACTTTAACCCTTAAACAGAGGCCATCATCTGTTGATGTTGCTACCTACAACATCCCCGTTGTTTAAGGGTTAAAGGTCCTCAGAAATTGATCCATAGCAGGATATAAAACATCTAACATCTTCATTGGAAGATACAGAACTATCTCTAATGTGTTTCGGATGACGTTTCGAAATCTAATACGTGTTATAAAAACTGTTTAAAGCACCTTACAAATTTTGACGATTGAAAACAGCAGTAGTTAACGTTTACAGTGCACAGTTTCGTTGTGCACACGATATTTCATGTAACAAAGTCCATCGACCACTTCAAACGTGTTCCCCTTGTTCGTCATTATTGTGCTTGTCAGGAAAAGCCTAGTTGTATTTCGAGGATTACAAAGTGTTCCTCGCTTTGACAGGCATTTATAAGCAGTTTACGGTTACCAGTAATTAGCGAGTGATACACGCGAAGCTTGTGTGATAATTACTGGACATTTAAGACCAGCGTGCAGCTGTGCTCACCGTTCGAAGATAAATTACCTTCCCAGTCACCCCCACAGAACTCGTGGTGAACGTTCCATCACGAGAGAAGATTTACTTCATGGAATGCTCGTTAGCTTTTAGTTTTTTATTAGAATAAATATTACGGTTGAAAAATTCGCGTAATATAAGAAGAGAATGATAAACAATGTAGGTAAATGAAAACCTTTTTTAATTCAATGTTGATACAACTGTTTCTATTAAGATGAGTATACTTCATTAACTACTAGTTACAATCAATACCGTATAGTAATTCACGTTTTATATTGATTAACTCGGGGTTGAATTGGTTTAGCTTCAATCTAACAAAGAATAACAAAGAGAGAATGAACTCCCTGTGACATTATTGATGTCATTACGTTCAAGATAGAGATGTCATAACTTTATATGTGTCTGTACATTTATATAAAAATGTCATAGCTGTACAGATGTCTGTACTTTTTAAATAAAGATGTCAAAACTTTGTACGTGTCTGTACATTTATATAAAAATGTCATAGCTGTACAGATGTCTGTACTTTTTAAATAAAGATGTCAAAACTTTGTACGTGTCTGTACATTTATATAAAAATGTCATAGCTGTACAGATGTCTGTACTTTTTAAATAAAGATGTCATAACTTTGTACGTGTCTGTACATTTATATAAAAATGTCATAGCTGTACAGATGTCTGTACTTTTTAAATAAAGATGTCAAAACTTTGTACATGTCTGTACATTTATATAAAAATGTCATAGCTGTACAGATGTCTGTACTTTTTAAATAAAGATGTCAAAACTTTGTACGTGTCTGTACATTTATATAAAAATGTCATAGCTGTACAGATGTCTGTACTTTTTAAATAAAGATGTCAAAACTTTGTACGTGTCTGTACATTTATATAAAAATGTCATAGCTGTACAGATGTCTGTACTTTTTAAATAAAGATGTCAAAACTTTGTACGTGTCTGTACATTTATATAAAAATGTCATAGTTGTACAGATGTCTGTACTTTTTTAAATAGAGATGTCACAACGTTATACATGTATGTACGAATTAGATTGAGATGTCATAACTTTATATATACACTGCGTGGCCAAACGTACGTGGACATCTGACCATCACGCTGATATGTGGTTGTTGAACATTTCGTTCCAAAACTAGTAATATGGAGTTGGTCCCCCTTTGTTACTATAAAACCATCCACTCCTCTGGGAAGACTTTTCACTAGATTTTGGAACGTGGCTGCACGGAAAGTTAAACCTGCATACACGTGTAATTTAGGTTAACACACCTTCATACATTGTGTGAATACAAATAAATGTGTTTACACTCACCGTGTTGTCACTGTATGCACAGAGTTAGGGTATTCTTTTCTGAGTCTATATTAGTTTAGAATTACTATAGACAATTAAATCATGAACAATTGGGTGACTTTATAAGAAAGTTTATTCTTGTTTTATTATCTTACATTAAAAGTTTGTAAACTTGTTACACCAGCAACAACTCAAAACATTGATCCACTAGGCCTAGTTGTTTCTTGGCCTATTGTTATGGAACTGTAGGCTTGGTGGAACATTGATCCACTAGGCCTAGTTGTTTCTTGGCCTATTGTTATGGAACTGTAGGCTTGGTGGAACATTGATTCACTAGGCCTAGTTGTTTCTTGGCCTGTTGTTATGGAACTGTAGGCTTGGTGGAACATTGATTCACTAGGCCTAGTTGTTTCTTGGCCTATTGTTATGGAACTGTAGGCTTGGTGGAACATTGATCCACTAGGCCTAGTTGTTTCTTGGCCTATTGTTATGGAACTGTAGGCTTGGTGGAACATTGATTCACTAGGCCTAGTTGTTTCTTGGCCTATTGTTATGGAACTGTAGGCTTGGTGGAACATTGATTCACTAGGCCTAGTTGTTTCTTGGCCTGTTGTTATGGAACTGTAGGCTTGGTGGAACATTGATTCACTAGGCCTAGTTGTTTCTTGGCCTATTGTTATGGAACTGTAGGCTTGGTGGAACATTGATTCACTAGGCCTAGTTGTTTCTTGGCCTATTGTTATGGAACTGTAGGCTTGGTGGAACATTGATTCACTAGGCCTAGTTGTTTCTTGGCCTATTGTTATGGAACTGTAGGCTTGGTGGAACATTGATTCACTAGGCCTAGTTGTTTCTTGGCCTATTGTTATGGAACTGTAGGCTTGGTGGAACATTGATTCACTAGGCTAGTTGTTTCTTGGCCTATTGTTATGGAACTGTAGGCTTGGTGGAACATTGATTCACTAGGCCTAGTTGTTTCTTGGCCTATTGTTATGGAACTGTAGGCTTGGTGGAACATTGATTCACTAGGCCTAGTTGTTTCTTGGCCTATTGTTATGGAACTGTAGGCTTGGTGGAACATTGATTCACTAGGCCTAGTTGTTTCTTGGCCTATTGTTATGGAACTGTAGGCTTGGTGGATAAAACAATTAATCACAATCTGGACGTCCCGTGATTGTGAACCTCACAGTACTAACTGTCCAATGTTAATTAGTGAAATGTAGGCTTACTTCGTACCAAGGTCAGAAAGTCAAAACTTTATAGCGTACATGTGGGTTTATCCTACTCAGACATCTCTAAATCCAATGGATGATATGTTCGTTAAATTCGTCACGTGTTCAAGATAACTGACCAAAGTACGGCGCGTGAGTTAAGAGGTAACGTAGAATAAAGACCAGCCTAAACAAACTAGGCATTACCTAATATTTTACAAATAATACACGTGTACAACACATCTTGTTACAATATTTCAAATTGAACAAAGTTAATATCTATTGTTTTAAGTTCAGCATCACCTCTATTATTTCCAATATATTATCACATCTTTATTGTATTCAGTTCATCATCATACCTATATTTTTCCAGTTCATTACTACATCTATTGTTTCCAGTTCAGCATCACATCTGTCGTTTCCACATCATCATAAGAACTATACCGTTTCCAGTTCATCACCATATCTATATTTTTTTAAGTTCATCATCATATCTATTGTTTCCGGTTCATTTTCATAACTACATTGTTTCCGGTTTTTTATCACATCTACTGTTTCCACTACATCATCATATCTATTGTTTTCGATTCATTATCGGATCAATATTGTTTCCAGTTCATCATCACATCTGTTGTCCCATTTCATCGTCACAAGAACTGTTTCCACTACATCGTCATATCTATTGTTTTCTGTTCATCATCACATCTATATTGTTTCCAGTTCATCATCATATTTATGCTGTTTCCAGTTCATCATCATCTTTATGCTGTTTCCAGTTCATCATCACATCTGTTGTCCCATTTCATCGTCACAAGAACTGTTTCCACAACATCATCAGATCTATTGTTTGCAGTTTATTATCACATCTAATGTTTCCAGTTCGTCATCATATCTTCCGTTTCCTCCTGTCTGTGTTCACACATTTATTGTTTGCTTCACTGTCCATCCTTACTCAAGATGTCGTTATTACTAAGTTAACTTAAAGCTTAGAACAACATTCATTTTCTACTTTATGTTTTTTTAAAGTTCTTTTATTAATATTTATACTAAAATGTCAAAATGTTTTATTACGTCACGTCGTGTTGGTTAAAACATACTTTCTAAAATAGTGTACGGAGCGAGTAATGCTCTGTTGTATATTAATCTATAGTCTGAGGTAGAGAACTCTTTTATTTTATTTTATCTGGTCTATTAAGTGCAAAAATACAGAAGGGACTGTCCGATTTCTAGGTATAATTCCTCAGACATTCTGTTGTGTTACCGAGATGTGAAAACCTCAGTTAACATTGAATTATAGTTTGTTTTTTCTCGCAGATTGTGTCTTTTCGTTTTCTGACTTTGGTAGAAAGGAAACGGTACAAAGTATAGTTTGTTTTAGCCACCTACCGTGACTTTAAATATGTTTATGTTCACATAATTACATCACTGTTGTTTCGTACAGTCCTCCATGTAATATTACTTGTACCGAGAACAAGGCTGTTAACAAGATCTGTATTTCACAGTCGTCTAACTCGAAAGGAAAATAACTGACTTCATCCTTGTGTTTATTCTTATATTTAAGAACATGAGGAATGGATATTTTCGATAGCTCGTTTGTTGTTCCTTCAATATGAATATGACGTTACAGGGTGAGTTTCGGTTTTCTTCCTTGACCGTTTCTGTCAACAACACTTTCACGTGTCTTCTTGATTTCCGCTTCCCTTTGTTCCTGTTGAAACACACAATCTTGTGGCAGTTCTTCGCATGAAGTAGTCTTCACAAACCAAAACTGAATTGACAGCATACCTACCAGACATTGCACTTTAATAGACTTTCTGATGATGTGGCGCTTTCTAATTGGTTGGATGACAACCAATCACAGTGCAATTTCTCAATACGTAATTGTACTGTGGTGCCTTTTCTCACGAACCACTCTCATTTTCGACAAAGATTTCGTAATCAATATATCTATATATTAAATATGTTTCAAAATATCACACATATGTATACTGGTAGACAGTGTACCCCCACCGTTATGTGGGTCCTATTGTCACTCACCTCCATAATTCGTGGAATGTTTGTCCAACAGGTGGCCAGGTGATACTTGTAATGTTGTTGTAGTGTTGAGAGTATTGTATATATAATTAACTTGGATATTATATGAATGTAATATAGAATTTTCGCTTTCCCTTACACATTATTGTGTTGAAGAATTTTCCCATTATTTACGACTAATTCTTTTGCCAATTACGGCCCGGCATGGCCAAGTGGAAAAGGCAGTCCACTCGTAATCCGAGATTCACAGGTTCGAATACCCGTCCCACCAAACATGCTCGCCTTTTCAGCCGTGGGGGCATTATAATATTACGCTCAATCCCACTACTCGTTGGTAAAAGAGTAGCCCAAGAGTTGGCGGTAGGTGGTGATGACAAGCTGCCTTCCCTCTAGTCTTACACTGCTAAATTAGGGACGACTAGCACAGATAACCCTCGTGTAGCTTCGCGCGGAATTCAACAAAACAAACAAAACTTTCGCCAATTTCCTTCTTCTACTGGTCATTACACTTTATTTTGTAGTTTAATACAAGATATCAAATACTGTTTAGTGTTTTGTACTCGTGTTGAGACTACGACGAGTCTACTGATTTACAACGTTAAAATTCAGTCTTCAGTTCTCCAAGGTGGGCAGCGCAGATTACCCGTTGTGGCTCTGACCCAAAACGACCAAACCAATAACTTTCTTGTTTGTTTTTTTAAATTACGTCTCTCGATAACACTATGTTCGTGAAATACCTGGTAACAAATTAAATTGCATAGGTCATGCTGGGACAAATCAGCATGACGTGTTTGTTGAGAAGCATTTGATTATTAATAAAAAAACAGATAACTTGTGTACATTAACTGTTTACCTCCGTTATTGTAGTTCATGTAACCGACCATCGTTCGCGTGTTCGTGAAGATTGAACATTCATTAATTCACTCTGTTTCATCTCCTTACACGGTTCGTAAAGAAAATTGTTTTGTTTACACTAAGTCAACCAATAAAAGGAAAAATGTGAACGTCTAAATTAAAGATAAACAGAGAAATAGTAAAAGGGTGGTGCTGATTACTTCTCAATAATAGTTTTAAAAATTACTTTAATCTGTTTGACAAATAACAGTCGTTGAAAAAAAATTTTGTAAGACTTTCATCCAGGTGGCGATAGGGTAGAGGTGTGAACATCGTTAGAAAACGTTTGGTTTAATATTACTATAAATATGACGACAGTTGGCGCTGGCAAATATGTTCCAAACATTATTGTAAGTGAAGCTAAGGCTAATAAATTCACGAAATTCAGGCTAGAGGTTGCCAAGGGTAGCATGTTCAAAACATAGTTAAAAACAGTTTAACTAAATTGAGCTAATGTTATGTGACACGAGGTATAACGGGTTGAAAACATCGCCACTAAATGTTTTGGTAAGTAAAAGTTAAGGTAGATGGCGTTTCATAATAATATGGTAAAGTGTTGATATGGCAGGACAGTTTTTAACGAGGGCACTGTCCAGTCTGTGATCTGAGTAATCAACCTGCGCTCGTGCCCGGACCGTGACTCCTAGGACAACTAGCACGGTGTGTAATGTTGAAAACACTTCCGATACAGAGCACTTCGAATGCGGACACATCTTTGGTCTGGCCTTCATTTCTCACAGACATGTAACCGTTTGACAGGAGAGAACAGGGTATTTGTTGATTGCCTTATAAACAGAATTTCTTGTAGTTATTTTCTGAGCTCTCGTGTTTCTTTTCACTCGTTGTTTACATGCAACATCAAATATGGAGCATTTTTATATTTCTTACGGTAGGTCAGATATCAGTTCACACATAATCAACTTCAAGCCAAGTCAGCTATCAGTTTACACATAATCAACTTATAGCCAAGTCAGATATCAGTTCACACATATCAACTTCAAGCCAAGTCAGCTATCAGTTTACACATAATCAACTTCAAGCCAAGTCAGCTTTCAGTTTACACATAATCAACTTCAAGCCAAGTCAGATATCAGTTCACACATATCAACTTCAAGCCAGGTCAGATATCAGTTCACACATATCAACTTCAAGCCAAGTCAGCTTTCAGTTTACACATAATCAACTTATAGCCAGGTCAGATATCAGTTCACACATATCAACTTCAAGCCAAGTCAGCTTTCAGTTTACACATAATCAACTTATAGCCAGGTCAGATATCAGTTCACATATAATCAACTTCAAGCCAAGTCAGATATCAGTTTACACATAATCAACTTATAGCCAGGTCAGATATCAGTTCACACATATCAACTTATAGCCAGGTCAGATATCAGTTCACACATATCAACTTCAAGCCAAGTCAGCTATCAGTTTACACATAATCAACTTATAGCCAGGTCAGATATCAGTTCACACATAATCAACTTATAGCCAGGTCAGATATCAGTTCACACATAATCAACTTATAGCCAAGTCAGCTATCAGTTTACACATAATCAACTTATAGCCAGGTCAGATATCAGTTCACACATATCAACTTCAAGCCAAGTCAGCTATCAGTTTACACATAATCAACTTCAAGCCAAGTCAGATATCAGTTCACACATAATCAACTTCAAGCCAAGTCAGCTTTCAGTTTACACATAATCAACTTATAGCCAGGTCAGATATCAGTTCACACATATCAACTTCAAGCCAAGTCAGCTATCAGTTTACACATAATCAACTTATAGCCAGGTCAGATATCAGTTCACACATAATCAACTTATAGCCAGGTCAGATATCAGTTCACACATAATCAACTTATAGCCAAGTCAGCTATCAGTTTACACATAATCAACTTATAGCCAGGTCAGATATCAGTTCACACATATCAACTTCAAGCCAAGTCAGCTATCAGTTTACACATAATCAACTTCAAGCCAAGTCAGATATCAGTTCACACATAATCAACTTCAAGCCAAGTCAGCTTTCAGTTTACACATAATCAACTTATAGCCAGGTCAGATATCAGTTCACTCATAATCAACTTATAGCCAGGTCAGATATCAGTTCACACATAATCAACTTCAAGCCAAGTCAGCTTTCAGTTTACACATAATCAACTTATAGCCAGGTCAGATATCAGTTCACACATAATCAACTTATAGCCAGGTCAGATATCAGTTCACACATATCAACTTCAAGCCAAGTCAGCTATCAGTTTACACATAATCAACTTCAAGCCAAGTCAGATATCAGTTCACACATAATCAACTTCAAGCCAAGTCAGCTTTCAGTTTACACATAATCAACTTATAGCCAGGTCAGATATCAGTTCACACATATCAACTTCAAGCCAAGTCAGCTATCAGTTTACACATAATCAACTTATAGCCAGGTCAGATATCAGTTCACACATAATCAACTTATAGCCAGGTCAGATATCAGTTCACACATAATCAACTTATAGCCAAGTCAGCTATCAGTTTACACATAATCAACTTATAGCCAGGTCAGATATCAGTTCACACATATCAACTTCAAGCCAAGTCAGCTATCAGTTTACACATAATCAACTTCAAGCCAAGTCAGATATCAGTTCACACATAATCAACTTCAAGCCAAGTCAGCTTTCAGTTTACACATAATCAACTTATAGCCAGGTCAGATATCAGTTCACATATAATCAACTTATAGCCAGGTCAGATATCAGTTCACTCATAATCAACTTATAGCCAGGTCAGATATCAGTTCACATATAATCAACTTATAGCCAGGTCAGATATCAGTTCACACATAATCAACTTATAGCCAGGTCAGATATCAGTTCACACATGATCAACTTATAGCCAGGTCAGATATCAGTTCACACATAATCAACTTATAGCCAGGTCAGATATCAGTTCACACATAATCAACTTATAGCCAGGTCAGATATCAGTTCACATATAATCAACTTATAGCCAGGTCAGATATCAGTTCACACATAATCAACTTATAGCCAGGTCAGATATCAGTTCACACATGATCAACTTATAGCCAGGTCAGATATCAGTTCACACATAATCAACTTATAGCCAAGTCAGCTATCAGTTTACACATAATCAACTTATAGCCAGGTCAGATATCAGTTCACACATATCAACTTCAAGCCAAGTCAGCTATCAGTTTACACATAATCAACTTCAAGCCAAGTCAGATATCAGTTCACACATAATCAACTTCAAGCCAAGTCAGCTTTCAGTTTACACATAATCAACTTATAGCCAGGTCAGATATCAGTTCACATATAATCAACTTATAGCCAGGTCAGATATCAGTTCACACATAATCAACTTATAGCCAGGTCAGATATCAGTTCACATATAATCAACTTCAAGCCAAGTCAGCTATCAGTTTACACATAATCAACTTATAGCCAGGTCAGATATCAGTTCACATATAATCAACTTATAGCCAGGTCAGATATCAGTTCACACATAATCAACTTATAGCCAGGTCAGATATCAGTTCACACATAATCAACTTATAGCCAGGTCAGATATCAGTTCACACATGATCAAGTTATAGCCAGGTCAGATATCATTTCACACATAATCAACTTATAGCCAGGTCAGATATCAGTTCACACATAATCAACTTATAGCCAGGTCAGATATCAGTTCACACGTGATCAACTTATAGCCAGGTCCGATATCAGTTCACTCATAATCAACTTCAAGCCAAGTCAGCTATCAGTTTACACATAATCAACTTATAGCCAGGTCAGATATCAGTTCACACATAATCAACTTATAGCCAGGTCAGATATCAGTTCACACATAATCAACTTATAGCCAGGTCAGATATCAGTTTACACATAATCAACTTATAGCCAGGTAAGATATCAGTTCACACATAATCAACTTATAGCCAGGTCAGATATCAGTTCACACATAATCAACTTATAGCCAGGTCAGATATCAGTTCACACATGATCAACTTATAGCCAGGTCAGATATCAGTTCACACATGATCAACTTATAGCCAGGTCAGATATCAGTTCACACATAATCAACTTATAGCCAGGTCAGATATCAGTTCACACATGATCAACTTATAGCCAGGTCAGATATCAGTTCACACATGATCAACTTATAGCCAGGTCAGATATCAGTTCACACATAATCAACTTATAGCCAGGTCAGATATCAGTTCACACATGATCAACTTATAGCCAGGTCCGATATCAGTTCACATATAATCAACTTATAGCCAGGTCAGATATCAGTTCACACATAGTCAACTTATAGCCGTTCACTGCTGTGCGTTTGGTGTTAACATCAACTTAAGGACAGTAGTTTCTTTTGGTGCATTAACAATCTATCCGGACTCACTCTCACAAGTATCTTTTTTCCAACCCTCTTACGGAAGAAATTATAACTAAAATGAGTAGTTGTTGCACAGACCCCCGATCGATACTTTTAGTATTAAAAATAACGATAAAACAAATAAAATCCACCAGGTATTTCTATGCACTTTTTGTCTCGTTTTTGTACGAATATATTGTCATAAACACCAGTGGAGGATTTTTATATTTAAAGATAAATTATTATTTTTGTACTTAACACCATTTGAACAAAGCTAAACTAGGGTTACCTAAGCCTAGTGTCCTCCTTAATATTAAACTGATAGAGCAGATAGAAAGCAGTTTCTGTCACGACTCGTCATCCTGTGTGTTCACCATTTGGGGTCACGAACAACTGATACACGCCCAACCATTTTAAAGACAAGATAACATTACAGTTGTTTGTTATGCAAAACATTTTAAAGACAAGATAACATTACAGTTGTTTGTTATGCAAAACATTTTAAAGACAAGATAACATTACAGTTGTTTGTCATGCAAAACATTTTAAAGACAAGATAACATTACAGTTGTTCGTTATGCAAAACATTTTAAAGACAAGATAACATTACAGTTGTTCGTTATGCAAAACATTTTGAAGACAGGATAATATTACAGTTGTTTGTTATGCAAAACATTTTAAAGCTGTCTCACAAATAAGAATTTCTTTCTATAATAACCGTAGTAGTTTAATTGGTCGTGAACTTATACGTAAAAAACTTATTCTCTTTTCGTTATTAATAAATAAATATATATATATAAACAAATATATTTAGGAAAAGCGTGATATTTGTTTCTAGAGCTCCCAGTTTTTAATAATCAGTATCTGTTGGCAAGAGAAAGTGGATTTCTTTCTTCATCTCCGAGCCGAGAGGACACGCAGGGTTTCGGTTTTCTCCGCGTCGATAGACATAGGAATCTCCACCGTAGCGTAAATATGACGTCACTATCTTAAACTATAGCGCCATCTGTGGCAAGGAGTGCAGCTCATAGATCGCATGGGAACGTCCGTATCGCAACGATTATACGTTATTGCGTTGAGTGAACACGTCTTGCCGAACGAGTGCGTTAGTAGAGAAGACTTCCCCCATTTCGTGGACGAGTCGAATTAACCTTATAAGAATCACTCTGGTTACATTAACGTCACATAGATTGTCCCGAGTGTTAGCGTTTGAACACACACAAAAAAGAGGTGATACGTGGTTTGTGAGTTATTACCGTAACGCCTACTAGCGGTATTTTATCTGTTTGAAAATGGTAGAAACTTAAATTTCTCTAGATCAAGTATTATCACTAAATAAAACCAAATTTTCATAACCATATTCTATTACTGAACCGAAAAGAAAAAAAGACCCAGTTAAAGAAAGCATTAAAATGGTTTTATTGAAGGTTAAAAGTGACTGATTTCTTTGTTTTGATTTTAGCGCGGATGTGAGGGCCATTGTTTGGATCTTTATAACGGTTAACGACACGTGATCGCGACACAGTCTCCAATGTTGAAAGGTTTCACGCCGTGTCAGTTAGGTGGTTCGTGCAGAATCTCGTGCAGAGACTCCAGCTCTCGCGAGTCACAGCTTCACTCTCTGGGCTCCAGTCCCGGTTCACCCCCGCCCTCTGGCGGCTTCCACTGAAGACATACGACGATAGAATAACTGGCTAATATCTGAGAGACTCGGTCTTTTGTAAAGGAAGAACGTGGAACTGGCTATAGATATAGTTATGTTCAACTCGTAAAACTGAGTCAACTAGGCTTGACCTCTCGCACACAAGTCCGTGGTCATCATGATACCTTACTCATCTTGTCTCTTCTTGGGGAACCAGAGGTCAGTTCCTAGAAGAGGGTTACTACAAGCAAGAAGTGCCCAGGTTAGTGGAACTACACCAGTTTAAATACTGGTAAATGTTTATTTAACTCGTAGCTACGACTTCGAATCCTTCTATAGGGCTGAGAACTTAACCAACCAACCAAGTCCTAACGCGTAAAATGTACGTACATACGAGAGAAAGTAACCAATTCACGAGGTTCGCTCTGTCCCTGGTGAGTCCTAGAATAATCTGAAGTTATGATTAACAGTTGATAGAAAGTAAAATTGCCTAAATATAGATAACCAATTAATCTTTTGTTTGCGGATAGGTGCGACACTCGCCAATCAAAAGAGACAACATTTTGCGTTCGTTGGCGAATCTCTGACGTCAGTTCCCGTGTTGTAGTTTTTAAACAAATCTTTTTGCAACGTACCGAGTATAAAACTTTTTGTGTAGATAAGAAAGATGAAGCATTATACTATTTCTAAATATCTCTCTTTACGTTTTACGTACTGTTCATAACGGGTCTGGTAACAATATGTACATAACACCCACACATCACAAAAATTACAGGAGAATAAAACACTACAATTGTTGGAAGTTCTTATTTTGCATAAATTATATGTAAATAGCTAATCTAAAAGACAAATCGAATGTAAAATATGTTATAATACCGACATATACGATACCCAACATGCATTTCGAGAAACGCTGCTTGGGATTCGACAGATATGAACATGAATCAACAACGAAGGTTGTGGTGTGAAATATATTAAGCACGCGAATTGTAATTATAAATATTATTAATTAAGTCAGTTACTGAGAGGTTTTCACTGTACGAATTAAGAACACAACATTATTTATTTTATATAAACACTGACTGTTCACTTATTCATTATGAAGGTTTTATATGGATTCACATTTACTACCATTACACAATAAGTTCAGCATTGCGAGGTGGTTAAGGCTCATAATATGAGGGTCGCTGGTTCGAATCCCGGTCACACCAAACATGCTCGGTGTTTCAACCGTGGAGACCTTATAATGTGTCGGTTAATCCCACTATTCATTGGTAAAAGAGTAGCCCAAGAGTAAGCGGTGGATAGTGTTGACTGGGCTGCCTTCCCTCGAGTCTTACACTGCTAAATTAGGGACGGCTAGCGCAGATAGCCCTCGTGTAGATTTATTCGAAATATCAAAACAAACAAATAGTGAGTTGACGATCGTGTAAATTACTTTGTAACATAGTGGTCAGTTTCATTGCTGAAAGCGTGATTATATGAAACTAATTTCACGATGTAGCTAATCACACAGCGAACCACAGTCATTCTGTATAATTTACAAAAGTCACGTGCCGTTCGTTCTCTTTAATCGTTTCTCTGTTGACAACTAACTAATGGGTATAGAACCATGTTGCATCAGCTGCTTTTCTGTCCCTGTTTCACGTGTCAACAGATAACCCAATATGGCTTTGTTATAAGAAAAACACAAACACTGTTTCACGTCTCAACAGATAACCCAATATGGCTTTGTTATAAGAAAAACACAAACACTGTTTCACGTCTCAACAGATAACCCTATATGGCTTTGTTATAGGAAGAACACAAACACTGTTTCACGTCTCAACAGATAACCCTATATGGCTTTGTTATAGGAAGAACACAAACACTGTTTCACGTCACAACAGATAACCCTATATGGCTTTGTTATAAGAATAACACAAACACTGTTTCACGTCTCAACAGATAACCCTATATGGCTTTGTTATAGGAAGAACACAAACACTGTTTCACGTCACAACAGATAACCCAATATGGCTTTGTTGTAAGAAAAACACAAACACTGTTTCACGTCTCAACAGATAACCCTATATGGCTTTTTTATAAGAATAACACAAACACTGTTTCGCGTCTCAACAGATAACCCAATATGGATTTGTTATAGGAAAAACACAAACACTGTTTCGCGTTCACTGTTGTTTTTTTTCTCGAGCTCAAAACTTTTTTTTATCGGTATATCCAGAATTAACTTTGGACCAAGAATCACGTGAATCGATATTCAGAGGATTTGTGGCTCGCTTACCGTAAAACAACGATGAACTTAAATGACATCTAGGGATAGAACCCGAAACGTATTTTCTTAAAGAAGGTAAAAAGCTTGTCCTGAAGTCCGTGTAATAGCTATAAGATCTCTCAGAGAATTTGTGAAGATGGTGGCCTTCAAAAGAAATGCGTGTCTCCCTCTATCTACTGTTTTGAGCCTATCACATGAACTGTTGATGCAATTTCTAAGTACCCGTGTTACGCACAGCATCAAACATTACTTTCCTGTATGCGTTGGTTTGTATGCTCCTATGGACCTTTTGGTTAAAATGAGCCTTCACTTGCGACATTTGTAAATTTTAAATTGCTACAAAATTCGAACTGCTCACCTGATTCATTGTTTTTGAAAGGTCCGCCTGTGTTTTTCCATCAAATGTCAGTGGCTTAGCTTCTGGCTCAAGACACACAATGGCACGGCATGGCCAGGTGTATAGGGCGCTGACGCATAATCTGAGAGTCGTGGGATTGAATCCCCGTCACACTAAACCTGCTCGTCCTTTCAGCCGTAGGGGCGTTGTAATTGCCCGTCAATCACACAGTTCGTTAGTAAAAGTGTAGCCCAAGAGTTGACGGTAGGTGGTGAGCACTAGCTACCTTCCTCTAGTGTTACACCATTAAATTAGGGACGGCTAACGCAGATAGCCCTCGTGTACCTTTGTCAAAATTCGAAAAATAAATAAAAAAAATGCTAAAAGACGCCCACTGTACATTGGTTTGATCGCTCAAGTGGTATTCATAAGAGGTATTCATAAGTGGTATTCATAAATAGTATTCATAAGTGGTGTTCATAAATAGTATTCATAAGTGGTGTTCATAAGTGGTATTCATAACTGGTATTAATCAGTAGTATTCATAACTGGTATTCATCAGTGGTATTCATAACTGGTATTCATCAGTAGTATTCATAACTGGTATTCATCAGTAGTATTCATAACTGGTATTCATCAGTAGTATTCATAACTGGTATTCATTAGTAGTATTCATAACTGGTATTCATCAGTAGTATTCATAAGTGGTGAATCCGGCGACACCACTCTACTGAAGAGAGAGAAACCAGTTAAAGGATGGATTAAACACTATAATTTATGTTAAGTTGTTTTGTTATCTTGTTAATTCATTTCATTATCTTTTTTCATTCTTTTTATCTTGTTAATCCATTTCATTATCTTGTTAATTTTTTGTTATCTTGTTAATTCATTTCATTATCTTGTTAATTCGTTTTGTTATCTTGTTAATTCGTTTCATTATCTTGTTAATTCTTTTTATGTTGTTAATTCATTTCATTTTCTTGTTAATTCTTTTTGGTATCTTGTTGATTCATTTCATTATCTTGTTAATTCGTTTTGTTATCTTCTTAATTCGTTTCATTATCTTGTTAATTCGTTTTGTTATCTTGTTAATTCGTTTCATTATCTTGTTAATTCTTTTCATCTTGTTAATTCGTTTCATTATCTTGTTATTTTTTGTTGTCTTGTTCATTCTTTTTGTTATCTTGTTAATTCATTTCGTTAACGCGAGAAACGCGAGAGTGTACATTGTTATGAAAATTATGTTGTTACTAATAAACAACCAACAAAGATATGTCTTTTATATTAAACAACCTGTTATAGTATACAATGATGTGTTTGTTTACAGGTTAACAACAGGTTATAGTATACAATGATGTGTTTGTTTACAGGTTAACAACCTGTTATAGTATACAATGATGTGTTTGTTTACAGGTTAACAACAAGTTATAGTATACAATGAGGTGTTTGTTTACAGGTTAACAACTTGTTATAGTATACAATGATGTGTTTTTTTTACAGGTTAACAACCTGTTATAGTATACAATGAGGTGTTTGTTTACAGGTTAACAATAAGTTATAGTATACAATGATGTGTTTGTTTACAGGTTAACAACAAGTTATAGTATACAATGAGGTGTTTGTTTACAGGTTAACAACAAGTTATAGTATACAATGAGGTGTTTGTTTACAGGTTAACAACTTGTTATAGTATACAATGATGTGTTTTTTTTTACAGGTTAACAACCTGTTATAGTATACAATGAGGTATTTGTTTACAGGTTAACAACTTTTTATAGTATACAATGATGTGTTTTTTTACAGGTTAATTTGCACGATATCATCTATTATTTTGTCTTTCCTATAAATTTCATATATTGTACTGAATATCTGAAGTGCAGTCGTGGCCGACATGTTTACGTATTGTTCCATACCATTGTTATTGTCTACCCGACATGTTTACGTATTGTTCCATACCGTTGTTATTGTCTACCCGACATGTTTACGTATTGTTCCATACCGTTGTTATTGTCTACCCGACATGTTTACGTATTGTTCCATACCGTTGTTATTGTCTACCCGACATGGTTACGTATTGTTCCATACCGTTGTTATTGTCTACATTTTGTAGTTAACGTCTGGGTAATAACAGAAGCAGCTTATGGTTGGGCAAACATGTACCAGTTGTTATTCTGGTCTGCATGTGTTGTTTTATACACTTGTTTGTTAAAACAGACAAATATGCTTATTTTGTACAATAGCATGCGATCTTGGTATAACTTTTTATCATAACAGACCAACGCTTTGTTCAGATAATATTTTTTGTATCTAATATAGAACATATCTTGTCACGTGCCAGAAGGTATAGGACGTCAAATTTTTACATTGTACAGAAATGGTATGAAACAAACGGATACTAACAGAAGAGTAGGGTACGTCAGTGTACTTTATCCAATATTCTGAAACATCATTGGACAACAATATGCGTTGTTCCGGGAAAGTTTACTGGTAGACGATGAAAACCTGATGTCCAAGATGATCAGGTGGTCATGTTTGGATCGGGTTAACAAGTCAAGATTGAAAGAAGTCTTGCAACACTTTAGAACAGGAATGACCCGAACACGTTAATTCCAAGGTGTCTAGAAGAACAGTGAGGAAGAGACTGACCAAGCAAGGTTATTTTGTAAGAAGGGCAAACTGATATTATCCAGAAATCACCTCTGTCATTGTATTTCTTGGACAGGACAACATGCCAACTTACAGTTAGAACACTGGTAACATGTCACCTTTTCAGATGAGTCAGTTTCTGGTTTGTTAAAGCTGATGGTAGGACCCTTGTTCGTCTTTTGCCTGGAGAATAGATGAGATAAGACTGTTTTTTTTTCACCGACGATGGTGCAGTAAATGTTTGGGCAGCTATTCATCATGGTTGGGAAACTGATAGAATGTCATCGATATAAATTAGTCCAGCTTCCGTACGAGATCAATAACCTCATGGACAACAACCCGTGTCGCAATTAATATGAGAGTAAGATGAGGACCAGACAAAGCCACATCGGGCTATCTGCTGAGTCCACCGAAGGAAATCGAGCCCCTGAATTTAGCGTCGTAAATCCGTAGACTTACCGCTGTACCAGCTGGGGACCCAACAAATCGTTCATAATGTCCATATAACCGATCTCATTGTACAAATCACATATTTAAGTGGTTAGTACATTTCTCAGTTTGTTTGTAATGAATTTCGCGCAAAGCTATACGAGGGCTATCTGCGCTAGCCATCCTTAATTTAGCAGTGTAAGACGAGAAGGAAGGCAGCTAGTCGTGTCGCCACCCACCGCCAACTCTTGGGCTACTCTTTTTTACCAACAAATAGTTGGGTTGACATTATAACGCCCCTACGGGTGAAAGGGCGAGCATGTTTGGTGCGACAGGAATTCGAACCCTCGACCCTCAGATTACGAGTCAAGCGCCTTAAACCACCTGGCCATGCTGGGCCTTGTCAGTTTGACAACGCTAAGTGTGTTTGTATTCTAACTTAATAATAATAGTATTATTTGTTATAAAATGTTCAAACATTTTAGCCAAGACTAGTTACAAGGATGTCTGTTTGTGTGTATACACACACCCACATTAATTAAACTTTGCATCCCTTCTATCTTTCATTTCTATCTATCCGCCCTTCTATCCTTATTAATCTGTGATTTCTAGCTATCTATAGATTCTTTTCCGTCTATCCATCCTACCTGTCAGTAAACAGACTTCCTATTTTAGAACGAGATCGTATTAAACAACGTATTTTATTAACTCTAACTAGAATAAACCCCTCTTTATCTGAGTTTATCCTCTGGGGTTATTTTCCTCCCACCTGGTAAAAAACAGATATAAAGCTAGCTCTTTGTACGTAACAAACCTCCCCACTGTGTGACTGAACGAGACCCGCTGAAACCAAACTTACAAAGTCCAGTAGAAAATGTGTGCCCGGGAGAATTTCTTTTCTTTACTACACAGCTACACATTCACTGGTTCAATAACTAGGCTTATCTCGGTGCCTCACCTAAGTACAAGCTTCGAGAAACAGTTCTTCCGTATTTTGCCGCCAGGTGTCAGAAGTAGGCACACAAGATGTTAGACCTAGGAGCCTATTCACTCTACAGTGTAAGAGATGAAATATGCTGACATAATTAACTTTTTTATACGTTCAATTTGCTTTACGTCACTATAGATTCGTCTCTGTTTAACCAGCATCTCTTTAACGTAATTATCTGTTTTTTTAGTTTACATTCACATAAATAACACAGTTCCAGAACAGTTTGAAATTGTATGTGGTAACAGTACAGAGATAGTCATCTTCTGTGGATATTGAGTCCAAATACACGAAGAGACATACTTGTAAATTTGTCACAGTGATGCTATATTTAGACATACTTGTAAATTAGATGTGTTTGTCACATTGATGCTATATTTATGTTTAATCTCAGTTATTGTTACTTGTTCCTGATGTGCACACTGGAAGTTTCTCTCTTATCAAAGTGTAGATGTGTAATTATGCTAACTGCTTGGTGGTGTTAATGTGAACATCTGATATCAACACCCCCTGTTTTTAGTTGGTTAAACATTCACAGTGTGCGTGGTCTCGAACCCGTGGCTTACAAACATTGAATCACTCCAGAGAAACTTGTGGTCGTTCCACGACAGTCCTTTAAAATAGGTCTTGTTCATGAGAAAAAGGTGTGCGTGAAATCCTGGGTTTGAATCCAAAATGATAAACTTAAGTTACTGTCAAATAATTTTGAATCAAAAATGATAAACTTAAGTTACTGTCACATATTTGAGTTTTATAAGTTACAAGCAAAACTTTTAACTGTTGAGTATTTCATCCTTCCACCATGAGTAGTAACTGTTGAGTATTTCATCCTTCCACCATGAGTAGTAACTGTTGAGTATTTCATCCTTCCACCGTGAGTAGTAACTGTTGAGTATTTCATCCTTCCACCGTGAGTAGTAACTGTTGAGTATTTCATCCTTCCACCGTGAGTAGTAACTGTTGAGTATTTCATCCTTCCACCATGAGTAGTAACTGTTGAGTATTTCATTCTTCCACCATGAGTAGTAACTGTTGAGTATTTCATCCTTCCACCATGAGTAGTAACTGTTGAGTATTTCATTCTTCCACCGTGAGTAGTAACTGTTGAGTATTTCATCCTTCCACCGTGAGTAGTAACTGTTGAGTATTTCATCCTTCCACCGTGAGTAGTAACTGTTGAGTATTTCATTCTTCCACCGTGAGTAGTAACTGTTGAGTATTTCATTCTTCCACCGTGAGTAGTAACTGTTGAGTATTTCATCCTTCCACCGTGAGTAGTAACTGTTGAGTATTTCATCCTTCCACCGTGAGTAGTAACTGTTGAGTATTTCATCCTTCCACCATGAGTAGTAACTGTTGAGTATTTCATTCTTCCACCATGAGTAGTAACTGTTGAGTATTTCATCCTTCCACCATGAGTAGTAACTGTTGAGTATTTCATTCTTCCACCGTGAGTAGTAACTGTTGAGTATTTCATCCTTCCACCGTGAGTAGTAACTGTTGAGTATTTCATCCTTCCACCGTGAGTAGTAACTGTTGAGTATTTCATTCTTCCACCGTGAGTAGTAACTGTTGAGTATTTCATTCTTCCACCGTGAGTAGTAACTGTTGAGTATTTCATCCTTCCACCGTGAGTAGTAACTGTTGAGTATTTCATCCTTCCACCGTGAGTAGTAACTGTTGAGTATTTCAATCCTTCCACCGTGAGTAGTAACTGTTGAGTATTTCATCCTTCCACCGTGAGTAGTAACTGTTGAGTATTTCATCCTTCCACCGTGAGTAGTAACTGTTGAGTATTTCATCCTTCCACCGTGAGTAGTAACTGTTGAGTATTTCATCCTTCCACCGTGAGTAGTAACTGTTGAGTATTTCATCCTTCCACCGTGAGTAGTAACTGTTGAGTATTTCATCCTTCCACCGTGAGTAGTAACTGTTGAGTATTCATCTTCCACCGTGAGTAGTAACTGTTGAGTATTTCATCCTTCCACCGTGAGTAGTAACTGTTGAGTATTTCATCCTTCCACCGTGAGTAGTAACTGTTGAGTATTTCATCCTTCCACCGTGAGTAGTAACTGTTGAGTATTTCATCCTTCCACCATGGGTAGTAACTGTTGAGTATTTCATCCTTCCACCATGGGTAGTAACTGTTGAGTATTTCATCCTTCCACCATGAGTAGTAACTGTTGAGTATTTGATTCATGCTAAGAATCACTCAACAGTAACATACAGTTAAATCTACATTTTCAATATTCAAGTTACGTCACATTTTGGAACATGAATTACATTAACCACTAAACATTTAGTGTAGAACATCCTGCTTGTTAAATAAAACTTGACATCAATATTATTCATGGCTGTTATATCGTCATTTTACACATGAATGTTAAGTTACAGATGTTTGTCTGCGTGCATAGCTTTTCAAACAGGAGACAAACAATCGGACAGACACCCTATAATATAATTTGTAATTACATGCTTCTTGCTCCTGACGTCATGGTTGAACACGAGCCAGCTTCATAACAAATTGTTTATTTACCAGGTTGTACCATCACGCTTACTTCCAAATGATTTTTCATTGCTTAAACGTCAAAATGTGGTTCTGATTTTGTTGAGTTTTGGTGCATGTTGTAATTATATTCCTGTAAAGTTCCGGTCCAGGTGCTTCAGAAGTCTTCACCTCTCGTGCATGCTCGTGAACGGAAGTTACTTCATTGAAAAATTACGTTGCTTTGAAACGCTCTTTTGCAGAGTGAAAGTCATAAGTTATGACCAGTTAATTAATACTCACAATATTTAAGTGTCTTGTAAACAAAAAAAAATAACTCCTTTGATCTAAACGAACTGTAAAGGATGTGTTATGTCCAGAGTCACCCAGTTAAAGCTGATAGAAGAGAGGGCTATTAGACACAAAATGCTGGGTTTTGTGAGCTGTGTGTCAACGCCTACTCCGAACTATTGCTATACGTTTATGACAAAATCTCTCTTTCGGCGACGAACTATTTAGTTTGTGGAACATTTCTAAGGCAACATCGCCCTCTGACGTCTTTTATCGAGCTGCATTTAGTGTTTGACGTCAGTTGACTTTTTTCTCAGCTGGAATAAATAAATAACTGACGTACGCAATTTGAATTAACAGTGATCGGGAAAACTTAAATATTGAAGTATTATTTTGTGAAAGAACGAAACGTTCTTCGCTATCGTTTCTATATACTCTGTCCTTATATTCCATTTATTTGTTTTTTGTGCGCCCCCTACATCTATCACTGTCGCCTCTCTCCCGCACTCACAGTTTGTTTTTCTTGTTGTTATCGGCTGTTGCAGGTGTAACGAGTTTCTATTCACTTTGCACGTTAACAGACCATAAGGAATTCTACTGATTGGTCAAGCAAAGATTAGTTTAGCTCAAACGTCAAAATCGATAAGTGTTTTTAAAACTCCCCAGTGGCTCGGCGCTAAGTCCTGGGACTTATAACGCTGAAAACCAGTTTCGATACACGTGATGGGCACAGCGCAGATAGCCCATCGTGTAAGTTTGTGCTCCATTAAAGTAAAGGGTTTTTGAGATACAAAATAAAGCAAAACGTTCTTCTAAAACACGGCATTTCCTCAAAGTCATTTGATGTTAAAAATAAGAATTTATTCGCGAAAAGGTTTAAACTAATTTTTACAATTTCTTGTCACCCCACCAGGTGGCTGAGCAGCAAGCCTTAAGGTCCTATAAATTTGGTTTCGATACTTGCGGTTGTCAGAATACAGAAAGGCTTAACTGTTTTTATTAACAAACCATTTCTTCTCGCTGTTCGTTTTTTCCCTCCTCCTCCCCAAACAAAACTTGCACGTGTTTCTCTATACGTGGTGACGTCTTTAACTACAGTATCGAAACCCGTGTTTTAGTGCTAAAGTCTTCAGAGCTATTTCTGAGTCACTGGGTAACAGAGTGGTTTCGTATATATATACACCCTCGTGCAAATTAATTGAAACAAATGGTCATTTTACAATATTTTCTTGATGGCGGCTGGTGTTGACTAGCGATACCCGCTGATTTCCTTTAATAATCATTTTTTCACACATATGGCGTCATTAGCTGTTTTACAGTACCGGCTGATCTATTTTTGGGATATATGACGAAATTTTGAGGAATATTACGTCATTCGAAATTGCGTTAGAAAAGCAAGGAGACCAGTCAAAAAACAACTTACCAACTCAATGAAGAAAAAACGGTATCAGTGGGATCTGAAATACAAGAATTGGACGCAAGAACAATGGAGGAAGGTGTTATTCAGTGACGAGACTCATTTCTTCTTACAGGGTCAAAGAAGTCTGCATGTTCGCAGATCTTTAGGTGAGAAACTTCGAGAATCTCACATCAATCAGTCTGTAAAACATCCCTTGAAGAAGATGTTTTGGGGCTTTTTCAGCTACTATGGTGTCGGAGGCTTACACATCATAGAAAGTATGATGCGAGGACCACAGTACATCGAATTTTGCAGAGAAGAGTCGTTCCAGAATTAACAAAGAAATATCCAGATGGAGCTGGAATTTTTCAGCAAGATCTGGCTCCGTGCCACATATCGAAACTTGTGAAGAATTTTATGACTACAACGCGAATAAAGGTGCTGGACTGGCCTGGAAACTCTCCGGACTTAAATACAATTGAAAATCTTTGAGCGATTTGTAAAGAAAGACTTCGGGGAAAAGACTGTACTACGAAAGATAAGCTAATTGAGGTGTGGTACCGCGATCCAAAAAATTGGTAAAGATTACAGTCAACTCGTGGACTCGATGCCAAAGCGGATTAATGATTTTCTGAAAAATAAAGACGGTCATATCATGTATTAATTTGTGAGTAATTTTGGGATTCTTAGAAATAAAACGCAAAGAACTGAAGCAATCGTAATTTTCCGTCTTGTTTCAATTAATTTCCACAAGGTGTATAAATAAAGACAATACAGAAGCTTTGGCACCACAACGTTTACATATTTGACAGATATAACAACTGTAGATTACATTATTATATAATTCCTTGGGAGACATGTCCTCAGACCCTTCTAGACTGAGCTGTCTTTGTCAGCAAAGTGCTGCTTTTAACAACTCCTTATAGTTTGAACCTCAGCATGTCACTCCAACCCCTTCTACACAACTCCAGTATATTAAAAATACAATGTACCTATCAGCTTCCCGCGTCACGAAACGACTGGGTGTAGGGAAATTATTTCATCTTTATACTCATTAGGCGGAATCTTCGAAAATTTAGTTGGCCCAACAATTTAAGTAAAAATATACGTTGTTGACTCTTACGCTCGAGAATCTTCTACAAATTTTCTGACTGGTTAAGTTTGTTCGTGATTGATTAGAAGAAATAACTAGTGGATAAAACAGGTATATAAACGATATTAATTTTTATCGTATATCTGAGTCATACATGAATTAAATACATTTGGTGATAACTGTACAATACTTTCTTATCTCGTTTACAGAATACACAGTTGATGTTTCTGTTTATTCTCAAGACACTGGTATGGGTAGTAACACTTTAGTTAAAATAAAGTACAGAACAACCTTTCGTCTTTAGGTCAATAAAGAGAGAGTTTACAACTGACAGTTGCTGGACACATGTCTAAGGGACAAAAGTGTAAATAGTAAATGGTTACTGGAATGTAGAGGGCGTTGCAGTTAATGTTAGCTTATTAATTAGTATAGGTATAAAAGTGTTTCTCTATATTGGTTTATTTTGGGTTTAAGTTGTTGTATAAGTAAGGCTTCTTTAATTTTGCGTTTGTTTATGTTTGTTTCTTTATTTAGTATTTTAGTGTTTTTTATGGTTATGTTGTGTTTATTTGACTTGCAGTGTTCGAAAACATGTGAAGGTGACTTTTTGTGTTCTTTGAATCTGGTTTCCATTTTTCTACTTGTTTCTCCGATATAGAAGTCGTGGTAGTTATCACATTGTATTTTATAAATAATGTTGGTGTGGTGTTTGTCAGTGTAGTTCTTACATAGTACAGACCTCAGTTTTGTACCTGTTTCTTTGAATAAATTTGGTGTTTACTGGAATGTTGTGTTTTGTTTTAATTTTTTTCCAAATGTTGGCTATTTTTTACCTGATGTCGGGAACATATGATATGTAGCAGTTTGAGGTTTTGTAGTTTGTTGGATTTATTATTGTTTGTTTGTTGTGTTCTTTGGTTCATCGTTAATTTTATCGGTTGGATGTTTGTTTTTAAATTTCAATAATACCTATAATTAGAGTGTGGACTAAATTACAATAAAAACTACAAAACTTAACTTACAATCGATACTGTTTGCAGAACGTTTGATTCAAAACGTAGAATGTGTCCTAGGGACAAGTGTGAACTCAAACATCTCGTTTCCTCTGAGTTTTAGTTGCAAAATAGCAGTGAATTAAAATCGATTTAGAAATGAACGAGATTTCACCGAACAACAAAGAAAGCTCACTTTCTGAGAATTCTTTTCTTGTTGGAATATGTAGAAGGCGTCGAAATGTTACCGCAGGGCCTGGTTCAAGGTATTGGAAAATTATGCAACCTTTTCATTCACTGAATTGTATTCATTTCGAAGAGCTTGGTGCACACGTATGTTACTCGGGCTTAACTTGTATATTCTCAGATTAGATTAGACTCTCGTCGAAATATCTTACAAGGTGAACTTTGAAAAAAGAAAATCTATGACCTAAAACATTTGTCTTAAGACAGATAGACAGTGAAAACAAGACTTCAAAACCTCCGCACGAGGTACGTGCTATAAATTGGGAAGCGTGAAAAATTGTGATATTGAAGGTCCATGGTTTGAATTTTGTTTCTGGGAAAATGTGTTGTGTAGTTTAAAGAGGTAATAATTCATATAAATCAATACGGTAGGACGGTAGTTGGCGGGGAAATGTGTTTTCTACTTTTCTATCCGTCATTTTATCAGTTTCAAACAGTAGTTGTGTCCTAATATCAGGACCAAATGAAATGTCTTATGTTTTTAAATATTATAGTAAATATTCTAAATAATTGAAGTGTTTAATTTTTTATAATTTCAACCAAGAAATCTTACTTTATAGGACTGCTTACTATATCGGAATTATGTTCCATTATTTATCGAACTCCTCTTACTATTATATATATATATATAATTATGTATATTTCTCTATTCATTATAAATTAGGCTTAAACTTACACGTTTGTACATCAAGTGTGAATGTTGGGTTATTAAAGATGGGTTAAAACTTATGTACATCAAGTGTGAATGTTGGGTTATTAAAGATGGGTTAAAACTTATGTACATCAAGTGTGAATGTTGGGTTGGTTTATTTATTGAGTTAGTCAACACGTACGTTGTTGTGTTTTACTGTATCCTGTATTTTTACTGCTACTCACTTGTTTCGACTATTTTACTTGTATTATAAATATAAATAACAAGGACCAGTCGGAGAGACCGGTGCTAATTTTACACGTATGACCACAGTTGTGAGTAAGATGAGATGATCAGTAGCTTTACAAACACTGGTGATTTGACCAGGGCTTCACAAACACTGACAAGTTCACCAGGGCTTCACAAACACTGGTGATTTGACCAGGGCTTCACAAACACTGACAAGTTGACCAGGGCTTCACAAACACTGACAAGTTGACCAGGGCTTCACAAACACTGGCAAGTTGACCAGGGCTTCACGAACACTGGCAAGTTGACCAGGGCTTCACAAACACTGGCAAGTTGACCAGGGCTTTACAAACACTGACAAGTTGACCAGGGCTTCACAAACACTGGCAAGTTGACCAGGGCTTCACAAACACTGGCAAGTTGACTAGGGCTTCATAAACACTGGCAAGTTGACCAGGGCTTTACAAACACTGACAAGTTGACCAGGGCTTCACAAACACTGACAAGTTGACCAGGGCTTTACAAACACTGGTGATTTGACCAGGGCTTTACGAACACTGACAAGTTGACCAGGGCTTCACAAACACTGGCAAGTTGACCAGGGCTTCACAAACATTGACAAGTTGACCAGGGCTTTACAAACACTGACAAGTTGACCAGGGCTTCACAAACACTGGCAAGTTGACCAGGGCTTCACAAACACTGGCAAGTTGACCAGGGCTTCAAAAACACTGACAAGTTGACCAGGGCTTCAAAAACACTGACAAGTTGACCAGGGCTTCACAAACATTGACAAGTTGATCAGGGCTTCACAAACACTGACAAGTTGACCAGGACTTCACAAACACTGACAAATTGACCAGGGCTTTACAAACACTGGCAAGTTCAACTCTTTAGCACCAAAGTTCAAATGTAATAATAATACACAAGATCGTTGAAAGTTTTGAAATAAATATAATCAGATGGTTCAATTCGTTTTTCATTCACTCTGTTGATAAACTCGAGTGTCGATTGCAAGCTGTACTGTTGATACACACAAAATATGTACACGTGCGAATTCTACTCACTAGAATCATTTCGTCATAAAACCAGACTATAAACACTTTTTTCAAAGAAGCGTGCTTGAGCGCATGCGCTGCCCAATCCTCGAATATTGTTCAGACTATACTTACTCAATGTTTGAATGAAGAATTTCAGTGGTCAAGGTTAAGACGAAGGTCACTAATGTGCCCGGGATTTATGACCATTTGTGGTGAATGTAACGAGTCCTTATGGAAAGTAAACAAAGTCGGGGGAAGGGGATATTAGAAGAGTTCAAAGTTTACGTTTTGAAAGGTCAAGGTAAACACAACGTTATCGAAATATATACACACATGTGTGTATGTGTCTATTTCAAATATTGCATATCTGCTAATGAGAATTGTCAATCCAAGAGGACGAAGGGGTGGAGAGTCAACACTGATGACGTAAGGCACAGGCCACAAACAGGGATTTCTTTATGTATGACGTCACAAATAACATCAAAGTGAAATTGTTGAAAATTGGAGACTCTGGTACCTTCAGAGGGTACAAGATGTTTATTTCTCAACGTTATCCAGAGGGTACAAGACGTTTATTTCTCAACGTTATCCAGAGGGTACAAGATGTTTATTTCTCAACGTTATCCAGAGGGTACAAGACGTTTATTTCTCAACGTTATCCAGAGGGTACAAGATGTTTATTTCTCAAAGTTATCCCTTTTTTGTTCTTATGTAATACTTTTCACTTATTTCTTTCATTACGTTCACTTCAATTAGCAAATGTTAACGTGAAGCTACCAGATAAAATGATAAATCATGTTTTCTCAAGCAGAGTTTTCTACACACTGAAGTGACGATCCCAAAACATCAGAATGTGTGAAATGGTTGAGAACAGCTCATCTGAATCTACTTGTAAATATCATTATTTAATTTAACAAGGTTTGACTCCACTTGTAAATATTATTATTTAATATGACGAAGTTTGACTCCACTTGTAAATATTATTATTTAATTTAACGAGGTTTGACTCCACTTGTAAATATTATTATTCGATTTAACGAGGTTTGACTCTACTTGTAAATATCATTATTTAATTTAACGAGATTTGACTCTACTTGTAAATATCATTATTTAATTTAACGAGATTTGACTCTACTTGTAAATATTATTATTTAATTTAACGAGGTTTGACTCTACTTGTAAATATCATTATTTAATTTAACGAGATTTGACTCTACTTGTAAATATCATTATTTAATTTAACGAGATTTGACTCTACTTGTAAATATTATTATTTAATTTAACGAGGTTTGACTCTACTTTTAGATATTAATTGCGGGAGTAGAATAAGTTTAATGGTCTTTTTCTCGTGATTTTGTTAACTTGTGTTCGTGTTTCTTCCTTTTTTTAAGCCTAATTTTATTAAAACTCGTCAAGTGTTTCCCGAGATGAATGTTTACGTTTAAACCAGTAACAAAAACTTTCACTCAAAACTACGACCAAACAAACCAATAACAAAAGTAGTTCCACGTCACTGTAACGAAGGTTAAATAAAACTGACATCCACGAGATTGAGTTTCGGTTCTTGATTTGTACTTTATGAACTTTGTAAAGGGTGAAAGAGAATTTTTTTATTACTAAAGAAATAACATTAACTGTCTCAGTTTTAAAGTGTAGCTTTGCACTTAGAATTGTATCTATAGGGTGTTCCAAAGAAATGTATACACACTTTGAATTATTACAAATACAATGTTTATTGAGATATATCCAGGTTTAAGAAGACAAGTGCAGAATCTTCTGAGTTATCGAAGGTGCTCGAACTGATGACCGTTCTAATCCGGGCACCGCTGATAACGTGGAGAGATGGAATTCCAAACTTCACGAATCATTTAATTTGGTATTTTGGTTCAATCTCTTTCAAATGGATTTCGGTTAGCCCAAGAGTTGGCGGTGGGTGGTGGTGACAAGCTGCCTTGCCTCTAATTTTACACTGCTAAATTAGAGACGGTTAGCGCAGATAGCCCTCGTGTAACTTTGCGCGAAATTCAAAACAAGCAAAGAAACTCTTTTAATTGCTACTACAAATAAGCTCTTTGAGTGTTGCATATTTGGTGCTATAAACCTTACATCTGTCGTGGTGCTATAAAACCTTACATCTGTCGTGGTGCTATGAACCTTACATCTGTCGTGGTGCTATGAACCTTACATCTGTCGTGGGGCTATAAACCTTACATCTGTCGTATCCCCATGAAGAAAACATATATGAACATGGGGGGAATCTTGTTTGGTAGGTATCACTCACAAAATTCAACTCTCTGGTGAGGATCATCTTCACCGAGGGCGTCGACTGATGCCGGAATAAAACTTTTCCAATGAACGCACTTCAACATGCGATGGACGCTCGATGGATTCCTGTCCCATGGGCTGTTTGCCGAACGGATTTTCTTGGAGGTCGGTGGAGGCTTTCTAACATCTCTGCTTCTCGTGCGAGACTGGCGGACGACCACGGTCTTTCAGAACGCCCTTTACGGACGTCTTGAACAGCTACATTTGTTTCAAACTTATCTCTGATGCGAGTAATAGTGAGTGGATCTGTTTGAAACTGCCTTGTAAACCGTCTTTACACTTCAGCTGTGTCCTCACACTTCCGGTAACCCGTCTTTACACTTCAGCTGTGTTCTCACACTTCCGGTAACACTCTGACATAAAGTTCCTTTTGTCAAAATTTAGTCTTGCTTCTACCATCACTTCAAATCAGTTGTGTCCGTGAAAAAAGGAAGTCTGAGTGAGATATAATTATTCGAAGTGTGTATACATTTTTTTGGGATATCCTATATTTATTAATAAATGTTGTTGTTTTTTTAAATAAATAATTACTATTTTAGTTATATTCACCAAACCTGTCGTTTTTAAACATCAGATTTAGGTGTAAACTCGTTGGTACAGCGGTAAGTCTTTGGATTTACAACCCTAAAATCAGGGGTTCGATTCCTCTCGGTGGACACAGCAGATATAACGAAGTGGCTTTGCTGTTAGAAAACACACGCGATGACGTATATGTTTCGACAGCAACAGAGAATAGACTCAGCACATACTGAATAAGTGTGTATATTAATGTCAGTTAATTTATTTCGAAACTATGGATTTACGTAACACAATAATGCTGAAGAACAAGTAACACAATAATACTGAAGATAGATATTTTAACAATATTAGAAACATAATTTAGCAGTTTTAACCATCTGGCCATGCTGGACCTGCTAATGTTGGTGTTTTAACCATCTGGCCATGCTAGGTCTGTTAATGTTGGTGTTTTTTACGCAAAGTTACATAATGGGATCTGTCCACCGCGAGGAATCGAACCTGGAGTTTAATGATGTAAGTGCATAATCTTATCGCTAAGTCACCAAGAGACTGTTGGTAATGACTGGACTCCGACCATTGTCGGCCCATGACAACAATAGCCATAAATTTTACCCAACAGTTGACAATGGACGATGTCATCAAGTCGCATCACAGGCAATGAAATAAGACATTGCTGTCGTCGACTGGACATTGAAAATACGACTATTAGGCCTGACTTGCAATACTTTTGGTTTAAATTCCAACTCCTTGTCTAGATCTAACTATATACACTTTGGGTTCCAATTCTAATTATTTTTCACTAGGTTTGTCTGGTGATGTTTATTGTTTGGTTATCGATAATTGTAGAGTCCACCATAATGACTTCAATAACTAGTTGACGCTAATTTCATCAGGGCTTTCTCGTGTTACTCATTACTACTCAGATGTAGTAATACAAACAGTACGTAGAAAAACGTATTGAATTACTAAGATATAGTAATACAAACAGTACGTAGAAAAACGTGTTAAATTACTAAGATGTAGTAATACAAACAGTACGTAGAAAAACGTGTTAAATTACTAAGATGTAGTAATACAAACAGTACGTAGAAAAACGTATTAAATTACTAAGATGTAGTAATACAAACAGTACGTAGAAAAACGTATTAAATTACTAAGAAGTAGTAATACAAACAGTACGTAGAAAAACGTATTAAATTACTAAGATGTAGTAATACAAACAGTACGTAGAAAAAAGTATTAAATTACTAAGATGTAGTAATACAAATAGTACGTAGAAAAACGTATTAAATTACTAAGATATAGTAATACAAACAGTACGTAGAAAAACGTATTAAATTACTCGTTCGATTATCTTATTTCGTATTTTTTTCTCACTAATTTTGTAAAGGACTCATCTGGTTATTTGTTTGTTCTAGAGTGCCCACAGTGACCCTGTTTAGGTCACAGGTGAGAAATCGTTATTTTGTGAGTGACTTCTTTAACTGTACACTGTTTTAGTTTAAACTGACATCGAGTGTCGAACCTCTAACAAACTTAGAACCTAAACAACCAGTTGCTAATTCTATCAAAATAGTGAATTAATGCTCATAAATTTCGTTATTCTGGTTAAATCAATTCATTCACGTGCTCTCAATGAATTAGCAGCGGTGAATTCTACGATAGTAAAAATTACAAAAAGTTAGAAGTTTCAAATAGATGAGTTTTAAAGGCCTAACGACCTCTTCATTCGAACACCAGAATGCGCCATTTTCCGAAGGATTTACCCGAGATAGTAAGGCAGCTTACACGAACGTTGTCAGAAACCCTGAATTAACGTACGAAAGTGTCCGTAACGTTAACATCATTCATGACCAATAGTAACTCGAGTCACAGCAACGACCTTCCTGGCAAGTTGCCAACATATATTTCCACTGGAACTGGTTCTCATGTTATTGTGTGAGAATAAATGTAAGACGGTTATCGTGTTTTCTTTTTTTTATATTTCGTTTTCTTGCGTGTCCTTGCAAGCTGCGAGAAAAATGTATAACAGATAGAGACGTAGGAGCGTTCGTAGGAGAAAAAAACATAAAAAAATGTTAACAACACATACGTTTAGGCTTAGCTTAAATTACTGGTTTCCGGTTGTGAAATTACTCTAGCCTTCCACGCTAGTACTGTGGTATGTCTCTGGATATACAGCGCTAAAATCAGGGGTTCGATTCCCCTCGTTGGGCTCAGCAGATGGTCCGCTGTGGCTTTGCTATAAGAAAAAAACAACACAAAGTGCTGAAACTGAAGTGAGTTCTGACGGATAAAAACGCTAAAATATTGAGGATTGATCCGTACGGCTGACACAGGGCCTATTGTGTAGTTGTTGTCTTTAACACCAACCACAGAAATTAGAACACTTCGCACTTTTATGTTTCGCGCATAGTTTGAATTCAGGTTTTAAAAAACTGGTAAAACCGGTCCATATAGAAACCTGTTTACACACTTAGCATGATTAACAAACTGTTAACATATGAAAAAACAGTTAAAATGATGTAACATAATTAACAAACTTGTCCATCTGGAAAACTGTTAACCTATCTAGCGTGACTAGCAAAGTGTTAACAAAATGTAACACGACAAGCAAACTGTTACATAATGTAACATGACCAGCAAGCCAATTTACCTTTTCTATTGAAAGTTTGTTCCGCTAACTGCTGATGGAAAAAAGATATGAAAAACAGGATAATCACGGATCAGACACGAAACAAAATGTTGACGAAAAGTAAAACAGTGAAACACCAACTTCGCATAGTTTGGTTTCTCGTGCGTTTCTTTATTATACCTAAGACTGGGTATTTGGTTAGGCCCGGCATGACCGGGTAGTTAAGTCGCTTGAGTCGTAATGTGAGGTTCGCGGATTCGAAACTCTGTGATACCAAACATGCTCGCTCTTCAGGGCGTTGTAATGTTATGGTCAATCCCATTATTCGTTGGGAAAAGAGCAGCTGAAATGGCTCTAAATTAGGTGCGGTCAACGCAAATAGCCGTCTGTAGCGTTGCACAAACCTCACGACCAACCAAACTTTGTGTCACGTAAAACAACACATGAGCCGTTTGAACATAGCCCTGAGGTTGGCCTGATGATCTAGAGGGGCTGATTACAAGCCTTGGGTTAGTATTGTCAGTCTTGTAGAATATCCAGGACCCCAAGGCATCGCGAACCATGAATCCTCGAATTCATATTTTGGGCACTCTGTTCCTAGACAACACCCTGCTCCTATTGTTTAATAATTATCACGAATACATTTCGTCAGTATCTTTAATTTTGGCCCGGCATGGCCAAGCGTGTTAAGGCGTGCGACTCGTAATCCGAGGGTCGCGGGTTCGCATCCCCGTCGCGCCAAACATCCTCGCCATTTCAGCCGTGGGGGCGTTATAATGTGACGGTCAATCCCACTATTCGTTGGTAAAAGAGTAGCTCAAGAGTTGGCGGCGGGTAGTGATGACTAGCTGCCTTCCCTCTAGTCTTACATTGCTTAATTTGGACGGCTAGCACAGATAGCCCTCGAGTAGCTTTGTGCGAAATTCCAAAAAACAAACAATTTACACACCAATCAGTGCCAAATGATTAATGTAACTTTGGATAATATTAACACAGACGTGTGTATCATAGCAAAAAGAAATGACAGTTCGAAACTTAAGTTTCATTTTAATCTAGATACTTTGTAAATGTTAACAGTAAAACAGTTATGTTGGGTGTTGTGGGTCACAGATGTCGATGACTGTTGTTACTTAGCACCCTTCTCTCCATTTTATAAGTTTAAAATTTGAGATTAACCAAATATTCCTCTTTGTGCGAAATTCAACAAATAAACGAACTTTGTTTTGGTTTATTACAGATAATCGTATCAATATTAACTTTATTGTTTGTTTGTTTTGGAATTTCGCGCAAAGCAACACGAGGGGTATCTGTGCTAGCCGTCCCTATTTTAGCAGCGTAAGACTAGAGGAAGGCAACTAGTCATCACCACCCACCGCCAACTCTTGGACTACTCTTTTACCAACGAATTGTAGGATTGACCGTCACATAATAACGCCCCTAGGGCTGAAAAAGCCTGCATGTTTGGTGTAATAGGGATTCGAACCCGCGACCCGCAGATTACTAGTTGAATTCCTTAATCACCTGGCTAGGCCCGGTCCCGCTGTTATGGTAATCGTTACTACTGTTTCAATACGTTTTAAGCGTCACTTGTTACTTACTTAGATGTTCTAATTTATATGTTCTAAGTAATTTAATTTATAACTTACCTACCCTTGTCACAATATCTTATTTTGAAAACACTGATTGTATCTTGACGACAAGACATGCATCCTGGTCTTTAGAGAAATACATTTAAATTTAAGAAACATAATATTCACCTGTATTACAATAAAAAACATGACATTCACCTGTATTATAATAAAAAACATGATTTCACTTGTATTATAATAAAAAACATGACATTCACCTGTATTACAATAAAAAACATGACATTCACCTGTATTACAATAAAAAACATGACATTCACCTGTATTACAATAAAAAAACATAATATTCATCTGTATTACAATAAAAAACATGACATTCACCTGTATTACAATAAAAAACATAATATTCACCTGTATTACAATAAAAAACATAATATTCACCTGTATTACAATAAAAAACATGACATTCACCTGTATTACAATAAAAAACATAATATTCACCTGTATTACAATAAAAAACATAATATTCACCTGTATTACAATAAAAAACATGACATTCACCTGTATTATAATAAAAAACATGACATTCACCTTATTATAATAAAAAACATGATTTCACTTGTATTATAATAAAAAAACATGATATTCGTTTGTATTATAATAAAAAAACATGATATTCACCTTATTATAATAAAAAACATGACATTCACCTGTATTATAATAAAAAAACATGATTTCACTTGTATTATAATAAAAAACATGATATTCGTCTGTATTATAATAAAAAACATGATTTCACTTGTATTATAATAAAAAAACATGATATTCGTTTGTATTATAATAAAAAAACATGATATTCACCTTATTATAATAAAAAACATGACATTCACCTGTATTATAATAAAAAACATGATTTCACTTGTTTTATAATAAAAAACATGACATTCACCTGTATTATAATAAAAAACATGATTTCACTTGTTTTATAATAAAAAACATGACATTCACCTGTATTATAATAAAAAACATGATTTCACTTGTTTTATAATAAAAAACATGATATTCGTCTGTATTATAATAAAAACATAATATTCACCTGTATTACAATAAAAAACATGACATTCACCTGTATTATAATAAAAAACATGATTTCACTTGTATTATAATAAAAAACATGATATTCGTCTGTATTATAATAAAAAAACATGATATTCACCTTATTATAATAAAAAACATGACATTCACCTGTATTATAATAAAAAACATGATTTCACTTGTATTATAATAAAAAACATGATTTCACTTGTATTATAATAAAAAACATGATATTCGTCTGTATTATAATAAAAAACATGATATTCGTCTGTATTATTATAAAAAAACATGATATTCACCTTATTATAATAAAAAACATGACATTCACCTGTATTATAATAAAAAACATGATTTCACTTGTTTTATAATAAAAAACATGATATTCGTCTGTATTATAATAAAAACATAATATTCACCTGTATTACAATAAAAAACATGACATTCACCTGTATTATAATAAAAAACATGATTTCACTTGTATTATAATAAAAAACATGATATTCGTCTGTATTATAATAAAAAAACACGATATTCACCTTATTATAATAAAAAACATGACATTCACCTGTATTATAATAAAAAACATGATTTCACTTGTATTATAATAAAAAACATGATTTCACTTGTATTATAATAAAAAACATGATATTCACCTTATTATAATAAAAAACATGACATTCACCTGTATTATAATAAAAAACATGATATTCGTCTGTATTATAATAAAAACACGACATTTGCCTGTATTGTAAGAAACAATATGATATTCACCTTATTATAATAACTTATGATATTATATGTATTATCATAACTTATGATATCATATGTATTATCATAACTTATGATATCATATGTATTATCATAACTTATGATATCATATGTATTATAATAACTTATGATATCATATGTATTATCATAACTTATGATATCATATGTATTATAATAACTTATGATATCATATGTATTATCATAACTTATGATATCATATGTATTATAATAACTTATGATATTCACATATACCTCTCTTCACACGTAGGCCCGGCATGGTCCAGAGGATAGGGGGCGCTCGATTCATAATCGGAGGGTCGCTGGTTCGAATCCTCGTCCCACCAAATATGCTTGCATTTTGAGCTGTAGGGACGCTATAATGTTTTAGTTCAATCCCGCTGTTCGTTGGTAAAAGTGATTTTCTTCTTCACCAGATGGCACTGAAAATCATTAAACAATAAAAGCCGAAGTTCAGGCTTCATCTATTAAAACAGAAAAGTAAATGAATTAACCAGGAACGTTTTTCTCAAGTTTATTTAGTTTGGTTTGACAGAGTAACCCAACAGTTGGCTTTCCTCTGGTCTTACGCTGCTAATTTAGGGACGGCTAACGCAGATAGCCCTCGTGTATTTTTGCGCGAAGTTCAAAAGTAAACAATCTCTTCATATGTCGAACAAACCTTTCTATCATTTAACACATTTTTGTGTAATACGTTCTTGTTCTCTTTTGTCAAACCAAACTAAATAAACTTGAGAAAAACGTTCCTGGTTAATTCATTTGCTTTTCTGTTTTAATAGATGAAGCCTGAACTTCGGCTTTTATTGTTTAATGATTTTCAGTGCCATCTGGTGAAGAAGAAAATCACTTTATCGACTGTTTACAACTGGCTCCATCTGGTGAAATAATAACCTCTTTTTTTTCCATAAGCAATGGTTAAAGTCCAATATAATTAAGGCATGTTGTAAATCTCTTACAACGTGAAAAGTTGTGTTTTCATTAGGTGTGGGCTACCCAGCACAAACGTTCTGTTGTGTGGCTTCGTGCTTAAAACAGGACAGGTCATAGTGGACATTAGAGGGTTCTCTAGTTTCATTTGTATTTATAAACAATGTCCAAACAAATAAGCACTTTAGAACATTTACCGTTGTTTTCAACTTGAACCAATCGCTCTCGAAGAACGAATGCCGTTCGGTGTGGAGAATTTTGAAAGCTGCGTTGTTTTCAAATGCCATGTCTTTTGTCGCGTAATCCTCTCTCTAACTATTCAAATATTCTTTCTCAGAAATACTGTGACGTGTGCCTCTAGACATAATAACTCAAGATGCATTGCATCGCAAAACGGTTGGGAATTGACAGTTGAATCGTCTACGTCAGCGCTGAACGTGTCACCCTAGAGACCGAGCGCACTTTCGTGGCAACTTTTCACTGGATCACAATATGAGTGATTTGTGATTCGTGGAAAATACACATTCTAATTTGGAACTTTGCTGTATCAAACAGATGGGGTTATTCAAAAATAATTATAGCTTATCGGATTAATGTATATTTCAACTTGTTTGTTTTAATTATTTTTAAAGTTATTCGTGAAAAGATTAGTGCCATTATACTTAAGTAAGGTGGCGAAAATATACATTGTAATGCAGTTTAACACGTGCCAATCACTCGTTTATATGTTTTACAAAACGAGCACGTGTAGAAGTGAGAGTACTGGTGTATTATCCACGTTCATGGTGACATATGCTCCTATTAAAGCGGTCGGGTTAGAACTCGGTGGTTAGCGTTCTAATTAATTTTTTTGAGGAATACTGTACCACAGAATGTAACTTACTTACCGATTATGGCCAAATTAAATCTACCAATTAATGAAAGCGATGACCGCAAATCCTTTATTACTTGTAACAATTATCTTTGAAAATTGACTAATTAACTGAATAGGAAAATACATTTATACATACATATATGTGTTTATGTTGCTTTAATTTATTTAATAAATTTCTATTTACAGCAACAAATTTTCCGTCTGAATCTCCTCACTATACAGGTGGCGTTTTAGAGTTGAACTGTTTGTCAGTAAATATATTTCCTGACAAGGAGTTACAGCTACACGTACGAGCAGTGAGGCCTTACGAGCTACTCGAATGTAACTGTTTACTTTTTAGTACTTCAAAGGGGTGCGACATGGTCTGGCAGTTAAGGGGGCGCTCGACTCGCAATCCGTTGGACACAGGTTCACACTCTATTACCTTGCCTTTCAGCCGTGATGGCGTTTTAATGTGACAATAAATCCCACTATTCGTTGGGAAGGAGTAACCCAAGAATATGGCAGGGGTGGTTTTGACTAACTTCAGTTTACCACTTCTAAATTAGTCAGCCAGCACAAGTATTCCTTTGGTAGCTGCGTGAAGCTCGACAGACAAACAAACGAGGGTTCATGGTTTGTGTCTCGTTGCTGCAGGATCGGGTTCTACACTATTTGATTTTAGAGTAGCCCAAAAGTAGACTGCTGCTGACCAGATGTTTCAGTAAGGTCAACATCAGGGTCGGCTATGCGTTGATACCACTTTGTAAAGCTTCACGCTAAATCGACTATTTATCATATCCTTGATATAGCATATTGACACCAAACTTACACAATGGTCAACACCGACCGCCAACTTTCGAACTACTCTTGTATGACCTAATAGTACAATTTAAGCATCACCCTCACACTGCATCTACAAATCCAAACTTCGGTTCGTATTTGTCGGGCAACAGACTCCAACCAAGATCCTACTTGGTGACGCTAACCACTGGGTCACACCCGGTCTAGTCCTGACAGAGATCGTATGTTTGTTAAACTCGAGCATCGAGCGACGAAAGATGTTTTCCTTGTTTGTCAAGTTGCGTGTAGACTTCATTTAATTACTAATTAAAATTTGTTTCTTTATCATCTATACACAAGAGATGATAACATGAAATACAGACAGCAAATAACAACATGAAATATAAACAGCAAATAATAACACGAACTATAAACAGCAAGTGATAACATGAACTATAAACAGCAAATAATAACATGAACTATAAACAGCAAATAATAACATGAACTATAAACAGCAAATAATAACATGAACTATAAACAGCAAATAATAACATGGTCTATAAACAATAGATGGTGATATAAACTATAAACAACACATGATAATATAGACTATAAACAACACATGATAATATAGACTATAAACAACACATGATAATATAAATATAAACAACACATGATAATATAGACTATAAAGAACACATGATAATATAAATATAAACAACACATGATAATATAAATATAAAGAACACATGATAATATAAATATAAACAGCACATGATAATATAAATATAAACAACACATGGTGATATAGACTATAAAGAACACATGATAATATAGGCTATAAACAACACATGATAATATAAATATAAACAACACATGATAATATAGACTATAAACAACACATGGTGATATAAATATAAACAGCACATGATAATATAAACTGTAAACAACACATAATAATATAGACTATAAACAATATTAACATTTATAAACAGCCACTTGTTCTGATGTCCTTCCTTTCTTCATCTTATCGGATACTTAACTTATAATAAAATAATAAGGACTGAAATAAGCAGACTGTCAGTTAGTGATAAGAACGGTTAGGTCGCTGAGCCACAACGAACCTCTGACATTTAGAATCATACGCTGTTCAAAAGGTCAAGACCTCTCATCTCGTGCTCATCATCTCTGGTAGCTATGTTCGTTAATGAGACACAATGTAGTTGGCTGCCCAATTTTCTGTAGTGTCCTCATTAATTGTGTACAACTCATAACAGAATCTTTTGATGCGTTCGTGTTATCTTCAAGATGTCGAGATAATTAATCTGCAGGGAAAAATCTTTATCAGTTTTATGGAGCTTTCGTGGTCGTTAAGTGTAACAAATAATACATTAATAAGAGTAAATCAATATATCAACATATTGCATACCTTTCAGAGAACCTTTGCTGATAGAACTCGGAGTTTCTCAACCTCATAGGTTCCCCATGTTAACGATCCAATCAGAAAACCCAAGGACTAAGGTATAGCCGTCTCCAGTTTCGAACTGGTTCAACAAGACAGTGGTGTCATCTGTCTGCCTGGTTTTTAACCAGATAGCGAGATACGATATTTACTGTACCTTTTATAATACGCTCACACCTGAAGGTGTGGAACACCTTCTGCGAACTTACCTATAAAATTCGGGAGCCTCTTTTAATAAACCGAAACGCTGACAACTAATTCACACGTCCAGTTGTTAGTATTCCATCGAACCGATTTTCCTAAACTTTCCTAGAACCAATGAAGGAAACAGTTTATATCTGTCATAAGAAATAATACGTATAACTGGCTGGATGTAATGACAGAGATGATTGGCTGTATGTAATGATACAGATAATTGGCCAAATGTAATGATACCGATAATTGGCTGGATATAATGATACAGATAACTGGCTGGATGTAATGATACAGATAACTGGCCAGATGTAATGATACAGATAACTGGTCAAATGTAATGATACAAAAAACTGGCTGGATGTAATGATACAAAAACTGGCCAGATGTAATGATACAAAAACTGGCCAGATGTAATGATACCGATAACTGGTTGGATGTAATGATACAGATAATTGGCCAAATGTAATGATACCGATAATTGGCTGGATATAATGATACAGATAACTGGCTGGATGTAATGATACAGATAACTGGCCAGATGTAATGATACAGATAACTGGTCAGATGTAATGATACAAAAAACTGGCTGGATGTAGTGATACAAATAACTGGCCAGATGTAATGATACAGATAGCTGGCCAGATGTAATGATACAGATAGCTGGCCAGATGTAATGATACAGATAACTGACTGGATGTAATGATACCGATAACTGGTTTGATGTAATGATACCGATAACTGGTTGGATGTAATGATACAGATAGCTGGTCAGATGTGATGATACAGATAACTGGCTGGATGTAATGATACCGATAACTGGTTGGATGTAATGATACAGATGGCTGGCCAGATGTGATGATACAGAAAACTGGTTGGATGTAATGATACCGATAACTGGTTGGATGTAGTGATACAGATAGCTGGCCAGATGTTGTGATACTAATAACTTGTGATGAATCGATTAGTTAAAACCTTTTGAGGTAAGGGAACATTTACCATGAGTAATCGAAATTATTCCAAACAAATAAAATTTGCTCTCTGTGCTCGAGAAGAAGACAGAAATAGAACAAGCAGATAACAACCCTCGAATATGACTAATATGAATATGGCATACTATAGAAGTTGTCCAGATTCGAGTCCAAATATGACGAATTTAGTCATTCCTTCCCGGACTCTGGAAGAAACAGTCTTCTAACACCTTTCTTGTTGTAAGAGAAGAACGTAACCGGTCTGTAAAATGAAGAAACTGTGGAAATTTGACATAAGTTAAAACAAACCGATTAGATTTAGTGCGTGGTAGCTGAAAGACACCAGACGAGGGTTCTGTATTCTATCGATTTCTTTCATTGTTCCGTGTAGCTGGTTTTGTCGGCTTTCCTGCCTGCTATCGGTCACGAGCAGTAAGAAGACCGAAACACGACATGCAGCCCCGTGAATTTTATATATGTTTGTGTGGAAACTTTGCGAACAATCGTGTTGGTTTGTTATAAAACTTTTCTTCTTACAACGGTCCTATAAGAACCCGAACCCAATCGTCCCAGTGGTTAAGAGGTGAGTTTGAAGGCTTCTAACGCTAAACATCGAGGTTTAATGCCCGCGTGCAAAGCACGTGTAGTTCATTATGGAGGTGTCGCAGCATAAACATCATTTAATCTGATATTGCATTTGTTCGAATTTATCAGAATTAAGACTACAGTTTTCAGTGATAAAAACACAGTGTGTACAAACATCACACCGTAGTCTCCCACACTACAGTTTTAACTGATAAAAACACAGTGTGTACAAACATCACACCGTTTTCTCCCACACTACAGTTTTCAGTAAGGAAAACAGTAGTTCTACTTCCAAACTGTTATTTGTGTCAGAATTCACTACGACAAAATTATGAGAAACTGGAACACCTAACGTGAATTTAAAACGATACATAAACTTTACGTATTTAACATTAACGTCACACGAACCCTGACTAGAAAATAAAAGTTTACAGCGTGATTATTTGTTGTGAGACAGAAGTTAATAGTTGTCCACGTTCGAGAACTCACCAAACTGATGTTTTGATTCGTTCTCACGAAACTCGAAGGAAATGATCAGAGACGTTTCAACTTTCCTAAATCTAATGGTGGATCTTATTACACAGAGAAGCGGCAGACGAAACAAATTACGTAAAAGCTGTTCTTTATTTTCGTACTGATTGTATCTTTGTTAACCCTAATGTATTGTGATGCTGTTTGGATTGTCACGTCCAGTTCCTTATGCGATTTTGAATATCGAAAGCGGACTCTGTTGTTGATATTGGGAAGTAAAATCACTACGAGTAATATATTTTTCATATTTCCTTATTTTTTCTAGGGGTCATGACCTTAATGGGAAACTTTACGGCTTAACCGAAGAGTGGTATTCTCACACGAACGTAGCTTAAAAACAGGCATTTCTCTCTAACTTCGCAATACGCAGAGCGCCACCTGCAACATGGCAGAAATAAGTCGTACGTGTAATATTCGTTAGAAAGTGAACCCCAAACACTTCCGAGTTGTCATGGTAATCTACCGTTACGTCACTCCACATCACATTTTACTTAAGGACAGTGATATCTTCGCTGATGAAGAAAGGTTGGTTTATTTGTTACTCACCTTTCCGATTGGTGAGCAGTAGGTTTATGAATAAGGAATACTGAAACCTGGGGTGCGATCATGTAGTTCCACGATGATTTCAATAATAAAAACTTGTATTATACCTTATATCTGTCTTTCCACGTGCATTAAGCTCGTGAAACTCCCCTTCCTGGCGCATGGTAACGTGAATAATGACAGTGTTAATTTAATGAGTTATGATTGGCTGCGAGTTATCACCTATTGTCAGTATTGCGATTTTCTTATGGACGTTTTCTCACGTGTGGATGAGTTATTTTGTGGAATTGTTTTTATTTCGTGAGGATACTGGACTATGGAGCAGTTCATATTTTACTACCTGGAGAAGGTTCACTTCCTAACAATAAAGATTTCTCTTTGTGTTCTAGAAAAGATATATCGTATATAAACTGAGTGAGGCCTCAGTCCTAAAGTTTTATGTCGTTCATTACCAATGTGACCATATAATGTATATTATTGAATCTTTTATTATTTTGTTTTTTATCGTAGTAACATTTCACTGAGCAGAATAACAGTCCCCTCGTGGTACAGTTGTAAGTCTACGGATTTACAACGTTGTAATAAAGGGATCGGTGGAAACAGCAAATTGCTCGATGTGGCTTTACTATAATATCTGTCGGTTTGGGTAAGAAAAGTTCACATCCTTGAGGGTCAGGTTCTCTATGACCTCTTCCTCCTCCCCGTACTGACGTTCTTGATCGGTATTTATAATTATTGAACTGAATATTACTTTGTTCCTTTCAGGTCAATGTCCAGGTATTGATCATATATAGTGATTATTTTATTATATCAGCAGAATGTCAAGTTTGTTGGTGGCATTTTTTATTGTTTCATACATATATATCATTATTATTTTGTACATATTTTATTTATTTTTATATTAAAAATATAAGTTAACTGGAGAGAGATATTTAGGCCTAGCTTCATCATGTATGAGGTACCGGTCTAGTTCACATAGTAATCCGTTTTTCATCCAATTCTTATTAAAGTACTTTATTGTAATATGTAGGAGACTATCTGGTATGGTTGGTGTGTTCGAGTATTTGTGAATAAACTGAGAAGATGTAGTTCTTGGAACTCTGTATACAGTTGTGAGGAGTGTGTTTTGGATTGTTTGTAGTTTGGTTTTAATTATTTTATTACTTAAAGTTATCCATGCTGGAGCTGCATAATCTATTTCAGGTCTAATATATGTTTTATAGATTTTTAGTACGTTATCTGTAGATGTTTTTACCAGTTAGACTCCTAGCATAGTAAGTTCTTCGCCAAATTTTATTTTTAATTTCGTTCACATGATTGATCCAAGTTAATTTTGAATCATAGGTCAGACCTAAAAATTTTCCCGATGGGGCAATCTGGAGTAAAGTGCCATTCATATATAGTTCTGGCTGTTGTTTTTTTGTGTTTTGTCGATTTCGTAAAGACTACGAGTTGTGTTTTTGCTGTGTTTATTTTTATTCTGTATTTTTGACAGTATTCACTTATTCTATTTAGTTGTAGTTGTATGTTTGTGCATGGCCAAGCGCGTAAGGCGTGCGATTCGTAATCCGAGGGTCGCAGGTTCGCACCCGCGTCGCGCTAAACATGCTCGCCCTCCCAGCCATGGGGATGTATAATGTAACGATCAATCCCACTATTCGTTGGTAAAAGAGTAGCTCAAGAGTTGGCGGTGGGTGATGATGACTAGCTGCCTTCCCTCTAGTCTTACACTGCTAAATTAGGGACGGCTAGCACAGATAGCCCTCGAGTAGCTTTGTGCGAAATTCCAAAACAAACAAAACAAATTGTATGTTTGTGGCTGCTATCGTGGGTGTTTCGGCACTTTCCCAGACTGCCACATCATCTGTGAACTGTGAAGAGAATCCATGATTTGGATCCCTCAGTGACATATTGTTTACGTACATGATGAAGAGTATAGGGCTAACCACCCCTTCCTGAGGGACACCAGCTTCTGGAGTAAAGTATTCAGAAAAGGTACAATCTCTACATTCACTCTACACTTTCTATTTTCCAAAAAATTAGATAATCAGTGAATAATTCCTCGCGGTAGTTCCATTTCATTCATACGGAACCGAAGACCATCGTGCCAAACTGTGTCGAATGTTTTCTCGATATCAAGGAAGCAAGTGACAGTGCATTCTTTTTTATTGAAGTTATCTATTATGGTTTCTGTTAATCTGATTAAGTGATCTGTCGTTTGTCTAAATTTCCTGAATCCATTTTGTTCTATTGGTAATTTTGATGTTATCTCCAAGAATGTGGAGAGTCTATTACTAATTATTCTTTTGAGAATTTTACCTACACAGCTGGTCAGGCTGATTGGTCGGTAGCTATCAGGTTTATTTACTGGCTTTCCTTCCTTATGGAACATTAATATATAAGCAAGCTTTCAAGAAACTGGGATGTATCCTGAGGATAGATATAGGTTAAAAAGTGAATTTAGGTGGTCAAACAAATTTTTAGAAGGATAGCTTGTGTTTCATCTTCTCCTGGTGCTTTGTTTTCTGTGTTTTTTATTGCTTCTATTGAAGGAATATTTCATTTGTTACTAACGTGTTAGCACAATCTGTGTTACGTCTTGTGTTTGTCTCAGTTATGTTTATTGGAAAAATTGGTTCAAATTAATGTTTATTGTTTAATATTTGATTAATGACTTTATTGTAGAAATATGTATTCATGTCTGGATCAGAGTGAGTTTTAAATGTAGTTTGAACTTCATCTTTGAAAACTTCGGCTATTTTTTATTTGTGTGTTATAGTGTTATTATGTTCAGTGTAGAATATTTCTTTATTTGTGTGTGTTATAGTGTTATTACGTTCAGTGCAGGATATTTCTTTATTTGTGTGTGTTATAGTGTTATTACGTTCAGTGCAGGATATTTCTTTATTTGTGTGTGTTATAGTGTTATTATGTTCAATGAAGGATATTTCTTTATTTGTGTGTGTTATAGTATTATTACGTTCAGTGCAGGATATTTCTTTATTTGTGTGTGTTATAGTGTTATTATGTTCAGTGAAGGATATTTCTTTATTTGTGTGTGTTATAGTATTATTATGTTCAATGAAGGATATTTCTTTATTTGTGTGTGTTATAGTGTTATTATGTTCAATGAAGGATATTTCTTTATTTGTGTGTGTTATAGTATTATTACGTTCAGTGCAGGATATTTCTTTATTTGTGTGTGTTATAGTGTTATTACGTTCAGTGCAGGATATTTTTTTATTTGTGTGTGTTATAGTGTTATTATGTTCAATGAAGGATATTTCTTTATTTGTGTGTGTTATAGTATTATTACGTTCAGTGCAGGATATTTCTTTATTTGTGTGTGTTATAGTATTATTATGTTCAATGAAGGATATTTCTTTATTTATGTGTGTTATAGTATTATTATGTTCAATGAAGGATATTTCTTTATTTGTGTGTGTTATAGTATTATTATGTTCAGTGAAGGATATTTCTTTATTTGTGTGTGTTATAGTATTATTATGTTCAATGAAGGATATTTCTTTATTTGTGTGTGTTATAGTATTATTATGTTCAATGTAGAATATTTCTTTATTTGTGTGTGTTATAGTATTATTATGTTCAATGTAGAATATTTCTTTATTTGTGTGTGTTATAGTATTATTATGTTCAATGTAGAATATTTCTTTATTTGTGTGTGTTATAGTATTATTATGTTCAATGTAGGATATTTCTTTATTTGTGTGTGTTATAGTATTATTATGTTCAATGAAGGATATTTCTTTATTTGTGTGTGTTATAGTATTATTATGTTCAATGAAGGATATTTCTTTATTTGTGTGTGTTATAGTATTATTATGTTCAATGAAGGATATTTCTTTATTTGTGTGTGTTATAGTATTATTATGTTCAATGTAGAATATTTCTTTATTTGTGTGTGTTATAGTATTATTATGTTCAATGAAGGATATTTCTTTATTTGTGTGTGTTATAGTGTTATTACGTTCAGTGCAGGATATTTCTTTATTTGTGTGTGTTATAGTGTTATTATGTTCAGTGCAGGATATTTCTTTATTTGTGTGTGTTATAGTGTTATTATGTTCAGTGCAGGATATTTCTTTATTTGTGTGTGTTATAGTGTTATTACGTTCAGTGCAGGATATTTCTTTATTTGTGTGTGTTATAGTGTTATTATGTTCAATGAAGGATATTTCTTTATTTGTGTGTGTTATAGTATTATTATGTTCAATGTAGAATATTTCTTTATTTGTGTGTGTTATAGTATTATTATGTTCATGCAGGATATTTCTTTATTTGTGTGTGTTATAGTGTTATTAGTTCAGTGCAGGATATTTCTTTATTTGTGTGTGTTATAGTGTTATTATGTTCAGTGCAGGATATTTCTTTATTTGTGTGTGTTATAGTGTTATTATGTTCAGTGCAGGATATTTTTATTTGTGTGTGTTATAGTGTTATTATGTTCAGTGCAGGATATTTTTTATTTGTGTGTGTTATAGTGTTATTACGTTCAGTGCAGGATATTTCTTTATTTGTGTGTGTGTTATAGTATTATTACGTTCAGTGCAGGATATTTCTTTATTTGTGTGTGTTATAGTGTTATTAGTTCAGTGCAGGATATTTTTATTTGTGTGTTGTTATAGTGTATTATGTTCAGTGAAGGATATTTCTTTATTTGTGTGTGTTATAGTATTATTACGTTCAGTGCAGGATATTTCTTTATTTGTGTGTGTTATAGTATTATTATGTTCAATGAAGGATATTTCTTTATTTATGTGTGTTATAGTATTATTATGTTCAATGAAGGATATTTCTTTATTTGTGTGTGTTATAGTATTATTATGTTCATGAAGGATATTTCTTTATTTGTGTGTGTTATAGTATTATTATGTTCAATGAAGGATATTTCTTTATTTGTGTGTGTTATAGTATTATTATGTTCAATGTAGAATATTTCTTTATTTGTGTGTGTTATAGTATTATTATGTTCAATGTAGAATATTTCTTTATTTGTGTGTGTTATAGTATTATTATGTTCAATGTAGGATATTTCTTTATTTGTGTGTGTTATAGTTATTATTTCAATGTAGAATATTTCTTTATTTGTGTGTGTTATAGTATTATTATGTTCAATGAAGGATATTTCTTTATTTGTGTGTGTTATAGTATTATTATGTTCAATGAAGGATATTTCTTTATTTGTGTGTGTTATAGTATTATTATGTTCAATGTCAGAATATTTTATTTATTTTGTGTGTGTTATAGTATTATTATGTTCAATGAAGGATATTTCTTTATTTGTGTGTGTTATAGTATTATTATGTTCAATGAAGGATATTTCTTTATTTGTGTGTGTTATAGTGTTATTACGTTCAGTGCAGGATATTTCTTTATTTGTGTGTGTTATAGTGTTATTATGTTCAGTGCAGGATATTTCTTTATTTGTGTGTGTTATAGTGTTATTACGTTCAGTGCAGGATATTTCTTTATTTGTGTGTGTTATAGTGTTATTATGTTCAATGAAGGATATTTCTTTATTTGTGTGTGTTATAGTATTATTATGTTCAATGTAGAATATTTCTTTATTTGTGTGTGTTATAGTATTATTATGTTCAATGAAGGATATTTCTTTATTTGTGTGTGTTATAGTGTTATTACGTTCAGTGCAGGATATTTCTTTATTGTGTGTTGTTATAGTGTTATTATGTTCAGTGCAGGATATTTCTTTATTTGTGTGTGTTATAGTGTTATTATGTTCAGTGCAGGATATTTCTTTATTTGTGTGTGTTATAGTGTTATTATGTTCAGTGCAGAATATTTCTTTATTTGTGTGTGTTATAGTGTTATTATGTTCAGTGCAGGATATTTTTTTATTTGTGTGTGTTATAGTGTTATTACGTTCAGTGCAGGATATTTCTTTATTTGTGTGTGTTATAGTGTTATTACGTTCAGTGCAGGATATTTCTTTATTTGTGTGTGTTATAGTGTTATTATGTTCAGTGCAGGATATTTCTTTATTTGTGTGTGTTATAGTGTTATTATGTTCAGTGCAGGATATTTCTTTATTTGTGTGTGTTATAGTGTTATTATGTTCAGTGAAGGATATTTCTTTGTGTCTATTTTTGTTGATGAGTTTTTTAAGATGTGACCAGAATTTTTTTCGGGTCAGTTTTGTCATTTAGTTTTGACCAGTAGTTGTCCCACTTATCTTGTTTTTGTTGTTTTATTTGTGTTCTGATGTGATTTCTAATGTTGTTAATTTGCGTTTTGGTTTCTCTGTTTCTTGTTATCATGTACAGTCTTCTTAATTGTCTTCGTTTTTGGATTATACTGATTACTCTTGTGATGGGTTTCCATGTGTTGTTTGTTGTTTTATGGTGTTGTTTAGGTATTGTTATCTTGACTGCTTTCTGAAGGCACTCCGTTATTGTTTGACAGTAGTTATCCATTTCAATATGATATAAGAAAACACACACTCACTCATTTTAAACTTTGTAAAATTAGCGGGGAAGTAACTAAACAGTTAGGGGTCTCTATTGTTCAACGTGATAAGCCTTAATCGTGAGTCAAAAGGTCACATGTTTAACTGGCATGCTTTAGGTCAAAATATCTCTTGTTTAATATCACGAGCTTCCATGGTGAATCAAAATTTCAGTTCAAATTAACATGCTTTAAGTCAAAAGTTGAGCATAATAAGTCTTTTTACTCGGTTATGAGGTCACAGTGGCTCCTCGTTATATACTGTCGAATGTTCAACATATAAAACACATTCAGCTATAACAAAAACAAAAACAAGTACACTGCCAATGTGGTATGCTGGTTTTGAGATTATTATGGGTGGAACGTCACTTCCGGTATGATATAAATTATTTTATTACTATAACAATCTAAACCGTTTAAAGTGTGCGTATGGTTTGAAGAATACAGTACGCATAATTGTTTTTAAAAATACATATATATAATCCATCATTTCAGCATCTAAGCCTATTCAAGACGTACTTAGTTAAGTAAGTAGAAACTACATTTTCCTTTCACCGTGAGGGCTTTCTTGCCCACGAGGCTAATTTACTGGTTTATTTACCTAAAATCACGCTGAAGATTAAATGCTATGACGTAGTGAGTACGGTTAGTGATACGTTGAACAGTCCAGAAATGTTTATAAACATCGAATTCGTATTTTGTGCTTATAACATTGGAAGTTATGTATGAAACTTAATTTAAAACACAATGAATGTTTAATCATATAAATAGATAGAAACTTATGAAAAATGATATGACAAATTAATATCTTCACTTTCTCTGCGGAGAAGTTTTGATAACGTACATATAAACCGTATGCTTGGCTGTATGTGTATGTTAGTCGGAAGACGCACGTTATCTCTGAATAAGACGGCTTTACAATCATCCCCGTATTGATTTCTCTGCGCATGCGTGATATTTTTCCTCTGCTCGTGACAGCGAATACACTACGTTAAATATTAACAGATAAAAACTCCAGTAGCCATATTTACATTTTTTAAAGATTTCCACATCTCACAAACAACACCCTCGTGTAACGATGTTGGAGTTTCTTTTGTCGTATCCCATACAATACGAAGTTATTGGAATTTTTATCAATCTTGTTTGTTTTGTTTCCCACCAGGTGTCGGTCTCTTGGTCAATGACTATTTCCAACTCAACACAAGAAACTCATTTTTTTGTGTTTAATAAAATATAAAAAATAAAATGAACGATGTATGATAGTGAAAATTAGTTTGTGAATATGGGACTACCATTATTTTAACAAAGTTTCGTGAAAAGTTACGTAACAATACACAAAAGTAACAGCCAATTGTAGAAAACTTAACAAAGATAATTGTTTTACCAATAAAAATATTCACGAAAAATTACGTTAACAAAGTATGATAATTATTTATTATAATAGAATTCCGTTAAAATCTGTGGTCAGTTTCTGAGTTCCTTTATTGCTGTTGTTGTTTTAAAAATAGACTTGTGAGATAATAACTTACAGAACAAGGTCAAACTTACAGAACCAGGTCAAAAGTCAACTGATTTTATACTTCGTCTGTGATTTTCGTCATTTAGTATATTTGTTTGTTTTTAATCATCTTGCTTATTCTCGAAACACGACGAGACGTAACGAGATTTTGGTCACGTTCTCGTGTTTTGCGAGACATTGAGAAGTTTCACGATGTTTATCTCGGAAGTAGAAATGAAGTGTTCGGAGACCATAATCGTTACTAAAGTTTCGAATATAAAATCTTACTTTACCATTCTACATATGTTTTATAAAATCTTACTTTACTAATCTACCCGTGTTTTATGAAATCTTACTTTACTAATCTACACGTGTTTTATAAAATCTTACTTTACTAATCTACACGTGTTTTATAAAATCTTACTTTACTAATCTACACATGTTTTATAAAATCTTACTTTACTAATCTACACGTGTTTTATAAAATCTTACTTTACTAATCTACACGTGTTTTATAAAATCTTACTTTACTAATCTACACATGTTTTATAAATTTTACTTTACTAATCTACACATGTTTTATACAATCTTACTTTACTAATCTACACATGTTTTATAAAATCTTACTTTACTAATCTACACATGTTTTATAAAATCTTACTTTACTAATCTACATATGTTTTAATTTTCAGGCTGTCTCTTAATGCAACCTGATTAACAATTTCTAACACATTTAGGAAAAGTAAACACGTTTTTGTGATACGTGAGAGTTTGAAATTCATCCGTAAGATTAACTCACCTACAAAATTAACCAACCAATTGTAATTCATCGATAAAAACAAACAACCAATTGCAATTCAAGTATAAAATTAAACACTAACTATGATACAATTTTCAAATCAAACGTTCCAAATGTGAAACGTACTTAAACGTCAAATAATTTAATTCAAATAAATAGATAACGTAAGCAGTCCACCTGTTGGATAAAGTTTGTGTTATAAATTTTGCAGAGCTTCTAAACTTACTAAACAAGGTAACAAGAGGAATTCTGATACGCGTGAACCAGGCAGACAGTGTTCATAAACCAATATTTGCGTCACCCGTGGAGCTGGTATTAAATCTTGTATCTTAGCGTTATAAGCCCTGATATCAAAAGCTACTTTCATGTGTGTTTGATTTAAATATGTTTTGTTTTTGAATTTCACACAAAGCTACACGATGGCTATCTGCGCTAGCTGTCCCTAATTTAGCAGTGTAAGACTCGAGGGAAGGCATCTAGTCATCACCACCAACCGCCGACTCTTGGGCTACTCTTTTACCAACGAATAGTGGGATTTACCGTCACATTATAATGCCCCCACGGCTGAAAAGGCGAGCATGTTTAACGCCACCAGGATGCGAACCCGCGACCCTCTTTGTTTAGCAATTGAGTAAACCGCTCGATAGACTTCCATGCACAAAAACTGTTATATGTTAAATACCTATACTACACAAATTTTGTAAGATGTAAAACAAATACAATTGTTTCAAAATGGATTTTTTCTGCTAGATTTCTAAAGAATAAACTGCTGATGTGTGGAAATAAAAAGAAAAAGGAAGTTCCACGTGCGTGCATATTTACTCCTGTTGTCTTAACTTTTTTTTGCTCTCAAGACGATAGTTCTTAAACTGACTACTTGGGGGCGCTTGGAAGGAAGCCAATTTACAAAAGTCTGTGGGACATTTGCCAATTGTTTCATTCCGAGACAGGGTAATTATATTTGTTTTTTTTCTGGTTGTTTTGAACCGAAACCCGTGGAAATCGCATATAAATAATTATTTTAAAATAAGGTGCTCACTTTTTGATATAAATATTTTTGCTCTTAAACGAATCTTCTCACGAATTTCAAGATCACTCCATGTCAGTCAGAGAATGTGGCTCAAATTCAGAAAAATCTAAGGATCTGTGATCAAATGTTTCTTCGTGGTTTGTGTCAAACAATGATCCTGAAGAGTTACTCAACTCTTGGACTACAGGTGGCGTTCAAGATTTTTTATCATGACTTTATTCGTTTGTTAAATTTCATACAAAGCTACTCGGGGCACATTTGTTCCGAATTTTAAACTGATAAATCAGAGAGAGGGCAGTTAGTCAACAACACCATCCGCCAACTTTTGAGATACACGATATTTTACCAACGATTAGTGAGATTGATTATTACATATAGCGTTTTTACTTATGAAAAAAGTGAACATTTTTTGGGGGATCAAACCCCCAAAAAACAAGTAGAATGACCTAACACCGGACCACGCCAGACCTTCCTAGAGTTGTTTATATAAGCGACTTTCGTTTTGGTGCAAAGTTAAAGGATGGGATATCTGCGCTCTGTTCTCGGCAAGAAAACAAAATTCGGATATCAAAACACTGGAACCTTTTAAACCATATCACCTTTAATTAACACTTCGTGAATGAGTAACTCCGGACTAAACTGACTGGATAAAATATCCTTTGGAAATATCTTAGTTGACTTCCAACTTCAATAGCTACAAAGACTAACCGAATATTTGTAATAAAAAAAAACTTCACTTAACTCCAGAAGCTGAAGGCCTAGCGTGGGTAGGACGTTATTTAATTGGAGATATATCCTTTCAATGTCTTTAAGTTCGATGATCATTTCGTAATTTTCCAGCTTCGACGTTAGGATGCTGTCCAAGTAGCCATATTAAAAAATGTATATTTTCTTGGACTCATAAATTTGGCGAAGTCTAAAATGGTGAATTCTGAAAGCTGTACTTTTGTTACCATGGCTAAAAACGAAACAAAGAACCGTGTTGTCCATGAGGTAAGAGTGATTCTTAACCTTAACACCAGGTTTTAAACCACCTAAACCATTACAGCCAGGTTATTCAAAAGATGTCTTCGTACTGAGACGTAAAAATGCTGTATGTGCATCTACACTATACGGCCAAAAGTATATGGACACCCCTTCTAATTGGTGGGTTCGACTATTTCAGCCACATCCGTTGTTAACAAGTGCATAAAACAAAGCACACAGCCATGCAATCTCCATACACAATCATTGGCAGCAGAAAGTATCGTTCTGAAGAGCTCGCTGTCTTTCAACATGTCACTGTTATAGGATGCTATCTTTCCAACAAGCCAGTTCGTTATATTTCTGCCCTGCTAGAACTGTCCGATCAACTGTAAGTGCTGTTATTGTGAAGTGGAAATGCCTATGAGAAACAACAACTCAGCCACGAAGCGGTAGGCCACACAAGCTTACAGAACAGAACCGTCGAGAGCTGAAGCGCATAGCGTGTAAAAGTCATCTGTCTACAGTTATAACACTCACTACCAAGTTCCAAACTGCCTCTGAAAGTAACATCAACAAGAACTGTTCTTCGGAAGCTTCATAAAATTGGTTTCCATGGCAAAGCAGCCGGACATAAGCCTGAGATCACCATGCGCAATGTCAAACGTCGGCCATTGGACTCTAGAGCAGTGGAAACGCATTCTCTGGAGTGATAAATCACACTTCACTATCTGGCAGTTTGTCGGACGAATCTGGGCTTTGTGGATGCCAGGAGAACGCTACCTGTCTGAATGCATAGTGTCAACTGTAAAGTGGAGGAGGAATAATGGTCTGGGGCTGTTTTTCATGGTTTAGGCGAGGTTTTTTAGTTCTAGTGAAGGAACATTTTAATACTACAGCATACGGTGACATTCTAGAGAATTGTGTGCTTCCAACGTTGTGGCAACAGTTTGGGGAAGGCTTTTTTTGTTTCACCATGACAGACCCTCCGTGCACAAAGCGAGGTTTATAAAGACGTGGTTTGCTGAGGTTGCTGTGGAAGAACTTGACTGGCCCGCACTGAGCCCTGACCTCAACAATTTTGGGATGAACTGGACGCCAAATGCGAGTCAAACCTTCTCGTCTGTCATCAGTGCCTGGCCTCACATGTGCTCTTGTGACTGAATAGGAGCAAATTCTCGCAGCCATGTTTCAAAATGTAATGAAAAGTTTTCCCAGAAGAGTAGAAGCTGTTTTCATATAGTCATTAAAATCATACAGTATTTATTTCAACTGTTTAAAATATCATCACTGGAACTACACATTATTTATTTCATCTGTTTGTATCTTCATTAGAACCACTCAGTATCTATTTCATCAGTTTGTATCTTCATCAGAACCATACAGTATCTATTTCATCACTTTGTATCTTCATTAGAACCACACAGTATCTATTTCATCTATTTGTATCTTCATTAGAACCACACAGTATCTATTTCATCAGTTTGTATCTTCATTAGAACCACACAGTATCTATTTCATCAGTTTGTATCTTCATTAGAACCACACAGTATCTATTTCATCTATTTGTATCTTCATTAGAACCACACAGTATCTATTTCATCAGTTTGTATCTTCATTAGAACCACACAGTATTTTCTTTTACATAATTATTTTTTTCCTTCCATTAAACGAGCAATTCGTGAATCACCTTTATTCGAGCGAACATTTTCGTGAATATGTCTTTAATCCAGATTTCTTTTTTATTTGTTTCGTGAGGGGTCAGACTGACACTCAACGTCTCATTAAATAAAATTTGTTTATATAGCAACTTCATAGAAAAACTCGCGCGAATCGCACTGGATTATCTATTTTTGAGCCCCCCAGTGGCTCAGCGGTATGTCTGCGGACTTACACGCTAAAATCCGGGTTTCGATACCCGTGGTGGGCAGAGCACAGATAGCCCATTGTGCAGCTTTGTGCTTAATTCTAAACAACAACAACAACAATATCTATTTTTGAAGTTAAAACTATCTAGTGTGTTTAATGCAAATAACAATTAAGTTTGGAGTTGTGGTCCCGTAATCGTTCGGTTTAATTATGCATTAACTGTTGTTTTGTTCCGTTTCATTAATTTTGATTTACGGACTTCTCTAGTGTAAGAACAACGTGTCCGTTTTCATAATCAACTTTGGTTCTGAAACACTTCTTTGTGCCATAAAAACACTGTTTGCATCATTACGTTGTTAAAATCTCGTGTTTAACGGTTTTGTTGCACTACTGCACTGTTATATTAACACTTAATTATCCTATTCGCACTGTTACGTTGTTAAAATCTCATATTTACAAGTGTCTAACACGTTTAAGTTTTTATATATTTTACGTGATTCCATGTTAAAAACTTGCACGTAACCCCTTTTAAACGTGTAGTTTATTCAATTCCCGCTAGGTGCCACCGTATAAATCACTTGTATGGTGCGTTGAACATTAATTCATTAGGCTTCTCCGAAAGCATGCCTTTGAAGTTAGCAGTGAAGTAGAATTTCCCAGAAACGTGAAACATTCCATTATTTCAGAGGTAATGACGCAGTTGGTTTGTCGACGGTATTATCATGGACTTTCACTAAACAGACCTTTACCGCAATGGATAACAGCGTTATATAAGCACTCGTATGTCTTCTTTTGCGCAGCTGTATTTATAACTTTGTATAGCGTGGAATTGTGAGATCTTTTAACGTTTAAATTTGCACCAATTATTACTTCTGTCGGTGTGTTTTTTTGTTACGTTTCGTTATCTTAATGATATTACAGCTTTCTAGTGAACAACGTTTCTTACTGAATTATGTAAATAATTACAATTGTTATTTAGTTTTATTTATTTATTATCTAGTAAATGGCTGAAAAACATGAGTTGTCAAAAAAATATTGATTTCTCACTTTGAGTTTTGGTTTGAGATGAACCAATGGGTAATGTCTGGGCTCATAGAGTAAACAGAACACAGAAATGGTCATTTTGGAAGCTGGAGACCAATGAAGTGGTTCAGAAAATCCGCACTGCCCTTTAAACCGATTCGTAAAGTTCCCACCGTAACCCTATTTTTCGAATATATTTGTTACGTAAGTTACCAGTCCTTTTTTAACTAATTACAAAAAATAATTCACGTGATACGGCCTCTTCAGGGTTAGATTAAGAAATCCACCTCTTAATACGCATGAGCAGAATTTTCAGTCCATTGCAACCGAATGATAGATCCACCCTTCTGGTAATCTGATATCCAATCAATCGTCTCTGTTTAGTATAATAATAATTTAAACGTAGACTGAAACAGATAATCCGTCGTGTAGCTTTGCTATTAACAACACTCCCCCCCTCCTAACAAAAAGTAAACGAACGTGATAACTAATAAATAAATGATGTGAAATACGGAGTGCTCGATCATGTATTCGTTCTTTCTTTTCATTTCTGAGTATTTCACGAGCTCCTATTGCTAAGCGTGATGAAGGGTTCGCTACGTACGGGTGATGTATTCCAACTGAAGAGAATTTCAGTTTTTTTCTTCTTTGTTTGATTATTTTCATTACCTTGTGGCCCTCAACATTCTGTTCTCGTCCTCTGTATTCAATAGCTGAGTTTCAGCTGAGCAGTCGTTTGTTATAATGAAGACAGATGAGAAAGAATTGTTTCTTTTATATCACTCCGCGCGGTCTGTCTGTATTCCATCAGCGTGATTGTGCGTATGTTTAATCATTAAATGTTTGGAAAGTCTTAAGAAGAGAATCGTTCTAAGTAGCGCACTCCGACCAAAGAAAGGTGAACTTGTTATGTACGTGAAAAATGTACAGAATATGTGATTATTGTTATTATTAAAGAACTATTTATTACCAGGGAAAGCATCACTTAATGCTCATTGGTTCCTTGTTTAGGTGACGTAGAGTTTCCTCGGTAACCCTAAAATTCGTCAACTCACGGTTTGTTTGTTTGTTTTGGAATTTCGCACAAAGCTACTCGAGGGCTATCTGTGCTAGCCGTCCCTAATTTAGCAGTGTAAGACTAGAGGGAAGGCAGCTAGTCATCACCACCCACCGCCAACTCTTGGGCTACTCTTTTACCAACGAATAGTGGGATTGACCGTCACATTATACACCCCCACGGCTGGGAGGGCGAGCATATTTAGCGCGACGCGGGCGCGAACCCGCGACTCACTCTCGGATTACGAGTGCACGCCTTAACGCGCTCGGCCATGCCAGGCCAGTCAACTCACGGAAATACAAAAGAAATGTTTTTAAGTTCTTGTAATGTACAATAGTGTTAGCTGACACTATTGCTTTCCAGTTCAAATTACTATTTCTCAATCAAACAGTTATTTAGTCGCCATCTGTAACTATTTAAGTCGTGCTAACAACAAAAAAAAAATGACTCGATTAGCTGGAAATAAATAATCATAATTTGCACGTGATTCACTGTTGGATAAGTACCGTTCTATTTCATATTAATTAACTAAACCATAGCATTAAACTACATGAAAAAGGAATTGTACACATTTTACCGAGTCACTGTTTCTTTTTGCACTAATAGCGAGCGCTGGGTGTAATTTCAAATGTTGAACTTGTGTCTCCAACATCCAACTTGGACGAACTTATCGGAGCCTATATAATAAAATAAAATTTGTTTGTTTTGGAATTTCGCGCAAAGCTACAAAAGGGCTATCTGCACTAGCCGTCCCTAATTTAGCAGTGCAACACTAGAGGGAAGGCAGTTAGTCATCATCACCCACCGCCAACTCTTGAGCTACTCTTTTTTCAACGAAATCATAACGCTACCACGGCTGAAAAGGCGAGCATATTCGGTTTGAGGGAGATTCGATCTCGCGACCGTCCAATTACAAGTCGAGCGCCTTAACCCACCTGGCTATGCCGGGGCCTTAAAATAAAGACATCGAAGAACGTGTCGATGATTTCTTCGGTCATCATATATCTGTAAAAAAATTACACCGTCACTTATTGTGGATTTAACATCAAGACTACACATAAAGAGAACTTGTTTTTTGTGCTTTTCTGTCGGACAGTCGTGGAGATATAATACATGCATTATTTGAGTGTCTTCATATGTTATATCAGAAACAAAGCCTTCTAAATAGTCTTTACATATTTGTTAATTTGTTTACTTAAGGGTTTGGTCATTTTTTTTTCTTTTTTCTTTCGCTGTTGTAGACTTTTACAGAGAAATTCAATTTTAGGTTCATTTCCAAAAAGCTCAGAGTAAAGTCCAGAGGTACATTGCTGGGATATTGAAGCGATCAACAGTTAACTCCAGCCTCCAGCTGGACATGTTTACAGACAGTTAGACTGACACCCGTGTTTTTCTGTGCCCAGGCTGTATGAATACTATTTCTGTTCCAACCAATAAGATCGATTTTTACGAGGTTTGCGTGACGCGTCATGACAGCATGGGATTTAGTGTGTTGGCAACATTTTTCTTTTCATACTCAGAGTTCAGTAAACCTGGTGAAAGGAACAACCACATCAAAGTTGTCTGAAGATAATGGTGTTTGTTTGCCGTACATTCTTATATATCCAAAATATACATAACTACAGCTTTCTGTAAATGGATTTAGAAGACAATGTTATGTTCTACCTTTCATATTTTGGTTTACTTTTTACACAAAACAATAAAGGTCAAAAGTTGTAGTTGTAAACCCAGTTTCCTACTGAGTAACTGACATAACACTGTAGTTTCCTACTAAGTTACTGACATAACACTGTAGTTTCCTACTAAGTTACTGACATAACACTGTAGTTTCCTACTAAGTTACTGACATAACACTGTAGTTTCCTACTAAGTTACTGACATAACACTGTAGTTTCCTACTAAGTTACTGACATAACACTGTAGTTTCCTACTAAGTTACTGACATAACACTGTAGTTTCCTACTAAGTTACTGACATAACACTGTAGTTTCCTACTAAGTAACTGACATAACACTGTAGTTTCCTACTAAGTTACTGACATAACACTGTAGTTTCCTGCTAAGTTACTGACATAACACTGTAGTTTCCTCTTAAGTAACTGACATAACACTGTAGTTTCCTACTAAGTTACTGACATAACACTGTAGTTTCCTACTAAGTTACTGACATAACACTGTAGTTTCCTACTAAGGTACTGACATAACACTGTAGTTTCCTACTAAGTTACTCACATAACACTGTAGTTTCCTACTAAGTTATTAACATGACACTGTAGTTTCCTACTGAGTTACTGACATGACACTGTAGTTTCCTACTTAGTTACTGACATGACACTGTAGTTTCCTACTAAGTTATTGACATAACACTGTAGTTTCCTACTAAGTTACTGACATAACACTGTAGTTTCCTACTAAGTTACTGACATAACACTGTAGTTTCCTCTTAAGTAACTGACATAACACTGTAGTTTCCTCTTAAGTTACTGACATAACACTGTAGTTTCCTACTAAGTTACTGACATAACACTGTAGTTTCCTACTAAGTTACTGACATAACACTGTAGTTTCCTACTAAGTTACTGACATAACACTGTTTCTTGCTATGTTTAGTGTTATCTACTGGAGTGGTATCCTTATCTTGGCTATTCATTGACTATGTTTAGTGTTATCTCCTGGAGTTGTGTCCTTATCTTGGCTATTCATGACTATGTCAAGTGTTATCTTCTGGAGTGGTGTCCTTATCTTGGATATTTCTTACTATGTTTAGTGTTATCTATTGGAGTGGTTTCCTTATTTTGTATATTCCTTTCTGTGTTTGGTGATATCTACTGAAGTGGTGTCCTTATCTCGGATATTTCTTTCTATGTTTAGCGTTAACTACTGGAGTTGTGTCCTTATCTTGGCTATTCATGACTATGTCAAGTGTTATCTTCTGGAGTGGTGTCCTTATCTTGGATATTTTTTTCTGTGTTTAGTGTTAACTACTGGAGTGATGTCCTTAACTTAGATATTCCTTGCTATGTTTTGTGTTATCTACTGGAGTGGTGTCCTTCTCTTGGATATTCCTTTCTATGTTTAGTGTTAACTACTGGAGTGGTGTCCTTATCTTGGATATTCCTTTCTATGTTTAGTGTTAACTACTGGAGTGGTGTCCTTATCTTGGATATTCCTTTCTATGTTTAGTGTTAACTACTGGAGTGGTGTCCTGATGTTGGATATTCCTTTCTATGTTTTGTGTTAACTACTGGAGTGGTGTCCTGATCTTGGATATTCCTTTCTATGTTTAGTGTTATCTACTGGAGTGATGTCCTTATCTTGGATATTCCTTGCTATGTTTTGTGTTATCTACTGGAGTGGTGTCCTTATCTTGGATATTCCTTTCTATATTTAGTGTTATCTTCTGGAGTGGTGTCCTTATCTTGGATATTCCTTTCTATATTTAGTGTTATCTTCTGGAGTGGTGTCCTTATCTTGGATATTCCTTTCTATATTTAGTGTTATCTTCTGGAGTGGTGTCCTTATCTCGGATATTCCTTTCTATGTTTAGTGTTATCTTCTGGAGTGGTGTCCTTAACTTGGATATTCCTTTCTATGTTTAGTGTTATCTTCTGGAGTGATGTCCTGATCTTGGGTATTCCTGAGTATATTTAGTGTTATTTATTAACAAACATAATAAAGTTGTATCATCAATATTCCAACTGTACACTAGCTCACGTCAGTTGACAGTAGGTTTTGTCTGACCACAAACTGTTTTATTACTATATGTGTAAAGCAGAACAAGTGTATTTATGTTTATCTACAGTTTCATGATAAGAACATCGTTTTTGTTGTTGTCTTTTTCAGGAAAAAACTAAAGTTACTGTGGGAAGGAGAGGTGATGGAGTATTATGTATTGAAATAACTGGTAAGTACACATTTTGTATGCATCAGATTTTTAATGTTTCTGTCGAAGGATATTTGTGGTGTTATATTCATGTTATTTATTGGTTTTCATATACTGTTTGGTTTTCCTAAAGATGTGATATGTTTCTGTGGTTATCGAAACTTGGTCGAGCCAGGAATAAAAATACATGCCTGTTTGTTAGTTTGTTTGTCCAACTAATTATTATTAGTTAATACTATTAACTACATTCTTAATGAGTGAAGATGAAACATTAATATCATGGTCAGTTGAGATCATGACTAGTTGTACTGAAAATATCAACTTACAGACACGTGACACTGAGAATGGTCACCTGAGAGATAAGTAATAATAAGAAAGGTCTACTTACAGACTCGTGACACTGAGAATGGTCACCTGAGAGATAAGTAATAATAAGAAAGGTCTACTTACAGACTCGTGACACTGAGAATGGTCACCTGAGAGATAAGTAATAATAAGAAAGGTCTACTTACAGACTCGTGACACTGAGAATTGTCATCTGAGAGATAAGTAATAATAAGAAAGGTCTACTTACAGACTCGTGACACTGAGAATGGTCACCTGAGAGATAAGTAATAATAAGAAAGGTCTACTTACAGACTCGTGACACTGAGAATGGTCACCTGAGAGATAAGTAATAATAAGAAAGGTCTACTTACAGACTCGTGACACTGAGAATGGTCACCTGAGAGATAAGTAATAATAAGAAAGGTCTACTTACAGACTCGTGACACTGAGAATGGTCACCTGAGAGATAAGTAATAATAAGAAAGGTCTACTTACAGACTCGTGACACTGAGAATGGTCACCTGAGAGATAAGTAATAATAAGAAAGGTCTACTTACAGACTCGTGACACTGAGAATGGTTACCTGTGAGATAAGTAAAAATAAGAAAGGTCTACTTACAGACTCGTGACACTGAGAATGGTCACCTGAGAGATAAGTAATAATAAGAAAGGTCTACTTACAGACTCGTGACACTGAGAATTGTCACCTGAGAGATAAGTAATAATAAGAAAGGTCTACTTACAGACTCGTGACACTGAGAATGGTCACCTGAGAGATAAGTAAGAATAAGAAAGGTCCACTTACAGACTCGTGACACTGAGAATGGTCACCTGAGAGATAAGTAATAATAAGAAAGGTTTGCTTACAGACTCGTGACACTGAGAATGGTCACCTGAGAGATAAGTAATAATAATAAAGATCAAATTAGAGACCTGAGACACTGATTATAACCACTTAGACACATAAGAAAGATAAGTAGACACGTGACACCGAGAAATATTGAATTAAAAGTCACGAGTTAAACGATATTTCTGTTTTTTGATTGGTCGGCAGTCAAGACGTACTTATTACGTTGAACTAGTATCTGCCATTTTATATTTGATATATATTTGTTTGTGTGTGTCGAGTAAATAAAGTAATAAAAATGTGAAATATTAAAACACTTTAACAATAGCGTTAGTTTTCCAAACCAATTTTCAGTTGTCTTCCGGTATCTTTTAACATGTTTATAATCTGAGGGAAATTTGAAATATCAAACTCATTGAAAACAGATATAGCCGTTAAAAACCTAAAAATACGTAAGTTCAGATCACCCAAACCCAATCCGGTTTAGAATTGGAAATTTTGAAAGAAAATTTAATCCTTGTAGCTTTGTACCAATAAACAATGAATACCTTCCTTCCTACCAACGTTGTTCTATCTATACTGTACCACGTCTTGTCTGGTACAGATAACCTTGTAGCTTTGTACCAATAAACAATGAATACCTTCCTACCTACCAACGTTGTTCTATCTATACTGTACCACGTCTTGTCTGGCACAGATAACCTTGTAGCTTTATACCAATAAATAATGAATATCTTCCTACCTACCAACGTTGTTCTATCTATACTGTACCACGTCTTGTCTGGTACAGATAACCTTGTAGCTTTGTTCCAATAAACAATGAATACCTTCCTACCTACCAACGTTGTTCGGCTACTGTTCCACAGATGTTATCAGTTCTCACACAGATTGTCTTACTATATTAAAGTCTATCATAACGTTAGAGTACACACTGTGTAAAACTAATTCAAACAGTCTTCAAACCTTTAGTTCCAAGTGGAAATAATTATAACCTTTATCACTGTATTGGAATGTTTCGTTTATACATAATTCACCAGTACTGAGGAGGTGAACGTTACGTATGTATGTGATAAACCACTACTGAAGAGTTGAACGTTACGTATGTAACGTGTAGTGTTTGATCTGATTTAGACACTGCTTATCATAACTAGGGCAGTGTTTGATCTGATTTGGACACTGTTTATCATAACTAGGGCAGTGTTTGATCTGATTTGGACACTGTTTATCATAACTAGGGCAGTGTTTGATCTGATTTGGACACTGTTTATCATAACCAGGGCAGTGTTTGATCTGATTTAGACACTGCTTATCATAACTAGGGCAGTGTTTGATCTGATTTAGACACTGCTTATCATAACTAGGGCAGTGTTTGATCTGATTTGGACACTGTTTATCATAACTAGGGCAGTGTTTGATCTGATTTGGACACTGTTTATCATAACTAGGGCAGTGTTTGATCTGATTTGGACACTGCTTATCATAACTAGGGCAGTGTTTGATCTGATTTAGACACTGCTTATCATAACTAGGGCAGTGTTTGATCTGATTTGGACACTGTTTATCATAACTAGGGCAGTGTTTGATCTGATTTGGACACTGTTTATCATAACTAGGGCAGTGTTTGATCTGATTTGGACACTGTTTATCATAACCAGGGCAGTGTTTGATCTGATTTAGACACTGCTTATCATAACTAGGGCAGTGTTTGATCTGATTTAGACACTGCTTATCATAACTAGGGCAGTGTTTGATCTGATTTGGACACTGTTTATCATAACTAGGGCAGTGTTTGATCTGATTTGGACACTGTTTATCATAACTAGGGCAGTGTTTGATCTGATTTGGACACTGTTTATCATAACTAGGGCAGTGTTTGATCTGATTTGGACACTGTTTATCATAACCAGGGCAGTGTTTGATCTGATTTAGACACTGCTTATCATAACTAGGGCAGTGTTTGATCTGATTTAGACACTGCTTATCATAACTAGGGCAGTGTTTGATCTGATTTGGACACTGTTTATCATAACTAGGGCAGTGTTTGATCTGATTTGGACACTGTTTATCATAACTAGGGCAGTGTTTGATCTGATTTGGACACTGTTTATCATAACTAGGGCAGTGTTTGATCTGATTTAGACACTGTTTATCATAACTAGGGCAGTGTTTGATCTGATTTGGACACTGTTTATCATAACTAGGGCAGTGTTTGATCTGATTTGGACACTGTTTATCATAACTAGGGCAGTGTTTGATCTGATTTGGACACTGTTTATCATAACCAGGGCAGTGTTTGATCTGATTTGGACACTGTTTATCATAACTAGAACAGTGTTTTTTTCTGACTTGGACAGTGTTTATTATAAGAAGAACAGTGTTTGATCTGACTAGGACAATGTTTACCATAACTAGAACAGTGTTTGATCTGACTTGGACAGTGTTTACCATAAAGTGTTTGATCTGACTCGGACAGTGGTTATCATAACCAGAACAGTGTTTGATCTGATTTGGACAGTGTTTACCATAACTAGGACAGTGTTTGATTTGACTAGGACAAAGTTTACCATAACTAGAACAGTGTTTTCTATGGTTAGAACAATTTTTGTTCTGATTAAGACAGTGTTGTATCTGATTAGGACAATGTTTTATGTCACTAGGACGTTGTTTACCGATAACCACTGTCCAAGTCAGATCAAACACCGTCCTAGTTATGATAAACAGTGTCCAAATCAGATCAAATACTGTCCTAGTCATATCAAAGCTGTCCTGGTTATATAGTGTTTTGTTTCTTTCACAATAACAACGTTACCAATAGTTTGTAACAAGTTTGGTACATCAAAATTTACTCTTACTATTTAGATAACTTGTTACTATGAGTTACGTTGTTTTTAGTAGAATCACCTTCAACGTTTTCTCTTAAACCAATTACGTTTACTGAATTTTAGACACAAACTTTAACCGTTGCCTTCCGCCTGGTCTGACAACATGGCTGTCTTTTACAAATAATATTGGAAAATTAAGTCAACCCTCCAGGAGTTCTATCGAATAGTTCGATTGCTCGACTCCTATGAATTAGCATATTCTAGTGTCCTGTGCAGAGCATCACCTCCTAGGTAGACTTTTCCAAGACAAGAAGAAACTAAAATGCGTCAAACGTATTGATATGACGTATCTGTCTTTGGAAAGATTTTTTTTTCTATTTCTAAAGTTAGATAGGCCTAATGAGCTAGTTCCTTTGATATGTTTTGATAGCGTGGAAATTATCTCATATAGGAATCAGGCTAAGATTATGGTATTCTGAATTATTTTTACAAAAAAAAATTGTAACGACGTAGTGTAAAACATTTATCAACCTACGAGGTAGGTTTGTTAACACGATAAATGAATGTGGCAGATATGTGTGTGAACTCATTAAAATACATCATGTTAAACCAGTAGTGTATTATATAACCTAATTATGTTATGTTGATGTTTTTGATGTGGATGTTGTCTACTGGTGGCTGTAACCTAAACTTTATCACTGCTAATGTAGTCTCCACGTTCTTGACCGGAAGAACTGTGAATTACATCACTGGTTGTTATCTGCACATATAATTCTTCTGTTCTTGTCTGAAGCCAAGAGTGGCTTTTGTTAGAACGAGATAATGGTCCATGATGTATTTATATGTTGTATTGACACAGAAAATGTTGTAGTGTGTCACGGTTTGATATACATTGACACTGTTGTGGTGTGTCACGGTTTGATATACATTGACACTGTTGTGGTGTGTCACGGTTTGATATACATTGATACTGTTGTAGTGTGTCACGGTTTGATATACATTGACACTGTTGTATTCTTCTACTAGCTGAGATGTTTACAGTCTTATTACCTTCATCTGGCTATGACGTGGACATTGTTAACAATCTTACCTTCAACTGACAATGACGTGGACATTGTTAACAATCTTACCTTCAACTGACAATGACGTGGACATTGTTAACAATCTTACCTTCATCTGGCTATGACGTGGACATTGTTAACAATCTTACCTTCAACTGACAATGACGTGGACATTGTTTTAAAATGTATTAAAATTGTTGTTACATTCCAGCATTGTTAAACCTTTTATTTGCAAAACACAAGGAATATTTATTTCGTCTCACATGAACAACAAAGCGGCAATTTTGAAATATGTAAGAATAAAAAATATCTGTTTCCTTTTTTGTTACAGTTTTAACTTGTCTGAAAACTCACAGCGAACTGGACCATATCTGTATAATAAACACGTTATGAACAGGAGATTAGAAACTTAAGTGATGATATTCATCAAAACTGTTTCAGTGTTTATTAGTGACTGACGTTATCAAATATTTTCTAATTGTGGTTCCTGGTCAAATTTGTCTCTCTACTTGACAGTATGGTATGATTAAACAACATAATTCATTCTTTAGAGCTATTACTGCAAGTAATCACATCCAGTCAAAATTCGATTTTCTTTCCTTTATTGTAAATCAGATTAATAATCATTATTACTGTTTTCTAACAACGGATAATAATTATTATTGTTTTCTAACCACGGATAATCATTGTTACTGTTTTCTTACCACAGATAATAATTATTACTGTTTTCTAACAACGGATAATAATTATTACTGTTTTCTAACAACGGATAATCATTATTACTGTTTTCTAACCACGGATAATCATTGTTTCTGTTTCCTTACCACGGATAATAATTGTTACTGTTTTCTAATCACGGATAATAATCGTTACTTTTTTCTAACCACGGATAATAATCGTTACTTTTTTCTAACCACGGATAATCATTATTACTGTTTTCTAACCATGGATAATCATTATTACTGTTTTCTAATCACGGATAGTAATTGTTACTGTTTCCTTACCACGGATAATCATTGTTTCTGTTTCCTTACCACGGATAATAATCCTTATTGTTTTCTAATCACGGATAGTAATTGTTACTGTTTTCTAACCATGGATAATCATTGTTACTGTTTCCTTACCACGGATAATCATTGTTACTGTTTTCTTACCACGGATAATAATTATTATTGTTTTCTAACCATGGATAATCATTATTACTGTTTTCTAACCACGGATAATCATTGTTTCTGTTTCCTTACCACGGATAATCATTGTTTCTGTTTCCTTACCACGGATAATAATCCTTATTGTTTTCTAATCACGGATAGTAATTGTTACTGTTTTCTAACCATGGATAATCATTGTTACTGTTTCCTTACCACGGATAATCATTGTTACTGTTTTCTTACCACGGATAATAATTATTATTGTTTTCTAACCATGGATAATCATTATTACTGTTTTCTAACCACGGATAATCATTGTTTCTGTTTCCTTACCACGGATAATAATTGTTACTGTTTTCTAATCACGGATAATAATCGTTACTTTTTTCTAACCACGGATAATCATTATTACTGTTTTCTAACCATGGATAATCATTATTACTGTTTTCTAATCACGGATAGTAATTGTTACTGTTTCCTTACCACGGATAATCATTGTTTCTGTTTCCTTACCACGGATAATAATCCTTATTGTTTTCTAATCACGGATAGTAATTGTTACTGTTTTCTAACCATGGATAATCATTGTTACTGTTTCCTTACCACGGATAATCATTGTTACTGTTTTCTTACCACGGATAATAATTATTATTGTTTTCTAACCATGGATAATAATTATTACTGTTTTTTAACAACGGATAATCATTATTACTGTTTTCTAACCACGGATAATCATTGTTTCTGTTTCCTTACCACGGATAATAATTGTTACTTTTTTCTAACCACGGATAATAATCGTTACTTTTTTCTAACCACGGATAATCATTATTACTGTTTTCTAACCATGGATAATCATTATCACTGTTTTCTAATCACGGATAGTAATTGTTACTGTTTCCTTATCACGGATAATCATTGTTTCTGTTTCCTTACCACGGATAATAATCCTTATTGTTTTCTAATCACGGATAGTAATTGTTACTGTTTTCTAACCATGGATAATCATTGTTACTGTTTCCTTACCACGGATAATCATTGTTACTGTTTTCTTACCACGGATAATAATTGTTACTGTTTTCTAATCACGGATAATAATCGTTACTTTTTTCTAACCACGGATAATAATCGTTACTTTTTTCTAACCACGGATAATCATTATTACTGTTTTCTAACCATGGATAATCATTATTACTGTTTTCTAATCACGGATAGTAATTGTTACTGTTTCCTTACCACAAATAATCATTGTTTCTGTTTCCTTACCACGGATAATAATCCTTATTGTTTTCTAATCACGGATAGTAATTGTTACTGTTTTCTAACCATGGATAATCATTGTTACTGTTTCCTTACCACGGATAATCATTGTTACTGTTTTCTTACCACGGATAATAATTATTATTGTTTTCTAACCATGGATAATCATTATTACTGTTTTCTAACCACGGATAATCATTGTTTCTGTTTCCTTACCACGGATAATAATTGTTACTGTTTTCTAATCACGGATAATAATCGTTACTTTTTTCTAACCACGGATAATCATTATTACTGTTTTTTAACCATGGATAATCATTATTACTGTTTTCTAACCACGGATAATCATTGTTTCTGTTTCCTTACCACGGATAATAATTGTTACTGTTTTCTAATCACGGATAATAATCGTTACTTTTTTCTAACCACGGATAATCATTATTACTGTTTTCTAACCACGGATAATCATTGTTTCTGTTTCCTTACCACGGATAATAATTGTTACTGTTTTCTAATCACGGATAATAATCGTTACTTTTTTCTAACCACGGATAATCATTATTACTGTTTTTTAACCACGGATAATCATTATTACTGTTTTTTAACCATGGATAATCATTATTACTGTTTTCTAACCACGGATAATCATTGTTTCTGTTTCCTTACCACGGATAATAATTGTTACTGTTTTCTAATCACGGATAATAATCGTTACTTTTTTCTAACCACGGATAATCATTATTACTGTTTTCTAACCACGGATAATCATTGTTTCTGTTTCCTTACCACGGATAATAATTGTTACTGTTTTCTAATCACGGATAATAATCGTTACTTTTTTCTAACCACGGATAATCATTATTACTGTTTTCTAACCATGGATAATCATTATTACTGTTTTCTAATCACGGATAGTAATTGTTACTGTTTTCTAACCACGGATAATCATTGTTACTGTTTCCTTACCACGGATAATCATTGTTTCTGTTTCCTTACCACGGATAATAATCCTTATTGTTTTCTAATCACGGATAGTAATTGTTACTGTTTTCTAACCATGGATAATCATTGTTTCTGTTTCCTTACCACGGATAATCATTGTTACTGTTTTCTTACCACGGATAATAATCCTTATTGTTTTCTAATCACGGATAGTAATTGTTACTGTTTTCTAACCATGGATAATCATTATTACTGTTTTCTAACCACGGATAATCATTATTACTGTTTTCTAACCACGGATAATCATTGTTTCTGTTTCCTTACCACGGATAATAATCCTTATTGTTTTCTAATCACGGATAATAATCGTTACTGTTTTCTAACCACGGATAATCATTGTTACTGTTTTCTTACCACGGATAATAATCCTTATTGTTTTCTAATCACGGATAATAATCGTTACTTTTTTCTAACCACGGATAATCATTATTACTGTTTTCTAATCACGGATAGTAATTGTTACTGTTTCCTTACCACGGATAATCATTGTTTCTGTTTCCTTACTACGGATAATCATTGTTACTGTTTTCTTACCACGGATAATAATTATTATTGTTTTCTAACCATGGATAATAATTATTACTGTTTTCTAACAACGGATAATCATTATTACTGTTTTCTAACCACGGATAATCATTGTTTCTGTTTCCTTACCACGGATAATAATTGTTACTTTTTTCTAACCACGGATAATAATCGTTACTTTTTTCTAACCACGGATAATCATTATTACTGTTTTCTAACCATGGATAATCATTATTACTGTTTTCTAATCACGGATAGTAATTGTTACTGTTTCCTTACCACGGATAATCATTGTTTCTGTTTCCTTACCACGGATAATAATCCTTATTGTTTTCTAATCACGGATAGTAATTGTTACTGTTTTCTAACCATGGATAATCATTGTTACTGTTTCCTTACCACGGATAATGATTGTTACTGTTTTCTTACCACGGATAATAATCCTTATTGTTTTCTAATCACGGATAGTAATTGTTACTGTTTTCTAACCATGGATAATCATTATTACTGTTTTCTAACCACGGATAATCATTGTTTCTGTTTCCTTACCACAGATAATAATCCTTATTGTTTTATAATCACGGATAATAATTGTTACTGTTTTCTAACCACGGATAATCATTGTTACTGTTTTCTTCTCACGGATAATAATCCTTATTGTTTTCTTATCACGGATAGTAATTGTTACTTTTTTCTAACCACGGATAATAATTATTACTGTTTTTTAACCATGGATAATCATTATTACTGTTTTCTAACCACGGATAATCATTGTTTCTGTTTCCTTACCACGGATAATAATTGTTACTGTTTTCTAATCACGGATAATAATCGTTACTTTTTTCTAACCACGGATAATCATTATTACTGTTTTTTAACCATGGATAATCATTATTACTGTTTTCTAACCACGGATAATCATTGTTTCTGTTTCCTTACCACGGATAATAATTCTTACTGTTTTCTAATCACGGATAATAATCGTTACTTTTTTCTAACCACGGATAATAATCGTTACTTTTTTCTAACCACGGATAATCATTATTACTGTTTTCTAACCATGGATAATCATTATTACTGTTTTCTAATCACGGATAGTAATTGTTACTGTTTCCTTACCACGGATAATAATCCTTATTGTTTTCTAATCACGGATAGTAATTGTTACTGTTTTCTAACCATGGATAATCATTGTTACTGTTTCCTTACCACGGATAATCATTGTTACTGTTTTCTTACCACGGATAATAATTATTATTGTTTTCTAACCATGGATAATCATTATTACTGTTTTCTAACCACGGATAATCATTGTTTCTGTTTCCTTACCACGGATAATCATTGTTTCTGTTTCCTTACCACGGATAATAATCCTTATTGTTTTCTAATTACGGATAGTAATTGTTACTGTTTTCTAACCATGGATAATCATTGTTACTGTTTCCTTACCACGGATAATCATTGTTACTGTTTTCTTACCACGGATAATAATTATTATTGTTTTCTAACCATGGATAATCATTATTACTGTTTTCTAACCACGGATAATCATTGTTTCTGTTTCCTTACCACGGATAATAATTGTTACTGTTTTCTAATCACGGATAATAATCGTTACTTTTTTCTAACCACGGATAATCATTATTACTGTTTTCTAACCATGGATAATCATTATTACTGTTTTCTAATCACGGATAGTAATTGTTACTGTTTCCTTACCACGGATAATCATTGTTTCTGTTTCCTTACCACGGATAATAATCCTTATTGTTTTCTAATCACGGATAGTAATTGTTACTGTTTTCTAACCATGGATAATCATTGTTACTGTTTCCTTACCACGGATAATCATTGTTACTGTTTTCTTACCACGGATAATAATTGTTACTGTTTTCTAATCACGGATAATAATCGTTACTTTTTTCTAACCACGGATAATAATCGTTACTTTTTTCTAACCACGGATAATCATTATTACTGTTTTCTAACCATGGATAATCATTATTACTGTTTTCTAATCACGGATAGTAATTGTTACTGTTTCCTTACCACGGATAATCATTGTTTCTGTTTCCTTACCACGGATAATAATCCTTATTGTTTTCTAATCACGGATAGTATTTGTTACTGTTTTCTAACCATGGATAATCATTGTTACTGTTTCCTTACCACGGATAATCATTGTTACTGTTTTCTTACCACGGATAATAATTATTATTGTTTTCTAACCATGGATAATCATTATTACTGTTTTCTAACCACGGATAATCATTGTTTCTGTTTCCTTACCACGGATAATAATTGTTACTGTTTTCTAATCACGGATAATAATCGTTACTTTTTTCTAACCACGGATAATCATTATTACTGTTTTTTAACCATGGATAATCATTATTACTGTTTTCTAACCACGGATAATCATTGTTTCTGTTTCCTTACCACGGATAATAATTGTTACTGTTTTCTAATCACGGATAATAATCGTTACTTTTTTCTAACCACGGATAATCATTATTACTGTTTTCTAACCACGGATAATCATTGTTTCTGTTTCCTTACCACGGATAATAATTGTTACTGTTTTCTAATCACGGATAATAATCGTTACTTTTTTCTAACCACGGATAATCATTATTACTGTTTTTTAACCATGGATAATCATTATTACTGTTTTCTAACCACGGATAATCATTGTTTCTGTTTCCTTACCACGGATAATAATTGTTACTGTTTTCTAATCACGGATAATAATCGTTACTTTTTTCTAACCACGGATAATCATTATTACTGTTTTCTAACCACGGATAATCATTGTTTCTGTTTCCTTACCACGGATAATAATTGTTACTGTTTTCTAATCACGGATAATAATCGTTACTTTTTTCTAACCACGGATAATCATTATTACTGTTTTCTAACCATGGATAATCATTATTACTGTTTTCTAATCACGGATAGTAATTGTTACTGTTTTCTAACCACGGATAATCATTGTTACTGTTTCCTTACCACGGATAATCATTGTTTCTGTTTCCTTACCACGGATAATAATCCTTATTGTTTTCTAATCACGGATAGTAATTGTTACTGTTTTCTAACCATGGATAATCATTGTTTCTGTTTCCTTACCACGGATAATCATTGTTACTGTTTTCTTACCACGGATAATAATCCTTATTGTTTTCTAATCACGGATAGTAATTGTTACTGTTTTCTAACCATGGATAATCATTATTACTGTTTTCTAACCACGGATAATCATTGTTTCTGTTTCCTTACCACGGATAATAATCCTTATTGTTTTCTAATCACGGATAATAATCGTTACTGTTTTCTAACCACGGATAATCATTGTTACTGTTTTCTTACCACGGATAATAATCCTTATTGTTTTCTAATCACGGATAATAATCGTTACTTTTTTCTAACCACGGATAATCATTATTACTGTTTTCTAATCACGGATAGTAATTGTTACTGTTTCCTTACCACGGATAATCATTGTTTCTGTTTCCTTACTACGGATAATCATTGTTACTGTTTTCTTACCACGGATAATAATTATTATTGTTTTCTAACCATGGATAATAATTATTACTGTTTTCTAACAACGGATAATCATTATTACTGTTTTCTAACCACGGATAATCATTGTTTCTGTTTCCTTACCACGGATAATAATTGTTACTTTTTTCTAACCACGGATAATAATCGTTACTTTTTTCTAACCACGGATAATCATTATTACTGTTTTCTAACCATGGATAATCATTATTACTGTTTTCTAATCACGGATAGTAATTGTTACTGTTTCCTTACCACGGATAATCATTGTTTCTGTTTCCTTACCACGGATAATGATTGTTACTGTTTTCTTACCACGGATAATAATCCTTATTGTTTTCTAATCACGGATAGTAATTGTTACTGTTTTCTAACCATGGATAATCATTATTACTGTTTTCTAACCACGGATAATCATTGTTTCTGTTTCCTTACCACAGATAATAATCCTTATTGTTTTATAATCACGGATAATAATTGTTACTGTTTTCTAACCACGGATAATCATTGTTACTGTTTTCTTCTCACGGATAATAATCCTTATTGTTTTCTAATCACGGATAGTAATTGTTACTTTTTTCTAACCACGGATAATAATTATTACTGTTTTTTAACCATGGATAATCATTATTACTGTTTTCTAACCACGGATAATCATTGTTTCTGTTTCCTTACCACGGATAATAATTGTTACTGTTTTCTTACCACGGATAATAATCCTTATTGTTTTCTAATAACGGATAGTAATTGTTACTTTTTTCTAACCACGGATAATAATTATTACTGTTTTTTAACCATGGATAATCATTATTACTGTTTTCTAACCACGGATAATCATTGTTTCTGTTTCCTTACCACGGATAATAATCCTTATTGTTTTCTAACCACGGATAATCATTGTTACTGTTTTCTTACCACGGATAATAATCCTTATTGTTTTCTAATCACGGATAATAATCGTTACTTTTTTCTAACCACGGATAATCATTATTACTGTTTTCTAACCATGGATAATCATTATTACTGTTTTCTAACCATGGATAATAATTATTACTGTTTTTTAACCATGGATAATCATTATTACTGTTTTCTAACCACGGATAATCATTGTTTCTGTTTCCTTACCACGGATAATAATTGTTACTGTTTTCTTACCACGGATAATAATCCTTATTGTTTTCTAATCACGGATAGTAATTGTTACTTTTTTCTAACCACGGATAATAATTATTACTGTTTTTTAACCATGGATAATCATTATTACTGTTTTCTAACCACGGATTATCATTGTTTCTGTTTCCTTACCACGGATAATAATTGTTACTGTTTTCTTACCACGGATAATAATCCTTATTGTTTTCTAATCACGGATAGTAATTGTTACTTTTTTCTAACCACGGATAATAATTATTACTGTTTTTTAACCATGGATAATCATTATTATTGTTTTCTAACCATGGATAATCATTATTACTGTTTTCTAACCACGGATAATCATTGTTTCTGTTTCCTTACCACGGATAATAATTGTTACTGTTTTCTTACCACGGATAATAATCATTATTGTTTTCTAATCACGGATAATAATCGTTACTTTTTTCTAACCACGGATAATAATTATTACTGTTTTCTAACCACGGATAATCATTGTTACTTCTTTCTAACCACGGATAATAATCCTTACTGTTTTATAACCACAAATAATAATCATTACTCTTTTCTGACGACGGATAATCATTGTTACTGTTTTCTAACAACGGATAATAATTATTACTGTTTTCTAACCATGGATAATCATTGTTACTGTTTTCTTACCACGGATAATAATCCTTATTGTTTTCTAATCACGGATAATAATCGTTACTTTTTTCTAACCACGTATAATCATTGTTATTGTTTTCTAACCACGTATAATCATTGTTATTGTTTTCTAACCACGGATAATCATTACTTTTTCTAACCACGGATAATCATTGTTACTGTTTTCTAACCACGGATAAAAAAAAAGAAACACAATTTGTTTGTAATAATTCTTGCACTACTAACTAAATTGTTTTAAACATAATACACTTTTAGATTGTAACTTGTGTGTGTAACTTGAGTTGTATCGTTAATTTGTTATATTTTTGTTAGAATTACAAATAAATCTGCAAAGTTTCCAACCTGAAGTTTCATTATACAAATCTTTTGGTGGCGAAAATACGAGAGGAAAGATTTAAATTCAACGTATTTTTGTGCGAGTTACATCATTAGATATGATCTTGTAGCTTTGATTTTCTCTCTGGAGTCTAGAGTATAAATTGGATGCATAGATACCCTGGTGTCGAAAATTAGTTTCCTTGTATCAACAGAAACGGGTAACGAATGATTAAACCCAATACACTTTTTATAGTTTGTTCCTGGTGTTCGTAATCAGAAGTCATTATTGTCTGGTTAATTCAACCAGAATAACATCACACTTTTACTAACTGTGCTGATAGGAATACATAATGTCCATATCAGGTTATATAATATGAAAAATATAGTAACACATAATGTCTATATCAGGTTATATGATATTAAGAAATACAGTAATACAGTGTCTGCATAAGGTTATATTATATTAAAAATATGGTAATACAATGTCTGCATCAGGTGATATAATATTAAAACTGTAATAATACATAGTCTAATCAGGTTATATAATATTAAAAATATAACTATACATAATGCTCACATCAAGTTATATAATATTAAAAATATAGTAATTCAATGTATACACGAGGTTATATAATATACTCTTCAAAACAAAGAAACGCAAAAGGCAAAATTTGAGACAGTTAACAAGTTTGTTAACAAGTTTATTCCGGGTAGTTCTGTATGACATGTGTGAAACTTTGCACATTCACTGCTGTACATCCAAAGGCGAAGTCCACGTTCACTAGTTGAAGTTTAACGTCACTCAACATCAATAACGAGTATGCTCCTCGTGAGCATCAATAACTGCTTGGCATCTCCTGCCCATAGAAGCGATGAGATGATGAATCACATCCTGTGGAATGGCTGTCCACTCAGCCTGCAAAGCTGCTGCAAGCTGAGGTAGAGTCCGCGGTTGAGGTTGTCGCCGTCGCAGACGTCGGTCCAACTCGTCCCAAAGACGTTGGATGGGGTTTAAATCTGGTGATCTGGAGGGTCAGGGAAGAACGTTGATGTTGTGGTGTCTCAAGAAGACAGTGGTGAGTCGGGCTGTGTGAGGACGGGCATTGTCATGTTAAAAAACATCGTTGACGTTCACCATGATGAGTTGCACATGGGGCCTCAGAATCTCGTCGATAGTTGCGTAAGGTCTGATCAAAAATCGTGCGCAGCTCTGATATGGTTGAGGCAGTAGATGTCGCAGTGGTGGTCCTATCTCGAAGGTGACGTAACCGGAAATGGCGATCTTGTGCGGGCGTGATCACACGAGGTTTGCCAGATCGTGGACGGTCACAAGTTGATTCATGTTGTTGGTGACGATTCCATAATCTTGTGATGGTGCTTGGGTGGACATTCACAGCTCTGGCAACATCTGATCGAGATTCGCCTGTTTCCAATCGACCAATGGCGTTGTTACGTTGTGCTTCAGTCAATCTTGGCGTAACTATGTTGCATGTCGGTGGCTTAACACTGAGCTATGGAAACCGAGAACCCGTCAATTTTATAGGGATTTTGCACATGTTGCACTTGCAGAACATGCAGATCTCTCAAACACATTTATTGGACACAAATGCGTTTTGGCGAAAAATCCGATGTTTTCTTCCGTTTTCAAAATGCACAACTTTTATTGTCATTTTGGTCTGGCAATCAGTGCCTTAACACGTGTAACTTCACATACTCTGAGCTTGTAATGTTATTACATATATTTCTCTTTAAAATAACAAAAATATCACTTTTACGTTTCTTTTTTTTTTGAAGAGTATATTAAAAATTTTAACGAGAAAAAGGTTTGTAAGTTGTAGCCTTCAGGACCAACTTTTCACATAGAGTAGAAATGACTGTCTAGTACGACACTACACGAACTTATGGCAAACATATAGTGTCATGGTTGACTTTTATGCACAACTAGATATTTTCGATGTGGTCCAAATTCTGCCAAATGTGTAAGCTTTAAGAGGTAAATTAATTGTGATATATAGCTTCACAAAACTATCTCTCAAAATAACTTGTTATTATGAATGACGTACGGTTTATTAAATTGTGTGCTATAACTACTGTATGAACTGACACGAACATAATTATTACAAAGCTAAAGAAATTCATTAATTTGTAATGTAATTGTAGGGAGACCGATTAATTTCGGACCAGTTGTTTGATATCTTAGATTTAACGAGTTAATTATTTAATAATTAATACTAGCTTTATGTTGTCTTCTGTAGAATATGCTCAACAAAGATTCTTGTGAAATACATTGTTCTCATGTGGTACCAAATACAATAAAAGTACAAAGAAAAATAATTATTAACGCGTGTTTATAAACGTCTAAAATTCAAGACAACCTAACACTAGTAACCAACCTGAAATATACCTTTCATCTCCAGACTTGTCCTCAAACTTCTTGAATCAAGAATAATCCAGATTTGCTGGAATTTTAATAAAAGTGTTTGACCTTCATTATGACCTTATTCTTTCAGTTACGTTCACCAGAATTTATTCATTTGTCTTGGGAAACAATTACCCCTAAGTGAAACGGAAGTGACGTTACTGCAGCCACGAAGATTTAATTAATTTATTTTTATTTTTTCTAGAAAATTGAAAAACCCGTTTATGACGTCATTGAAACGTTCGATATAATTATTGGCATGTTTTTTATTGTATACAAAGCTACAAAAGGGGCCGTGATGTACTTTGCCCGTCGCGGGTATCAAAACCTGGTTTCTAGCACTGTAAGTCCGCAGTTATTCCGCTGGCGGGCAAAACGCACAAAACAAATAGAAGAAATACATCGATATTAATAGGATTTTTCTATTGTTATTTTCATTCAGACATACGAAGTGTAATACGCTCGTTATCAAGTTATCTGTCTTAAACTCCTGAAAAGGAAAATATGAACTTAAAGGGATAATTGTCGTATTTTTCCTAAAGTTTTATTTTAACTGTGGTCAACAGTAGATAAATTTAGAATGTGTATTTTAAAGTTTAAAATGGAAAAAAACACGTGCTGTTTCAGACTTTATCACGTAATCTTAATTTAACCTTTGTAACTTAATAGAACAAGAAGTCTGAACGTGCTCAAAAAACAAAACACGTTTTACTCTCCCTGTTGTTATTTTGTTATGACACAAAGTCTACGTTTCACTCTGGAATCGATATAAACTGAGAAACAATTCTCAATATTAAATTAAGACGCCACCGTGTATTCGATTTAAATTTCATTTTCAGACAATACGTGAAGTAAGACTTGAGAAGATTACTTTAGACTTTGTTTCGGCATGACGTTATGTGGAATCAACTCTTTTCCAAGCTTCGAACCATGATTTGGATTAACTATACATGTCACCAGATAATAGAATTAGGCCTAATATATTTTTCACCCTTGCATTCTTTATCTAGTCCAGTAGAGAGTTTTAAAAATATTTTTAGAGAATATGACACTGGTATTCCAACCACGTTATATTTGCCATGTGTATTGCCGAGGACGCGTATTACTCAGTTCAGAATTAATTAATTAATTGGATATTAATCAACACAGTGCTAGACAGAACACTTTACATAAGTCATTGTTTCAACAAGAACTGTCATGGTGTGGCCACCTTTTAAAAGCTGGTAAACAATCATTACAATTGTACTTGTAATAAGACATAAGTGTTAGGCCTATTTCATTTTTAAACACTGCAATGGTTTATTTGTTTGTTTGTACAAAACTACACAATAGGTTATTTATGTTGTACCCACCAGGGATATCGAAACCAGAATTTTAGCACTATAAGTTCGAAAACATGCCATTAAGTGCCATTGTAATGTACATGGGTAATGTAGTATACTTGGAATACTATTGTTATATGTAGTTATAATTTTTAAAAAAGTCATTAGGGGCTAGATAAGGAACGCATTTTATGGATTAGTCTGAGTTAAGTTGACGTAAAGGATTCTGTAATTCAAAAAACAAAACTAACAGGACTTATGAAATTACTATAACGTTAACATCCAGTCCTAGAATCCACGAAGATATGTTTGGGGATGGATTATAAAATAAAATAAAATATTTTAAATTCTCCCTTTGTTTTAATTTGCAATATCTCGAATTTCAGTTGCCTGCCAACATGGCTGAGCTCGCACTAGTTGTCAGGCTATGAACGAATAAAACCCACATCCTTTTTTAAAATTCCACAAAACATAAGATAGTGGCCTCATATGTTGCGCAATGCAATATCTGGTTTCTCTGTTCTACAAAACCGTTTCCTCCGGGCTTTTATATAAATAGATAAGATCGAGTACAGCCTGACAAAGCCTACTTGTGTTTCAAGGTGGTTAAGTACGATACCCGCTTTACCACACCTATCATATACAAAAGGAAAAAAATAGCCTAACCAACCCGCTCTGTATGATTTCTGGTTGAACACTGGTGTCAGTTTTCACCTGTGATTGGTTTCCAACGTTTCAAGTCCACTGCTCTAATGTGCATTAGGTTTAGTCTTGTGTTAAGAGGGAGTTTAGTAGGTAATATTCTGTTTAACAGTTTATAGTCTTTCTTTGTTGTCTGTTTTATTTGGAAGCTATATTCTTTGGTTATCTTTCTCCAGTAAAATCTTTTTAAGTCTTAAGGAAACGCGTCGTAAAAGAAATCATCTTTTCTGTCACGTTTGTTGTTGTTTTTTTAAATGACACAAACCAGTTCCTTTTGTGGCATCTTTCTCTTCATAACAACATTATAACGACTGTAACGAGTATCTATTGGTGCTTAGCCAATGAGGTGCATTATTTCAAACCAAGCGTGATATTAGGTTTAATGACCATAAACCCTAACGAGATTAATCTGATAACAATTAAAACGTGAAGACATTGTCTGAATTTTAACTTTTTAACGAGAATAACTCTATGTAATGAAAATATACAAACATAAATATGCAGTGACTTTAATTACGTCATTTATCAGTCAGTGATTAAAGGGAGATTTAGATTTAATAGTAACTTCACAAAACAAACTCTAAGAGCAAACCAAATTACAAATGAACCAATTGTTAATGGGAATAATATATCAGTTAGATCAGAGCCGTGCACGTGCTGTGACTGAATAAACACGCGCGATCATCTGGCTACGTCAGTCACTCTCTGTCTTCAAACATTTGGTTAACAAGGGAGACGAAACTTGTTTTTATTTCAACAACTTATGGCTTGCTATCCCTATGTCTCAAGTGGGCTTTGGCTATCTTATTTATTGGTGCCAAAGGTTGAGTCGATATAATGTCAGACTTATAATCGTTTATCTCGTGTGTCATGACTTATTAGTGAAAAAAATATTCCATCCGAAGACCTCTTGAAACTTAAAACAATCCATGACTTATTAGTGTAAAACGTTTTACATCAAAAGATATCAGGAAACCTAAAACAGTCCATGACTTATTAGTGTGAAAATAGTTTATGCACACTTTCTCTATAATCTGTATGTTTTTTCAATCTTTGGGGCTTAGTACCTCATGGTCCTTGAGGACAACTTCTCCAGCGTGTAGTACCACAGTAGACTAGAGGTAAGGTCAAGAGACCTGGTTCCATGATACCTAGGAAACCTGATTTGGTGGTGAATTTATTTCACCCTGTAGTTTTTGTTTGGAATTAACCACAAAGCGAAACAATGTGCTATCTGTGGTCTGCCCACCAGGGGTATCGAAACCCAGTTTCTAGCGGTGTGAGTGTGCAGACATACCGCTTTGCCACTGGAGAGCACAAGTGTTGTTTGTTTGTTTTTTACATTAAGATAGCTACACAAACACAAACATAAAAGTGTTCATGTTTCACTGCAGATGTCGAACGGGAAAACGGAAAAAAAACGTGATTTTGTACTCTGTGAAACCTAGGCTTATCTCTGTGCACCTGGAATACTTTTTTTTCAGCATCAGATGCGTGATTCGATTTCAGTCCACACTAACCAGATGTCGTATTTCCGACAACACTTGAGTAGCAAAGAACATTTCAAGGTAAAGAACAGTTCTTGTGTATGAATGTTCTCCATTCTGTGGCGGAAGAAAATAAAAAAATATTATAATAGAGTCTAAATACATTGAACTTGGAAATCAAGATATATCCCGAAATGCTCTGAGACGCTGCTTAAAAATTAAACAGTTATAAACATCTAGGTATAACAAATATTTGTTCGAAAAAAATATTTTGTTTAGTTTTTTTCATTTATTCATTCCTTTTTATCACTTTCACCATCGCTTCCTTAGCTTTAAGACAACGTTTTGAAAGTCATACCTAGCAGTATCATTTTGTTTATGTTGGTGTTACTGAACCAGTGTGGGCGTGTCAAATTCCAACTGAATGGCAGACAGGCCACGCTTGCTCTGTTGTTGCGGACTTCTGATGTCGGTTTCTAGAACCCTTTTTTAATCTCTTAGTGATCACTTGGACGATTTTAATTCTCTAACCCCAAATTCTAGCGTTATAAGCTTTCGAGTTTACCGTCAAATTAACGGACGCCTAGGAGTTTCTCGTTTCTCAGTTGTTAAGCACAAAGCTGCACGATCGGCTATCGGTTTCATGCCCACAACAGGGTTCGAAACACAAACTTTAGCATTATAAACGTATACACCTAGCATCGATTCACCGGAAGTCGAGGTGTCTTCATCTAGCATCGATTCACCGGAAGTCGAGGTGTTTCCACCTAGCATCGATTCGCCGGAAGTCGAGGTGTTCCCACCTAGCACCGATTCACCGGAAGTCGAGGTGTTCCCACCTAGCACCGATTCACCGGAAGTCGAGGTGTTTTCATCTAGCATCGATTCACCGGAAGTCGAGGTGTTCTTGACCAAAGTAGTTGACAGAATGTTAAGATATGAGAATACTTTCAGTAACCAGCTGACGAGTTACTAGCAAGTTATGATGAAAAACATCATTACAAAGATATATATATATATATATATATAATGTAAGTGGTTTTTCAACAGCAGCACGTGGGCTCGTTCACTCGTATGGAGTTTTTTCTCGTTTTCTTTATTGTATACCAACTGATACGTGATCGTAAGTGATCGGGTAGAAACCCAAGACTAATTCCGTCCTTCCTCACTGGAGGACCGGTCTTCTGTTGTACTAGAGTGGACTTCATTCGCATAATTCCGTTACATGTTTGGAGTTTAACTTACAAAATTCCCTTTTCTCTAAATCGAACTTACCCTATCCGCGATAGCAGCGTCATCTGTTGTCTATTTATTACTTGCAGCTGTGAGTTTGACCTCAGTATCAAAACGTCCTTGAAATGGAGGAAATGTGTGTTTAAGCTTTTATTTTATAACATCTTAGTTTTCCACCCATGACCGGATGAAAGAATATGAAATTCAATCATTAGAGAACAACATATAAAATTGGTGTAACGATGTGTAGAAATATGTTCTATTTCAAGATAAAAATCTTCGTAACAAGACTAGTAATTAATTACGTGCCTTTCTACTGCCCAATCAGTGAAATATGTGTAATTTCAGTATAATTTCTGTTTGTTTTCACACAGGAGCTATTTCACATGCCAGTCTGTCATTCTGAACCCAAAGACTGGTGCTGCCATCTATTGGGCAACTCTTGTCTGATCGAACAGTGGAGCTTCGCATTTACTTCTTTGGCGCACCGAAAAGCACGAAGCACATTTTTGTGGTCATGAAATGCGAACCTTGAACCTTCGGATTTACAATTCCTGGACAAAAAACACCAGACGCAGGTCAACCTATTGCTGTCGGTTGTCCACCGATGCAAAGTTCAAATGAAATATAATCACTAATTGATTGAACCCACCCTCCGGAACGAATAATCAATTAATTGAACCCTTCGGAACGAATCAACAATTGATCGAGCCCTTCGGAACGAATAATCAATTGATTGAACCCTTCGGAAGGAATCACCAATTGATTGAACCCTCCGGAACGAATCACCAATTGATTGAACCCTCTGGAATGAATCACCAATTGATTGAACCATCCTGAACGAATCACCAATTGATTGAACCCTCTAGAACGAATCATCAATTGATTGTACCCTCCGGAACGAATAATGAATTGATTGAACCCTCCGGAACGAATAATCAATTGATTGAACCCTTCGGAACGAATCAACAATTGATTGAACCCTCTGGAACGAATCAACAATTGATTGAACCCTTCGGAACGAATCACCAATTGATTGAATTCTCCGGAACGAATCGTCAAAAAATTAAAATAGTCTGTAATTTCCCCTTGCTGTTTATATTGATTGATTTGTTCTAGTGTAGTTTTCACAACCGATTTCTCACTGTCTGTATCATTTTGTTCTTTCAGTATGGTTATAGTCACCAGTTGATACGTTTTCTTTAAAGTCCTTAAATAGTGGCGAAGTGTCAAAGGATTGGAAGTTAGCTAATTTCACTCGTCTGTTCACAAAAGATGATAATTGTTCCAGTAATTATAGGGCGATTAGTTTTATATCAGTTGTGGAAAACGTTTTGTAAAATCTGTTAAAAAGTGCTTTGAAAAATCTGAATTTTATTGAATAGCCAATATGGTTTGAACTATAAATCTTTTGAAATTCTTTGTAAAAGTTACTCGTTATGTAGATGTAACAGGTGTACCTGGATTTTCAGAAAGTATTTGACAAGGTGTCACATAAAAGACTTGTAAAGAAACTTATCTCTCTTGGTGTGAGAGATGAGTTAACTATTTGGTTAGAAGAATGGCTTGATGGAAGAAAACAGAGGGTTATTATAAATGGAGTTTTGTCAAACTGGATTAATGTTACAAGTGGGGTACCTCATGGTTCAGTGTTAGGACCTTTGAACTTCTTTATTTACATCTGTGACATATTGAATGAATGGTCAATAAATTATTTGAATATACTGATGATATTAAGATGTTGGTAACTCTGGACAGGATGTTACTGTTTTATAATGTGATTTAGATCATTTAGTTAATTGGATAAATAAATGGTTTTATTATAATAAATGTTACATAATGTATGTAGGTTATCATAATTTGAATTATGAGAATAATATAGATGTGAATAACCTTAACAGTGTTATGAAGGAAAGAAATCTTGTTGTAATGGTTGGTCAGTCTCTAAAGTCATCCAATCAGTGTTGTTGTTAGTAGCAGTAGGACAAATAGGTTGTATTTACAGAAATATTAAATATAGGTCTAAAGAGGTTATAAGTTCATTGTACACATCACTAGTTAGACCACATTTGCAATACCGTGTTCACTGTTGGGCTCCTTACCTCAAAAAATATTGAATATTTGTAAATGGTTCAGAAGAAAGTTGCTAGATGGAGTGGTTTTTATATGAGGAGAGGTTCAAATCTCTTAAGTTGTTTTCTTTTCACAAAGATTGAAGTGTTTAAGATTATAAAAGGAAATGACGGTGTTGATGTATCAACACTTTTCATAATCAACACAGAGAACAGCATAATCAGGGACGTGATTTGTCAGGGTGGTCTTCAGCTACGATCAGCGTGGTTCACTTTCAGAATCAGTTGCCATCAGATGTTGCAGAGACAGTAACTTTAATTGAGTTTAAGAAAACACTTGATAAATATATGAATAATAAGTGTTAACCAATAACAGTTTAGTTTAGAAGGTGGAGCAGCCGAGATGGATCAAATTTTCTTTTGTTCTCCCTTAATATATGTGATAATCTTCCAGATAAATTGAACTTTCCTCCATAGAGGGCGCAGTTATAACAGCTTCACAGTGGCTGACTAAGACACAAAACTGAACGGGTGTTCAGTTGGGTGTATGGGTAATAAATTGTTTCTCCAGTCTGATGATTTTCTAAGATGTTGAAGTAGTTTAATGACACCTAAGATATCGTGCAGTAAAATATGTTTACTGACTCTTATTGGAAATTGTTTCTCACTAGGTTTTTAAAAGTATTGTGCAGAACGTCGTTGTTTGGAACGACAAATTAACTTGATAATTGTATCAATAACACTATGTAACACAAATTATGTTCCTGGATAGTATGTGTTATTTTGTAATTGCATATGTCGTAGAAGTACAGAAAATGGCAATTATTCCATTCAAACTTTGCTTTTGTAACTTGGATAGTAAAATTTAGAAATTAACCTTTGTTTGTTTGTTTGTTTTGGAATTTCGCACAAAGCTACTCGAGGGCTATCTGTGCCAGCCGTCCCTAATTTAGCAGTGTAAGACTAGAGGGAAGGCAGCTAGTCATCGCCACCCACCGCCAACTCTTGGTCTACTCTTTTACCAACGAATAGTGTGATTGACCGTCACATTTTACACCCCCATGGCTGGGAGGGCGAGCATGTTTAGCGCGACGCGGGCGAGAAACCCGCAACCCTCGGATTACGAGTCACACGCCTTAACGCGCTTGGCCATGCCAGGCCTGAAATTAACCTAACTTCAATGTAAAAACGGTAAATTTGCACATTTTCATTTACATAAAGTCTGAATAAAACAACATGTGAATCAAGATTTACATGTATTTATATTAAAGTTATACAAAAATGTTTAGAAGTGAGTAGTTTTTCGAGATTTGAGACTGTAATGTAAATCATTTTCACGTATCAGCCCTCAAATATAGACTCCCATCGTGTTTTTGTTATACGTTCCTCGTTAGCGGGGTTCAAAGTCCAGTATTTCTTGGTGGAAGCTCTCACCTTGCTCCTCTGAGTATGCTCTCATGTCCTCCTTGAATTTATCAAGATGAGTGTCAAGGATATGGACTTTCAGAGACAACTTGCACCCCATTTAGTTGTAGACAGCTTGGGGAAGAAGTCTCAAAGGCACTTGAAGCCTGCAAACTCCTTATCAAGTGGTGTGACAAATTGTTTCATAAGACCCAATTTTATGTGCAATGGTGGGAACAACACCTTCTGAAGGTCCACTAGTGGCTCACACTTGACATTGTGCCTCCCCAGAGAGAACTCGGTCAGTTGTGGCCAGTGCTTCCTCTTGTAGTGCGCTGAGGTGTCCCTGCTGTCCCAAAGACAAAGACAACAGGGAAACTTGGTAAAGCATCCTTGGAGACCCATCAGGAATGCCACCATTTTGAAGTCTCCAGTAACCTCACAGCAATACTCATCATACTTCAAGACTTCTGGCAAGGTCTTGATGCTGTTGTATTCCTCTTTGAGGTGCACCGGATGATCCAGGGAAAGAGACAGATACTTATTCCGGTTATAGAGCAGCACAGCTTTGAGGCTTCTGGATGCGTCTGGATAATGCTTGTAGCTTCTTGATGTCATCTCTGGTAAAATCAGATAGGTCTATATGTTCACTTAGGCAGCTAGAACTAAACTTAAGTAATGAGTGGTGAGCCCCTGTATGTATATTTCTATGGAGAGTTCTTAAAAATTCTTTTAAGCTCGAGAAAATTCTCTATGACCTACTCAGCACTGAATCTAACTGGAACGTTTTGAAAAATGGGTAAATTTGAAAATTTCATCACCCAGGTCACAAAAACAAAGTTTGAAGAGAAAAATATGTCTTTTCCATTTACTTCAGATATAAACAATTGGGAAATAACATTTTTTGCCCAGGAACAAGAAAAAGTACAAATTTTACTGCATAATGTAACGAGGGCCAGCTTTAAAATCTTTTTATAAATAGCATTAGTTCACCTTAATGGATGATAGAGTCGAATTGGACCAGAATATACATTGTTGTCTCTATCTGTAGACGTCATCTTATTGTATTTTCTTGTCTCTTTTGTCTAGTTGTTTCAATTGGATTCCCGTTATTGATTTATTTTAAAATAAACAATAACCGCTTTGCTTCTTTGAGAAACTAAAACTATTTGGTTTTTCAATTCTTCGTTTTTGTTCCTACTTTTATTCACCAACAATTGGTAGATTTATAACTTAAAAACAAAACAGAAGTGATCCAATATTCTTGAACATTTAAATCACAAAACTTTATTTTTATAACTGAAGGGGGCGTGACAGATTACACTTAAAATCGGGATTTCGATTCGTTACTTTCATTATTACCCAGACCTTGGTTAGTTTAAATTTAATTTTTTATTTCTCAAACTAGAGTTAAATGCTAATGTAATTTACATTCACTAGAGGGACAACTACAGATAAAGTTTGTTTGTTTGAGTGTTATTTTTTCTGATAGCACAACAACATTGGGCTACCTGCTGTGCCCACCGAGGAGAATTGAACCCCTGATTTTAGCGTTGTAAATCCCTAGACTTACCGCTGTTCTAGCGGGGAGCTTTGTTCGTTTGAACTCTAAGCACAAATCTACACAATAAACTGTTTGTTACTTAACACTGTGACTATTATTTACTGTCACTTAACATTGTCATTATTATTCACTGTTACTTAACATTGTCATCATTATTCACTGTTACTTAATATTGTCATTATTATTCACTGTTACTTAATATTGTCATTATTATTCACTGTCACTTAACATTGTCATTATTATTAATTGTTACTTAATATTGTCATTCTTATTCACTGTTACTTAATATTGTCATTATTATTCACTGTTACTTAATATTGTCATTATTATTCACTGTCACTTAAAATTGTCATTATTATTCATTGTTACTTAATATTGTCATTGTTATTCATCGTTACTTAATATTGTCATTATTATTCACTGTTACTTATTATTGTCATTATTATTCACTGTTACTTAACATTGTCATTGTTATTCATTGTTACTTAATATTGTCATTATTATTCAATGTTACTTAACATCGTCATTATTATTCATTGTTACTTAACATTGTCATTATTATTCATTGTTACTCAATATTGTCATTATTATTCACTGTTACTTAACATTGTCATTATTATTCAATGTTACTTAACATTGTCATTGTTATTCATTGTTACTTAATATTGTCATTATTATTCACTGTCACTTAACATTGTCATTATTATTAATTGTTACTTAATATTGTCATTATTATTCATTGTTACTTAATATCGTCATTATTATTCAATGTTACTTAACATTGTCATTATTATTCACTGTTACTTATTATTGTCATTATTATTCACTGTTACTTAACATTGTCATTGTTATTCAATGTTACTTAACATTGTCATTATTATTCATTGTTACTTAACATTGTCATTATTATTCACTGTTACTTAACATTCTCATTATTATTCACTGTTACTTATTATTGTCATTATTATTCACTGTTACTTAATATTGTCATTATTATTCATTGTTACTTAATATTGTCATTATTATTCATTGTTACTTAATATCGTCATTATTATTCACTGTTACTTAACATTGTCATTATTATTCACTGTTACTTAACATTGTCATTGTTATTCAATGTTACTTAACATTGTCATTATTATTCATTGTTACTTAACATTGTCATTATTATTCACTGTTACTTAACATTCTCATTATTATTCACTGTTACTTATTATTGTCATTATTATTCACTGTTACTTAATATTGTCATTATTATTCATTGTTACTTAATATCGTCATTATTATTCACTGTTACTTAACACTGTCATTGCTATTCATTATTATTCACTTCTATTTAATAGTGTCATTGTTATTCACTATTATTTAATAGTGTTTTCATGTTTATTGTTAATTAAATGTGTCATTGTTTATAACTCTGAATTTCTTCTGGTGAATAAATAGTTTACAAGATTTAGAAATCTGTAAACTGTTTAAATTTATTTATTGGTGTTTTAACAGACGACACACAAGAAAACCCAGAAGTGGAATATGAAGACAAACATTTGAACATTTCCAAATCAGAACACGCTGTTTTTCAAAGTAAGTTTGACTTATTGTGAGAGTCGACAAACGTTCTTGTCTTAGGTGTATCATAACTATAGACAGTTTCTGTTTAACTGATTCAATTCAATGTATTTGTTTTATTTGAATAAGGACTTTATAACCAGTGTGTTAATCTTTATTATAATTCCATTTCTTAAACTAATCATTATGTAAAATATCGATGTGAAGAAATGTACTCACAATTAAAGTGTTGACGTGACGAGCAAACATGAACTCTGAAGAAGGAACTGATGAAAAACATGAACAAATCGCTAATGTGAAAATGACATCGAATTCACCGAATGTTGATATCTTAATAGCGAATTTCATAAAAAGGTGAGAGAGCTCGGTGATCAAACGAAACATGGAAGAGAATTGAGAAGTCGATCGAAAATACAAATAAATATTCCATAAGATGAAGGAAACAGAACTTGTGTATTGTTAAGACAAGTGGAAAATACAAGTAAATATTCCAGAAGATGAAAGAAACAGAACTTGTGTATTGTTAAGACAAGTGGGAAATACAAATAAATATTCCATAAGAAGAAGGAAACAGAACTTGTGTATTGTTAAGACAAGTGGGAAATACAAGTAAATATTCCAGAAGATGAAGGAAACAGAACTCATGTATTGTTAAGACAAGTGGGAAATACAAGTAAATATTCCAGAAGATGAAGGAAACAGAACTTGTGTATTGTTAAGACAAGTGGGATATTTGTAAGATAGAGAGATGGATATAGTAAAGATTAAGGGAAGACGAGTGGAATGTTTGTAAGACAGACATATGGATACAGTAAAGATATAGTTCACCTATATGTTGTTGTTATCCCCTTAATTAGAGACACTAGGTGAACAGCAAAAGATAGATGAAAAACACCAGATAGGAGAACAACATACAGATGGAAAACGCCAGATAGGAAAACAACATATAGATGGAAAACGCCAGATAGGAGAACAACATATAGATGAACAACACCAGATAGGAGAACAACATATAGATGAACAACACCAGATAGGAGAACAACATACAGATGGAAAACGCCAGATAGGAGAACAACATACAGATGGAAAACGCCAGATAGGAGAACAACATACAGATGAACAACAGATAGGAGAACAACATACAGATGGAAAACGCCAGATAGGAGAACAACATATAGATGAACAACAGATAGGAGAACAACATATAGATGAAAAACACCAAATAGGAGAACAACATATAGATGAACAACACCAGATAGGAGAACAACATACAGATGGAAAACGCCAGATAGGAGAACAACATACAGATGGAAAACGCCAGATAGGAGAACAACATACAGATGAACAACAGATAGGAGAACAACATACAGATGGAAAAACGCCAGATAGGGAGAACAACATACAGATGAACAACAGATAGGAGAACAACATACAGATGGAAAACGCCAGATAGGAGAACAACATATAGATGAACAACAGATAGGAGAACAACATATAGATGAACAACACCAGATAGGAGAACAACATATAGATGAACAACACCAGATAGGAGAACAACAAACAGATGGAAAACGCCAGATAGGAGAACAACATACAGATGGAAAACGCCAGATAGGAGAACAACACATACAGATGAACAACAGATAGGAGAACAACATACAGATGAACAACAGATAGGAGAACAACATATAGATGAACAACACCAGATAGGAGAACAACATACAGATGAACAACACCAGATAGGAGAACAACATACAGATGGAAAACGCCAGATAGGAGAACACATATAGATGAACAACACCAGATAGGAGAACAACATACAGATGAACAACACCAGATAGGAGAACAACATTCAGATGAACAACACCAGATAGGAGAACAACATATAGATGAACAACACCCAGATAGGAGAACAACATATAGATGAACAACACCAGATAGGAGAACAACATACAGATGGAAAACACCAGATAGGAGAACAACATACAGATGGAAAACGCCAGATAGGAGAACAACATATAGATGAACCAACAGATAGGAGAACAACATATAGATGAACAACACCAGATAGGAGAACAACATATAGATGAACCAACACCAGATAGTGAGAACAACATATAGATGAACAACACCAGATAGGAGAACAACATACAGATGGAAAACGCCAGATAGGAGAACAACATATAGATGGAAAACGCCAGATAGGAGAACAACATACAGATGAACAACAGATAGGAGAACAACATACAGATGGAAAACGCCAGATAGGAGAACAACATACAGATGAACAACACCAGATAGGAGAACAACATACAGATGAAAAACACCAGATAGGACAACAACATATAGATGAACAACACCAGATAGGAGAACAACATATAGATGAACAACACCAGATAGGAAGAACAACATACAGATGAAAAACACCAGATAGGGAGAACAACATACAGATGGGAAAAACGCCAGATAGGGAGAACAACATATAGATGAACAACACCAGATAGGAGAACAACATACCGATGGAAAAACGCCAGATAGGAGAACAACATACAGATGGAAAACGCACAGATAGGAGAACAACATATAGATGAACAACACCAGATAGGAGAACAACATACAGATGGAAAACGCCAGATAGGAGAACAACATACAGATGGAAAACGCCAGATAGGAGAACAACTACAGATGAACAACAGATAGGAGAACAACATACAGATGGAAACGCCAGATAGGAGAACAACATATAGATGAACAACAGATAGGACAACAACATATAGATGAACAACACCAGATAGGAGAACAACATATAGATGAACAACACCAGATAGGAGAACAACATACAGATGAAAAACACCAGATAGGAGAACAACATACAGATGGAAAACGCCAGATAGGAGAACAACATATAGATGAACAACACCAGATAGGAGAACAACATATAGATGAACAACACCAGATAGGAGAACAACATACAGATGGAAAACGCCAGATAGGAGAACAACATACAGATGGAAAACGCCAGATAGGAGAACAACATACAGATGGAAAACGCCAGATAGGAGAACAACATACAGATGGAAAACGCCAGATAGGAGAACAACATATAGATGAACAACACCAGATAGGAGAACAACATACAGATGGAAAACGCCAGATAGGAGAACAACATACAGATGGAAAACGCCAGATAGGAGAACAACATACAGATGAACAACAGATAGGAGAACAACATACAGATGAACAACAGATAGGAGAACAACATATAGATGAACAACACCAGATAGGAGAACAACATACAGATGAACAACACCAGATAGGAGAACAACATACAGATGGAAAACGCCAGATAGGAGAACAACATATAGATGAACAACACCAGATAGGAGAACAACATACAGATGAACAACACCAGATAGGAGAACAACATTCAGATGAACAACACCAGATAGGAGAACAACATATAGATGAACAACACCAGATAGGAGAACAACATATAGATGAACAACACCAGATAGGAGAACAACATACAGATGGAAAACACCAGATAGGAGAACAACATACAGATGGAAAACGCCAGATAGGAGAACAACATACAGATGAACAACACCAGATAGGAGAACAACATACAGATGAAAAACACCAGATAGGAGAACAACATATAGATGAACAACACCAGATAGGAGAACAACATATAGATGAACAACACCAGATAGGAGAACAACATTCAGATGAACAACACCAGATAGGAGAACAACATATAGATGAACAACACCAGATAGGAGACAACATATAGATGACAACACCAGATAGGAGAACAACATACAGATGGAAAACACCAGATAGGAGAACAACATACAGATGGAAAACGCCAGATAGGAGAACAACATACAGATGAACAACACCAGATAGGAGAACAACATACAGATGAAAAACACCAGATAGGAGAACAACATATAGATGAACAACACCAGATAGGGAGAACAACTATTGGATGAACAACACCAGATAGGAGAACAACATACAGATGAAAAACACCAGATAGGAGAACAACATACAGATGGAAAACGCCAGATAGGAGAACAACATATAGATGAACAACACCAGATAGGAGAACAACATACAGATGGAAAACGCCAGATAGGAGAACAACATACAGATGGAAAACGCCAGATAGGAGAACAACATATAGATGAACAACACCAGATAGGAGAACAACATACAGATGGAAAACGCCAGATAGGAGAACAACATACAGATGGAAAACGCCAGATAGGAGAACAACATACAGATGAACAACAGATAGGAGAACAACATACAGATGGAAAACGCCAGATAGGAGAACAACATATAGATGAACAACAGATAGGAGAACAACATATAGATGAACAACACCAGATAGGAGAACAACATATAGATGAACAACACCAGATAGGAGAACAACATACAGATGGAAAACGCCAGATAGGAGAACAACATACAGATGGAAAACGCCAGATAAGAGAACAACATACAGATGGAAAACGCCAGATAGGAGAACAACATACAGATGAACAACAGATAGGAGAACAACATACAGATGGAAAACCGCCAGATAGGAGAACAACATATAGATGAACAACAGATAGAGAACAACATATAGATGAACAACACCAGATAGGAGAACAACATATAGATGAACAACACAGATAGGAGAACAACATACAGATGGAAAACGCCAGATAGGAGAACAACATACAGATGGAAAACGCCAGATAGGAGAACAACATACAGATGAACAACAGATAGGAGAACAACATACAGATGAACAACAGATAGGAGAACAACATATAGATGAACAACACCAGATAGGAGAACAACATACAGATGGAAAACGCCAGATAGGAGAACAACATATAGATGAACAACACCAGATAGGAGAACAACATACAGATGAACAACACCAGATAGGAGAACAACATTCAGATGAAAAACACCAGATAGGAGAACAAGATACAGATGGAAAACGCCAGTTAGGAGAACAACATATAGATGAACAACACCAGATAGGAGAACAACATATAGATGAACAACACCAGATAGGAGAACAACATATAGATGAACAACACCAGATAGGAGAACAACATATAGATGAACAACACCAGATAGGAGAACAACATACAGATGAAAAACACCAGATAGGAGAACAACATACAGATGGAAAACGCCAGATAGGAGAACAACATATAGATGAACAACAGATAGGAGAACAACATATAGATGAACAACACCAGATAGGAGAACAACATATAGACGAACAACACCAGATAGGAGAACAACATATAGATGAACAACACGAGATAGGAGAACAACATACAGATGGAAAACGCCAGATAGGAGAACAACATACAGATGGAAAACGCCAGATAGGAGAACAACATACAGATGAACAACAGATAGGAGAACAACATACAGATGGAAAACGCCAGGTAGGAGAACAACGTATAGATGAACAACACCAGATAGGAGAACAACATATAGATGAACAACACCAGATAGGAGAACAACATATAGATGAACAACACCAGATAGGAGAACAACATACAGATGGAAAACGCCAGATAGGAGAATTACATACAGATGAACAACAGATAGGAGAACAACATACAGATGAACAACACCAGATAGGAGAACAACATATAGATGAACAACAGATAGGAGAACAACATATAGATGAACAACACCAGATAGGAGAACAACATATAGATGAACAACACCAGATAGGAGAACAACATACAGATGAAAAACACCAGATAGGAGAACAACATACAGATGGAAAACGCCAGATAGGAGAACAACATATAGATGAACAACACCAGATAGGAGAACAACATATAGATGAACAACACCAGATAGGAGAACAACATACAGATGAACAACACCAGATAGGAGAACAACATACAGATGAACAACACCAGATAGGAGAACAACATATAGATGAACAACACCAGATAGGAGAACAACATACAGATGAACAACACCAGATAGGAGAACAACATATAGATGAACAACAGATAGGAGAACAACATATAGATGAACAACACCAGATAGGAGAACAACATACAGATGAACAACACCAGATAGGAGAACAACATATAGATGAACAACACCAGATAGGAGAACAACATATAGATGAACAACACCAGATAGGAGAACAACATACAGATGAAAAACACCAGATAGGAGAACAACATACAGATGGAAAACGCCAGATAGGAGAACAACATATAGATGAACAACAGATAGGAGAACAACATACAGATGGAAAACACCAGATAGGAGAACAACATACAGATGGAAAACGCCAGATAGGAGAACAACATACAGATGAACAACAACATATAGGAGAACAACATATAGATGAAAAACAACAGATAGGAGAATAACATATAGGAGAACAATAACAGGTTGGTAAAACAGGTTAAGCATGAAAGACAACAGAATCATGAAAATGCTATTGGTGATGAAGTTCGTCTTTACACGCACGTGCAGAAGTTTCAATAAACGTTAGCTCAGAAGATAGTTTAAAATCTAGAAGTTAGTGAATCCGGGGTTGGACTGATTAGAAAGGGTATAACAGTTTCATGTACAGTAACACATGACTTACTTAGTTACCACACATAACATTACACATTTAGCTGTGTTATCATGCGGAATACGACCCACTTTGTTGACTCTCCACCCGAAACAGGACACATTTAGCTGTGTCATCGTACGGAACGCGAGTCATTTAGGTGTGTCATCAAACTATATTTTCTGTTTCTTAAGTAGATAATTTAAATATGAAAAACTATATTTTTTCTTTCCAAAAATCATAATGGATTTAGGGGCATAAACTGCATGTTAAACGCTGTTCACCCTACTCACACGATGATTCTTAAACGAGTGACCACAATTTTTACTTCAGAGAACAAATGACAAGTTACCAGTTCCTCAGTTCGGGAGTTTCTTTCCCTTTCTATATCTATATAATACGTGTTTTTGTTTGTTTGGTTTCTATGTTTCTAGAAATAAACCTATGTGACAGGAGATCGCATCCGATTGGTCAGTTTAAAACCTTACAACGGCCCAAGCGGAATCAGCCAATCCTCAAACCAGAAATTAAGCGGCAGCCTGGTACAGACGACTCTTACAGTGGAGTTACACAAGTATGATTTGTTGAAATATGCACGTCACACGTACAACAAATTAATGTTCGTGGTAAACATTTTAGGTATTTAAAGAACTAACAAACAAAGGTATTCATCCCAAATACTTGTTTTTATTGTAACATATTGTGTTGGAAATTATCCTAGAACAGACAACAAAACGAATTTTATATTTCTAGTATATCCTAATATTTTGACTAGACCTCTCAATAACTAACACTTATTGACACTCACACGAGTTCAGACTTGTAAATAACTAACACTTATTGTAACTCAGACAAGTTCAGACTTGTAAATAACTAACACTTTTTGTCACTCAGACAAGTTCAGACTTGCCAATAACTAACACTTATTGTAACTCTTGTTGCTCATAGAAATGAAATAAAAAGAAAGCAGTGAATAGAAAGTTAATTTAATTAAATCTCCCTAACAGAACAAAACATGTAAATGTTAAAGATATGAACACTATACTAGAGACACTTTATTTTACCATCACAAATTTAATGACTGGTAAAGTACGTTTTCTCTTCCTAATAAACTCATTTGAATTTTAATTAAAAAAGAAGTTATTCGGAATATTTTGAATTGTTCATTAGAATTACTTGTTAACGTTTTTAAAATCAATCTCTAAGTATTAGTTAATATCTGTTAAACGTTTCAGTATTTTTATTGTAAATAAACTGAATTCACTGATTTCAAAATAACGTCATTCAAAATCCACCTCTATACCATCTTCCTTCCATTCGCCTTTCAAGTGTATTCTTGCTAGCACTAAACAGTGGGCTTTCAACACTTTCACTCTGGATGTGGCCACGGGAGGGCGCCCTCTGTCAGTACTATTGGTTCACTTATTCCAGCAGTATGGACTCATTAAGGACTTCCAGCTGGATGTGCTAAAAGTGTACAAGTGTTTCAGTAAGTACAATTCATTGTCGTCTTATCTGTCTATCTTTAGTACAGTCAAGTTTGTCTATCTATCTTTAGGATAGTTTAGCTTGTTTATCTAACTTAATCATAGTTAAATTTATCTATCTATCTTTAGCATAGTTAAGTTTCTCTACCTATCTTTAGAACAGTTAAGTTTGTCTATTTATCTTTAGGACAGTTAACTTTGTCTACCTATCTTTAGCATAGTTAAGTTTCTCTATCTATCTTTAGGACAGTTAACTTTGTCTATCTATCTTTAGGATAGTTAAGTTTCTCTATCTATCTTTAGGACAGTTAACTTTGTCTATCTATCTTTAGCATATTTAAGTTTCTCTATCTATCTTTAGAACAGATAACATTGTCTATCTATCTTTAGGATAGTTAAGTTTCTCTATCTATCTTTAGGACAGTTAACTTTGTCTATCTATCTTAAGAATAGTTAAGTTTGTCCATCTATCTTCAGGACAATTAAGTTGCGAATTGCTTTTTCAATGGAACAATTTCTTTTACAAGTTTAGAATAACACGTATGATACATCAACAAAATGCAAAGAAAGGGTTGTTAACTAGAAAAGGTACCTGATAACAACAGTTTAAAGAAAGGGTAGTTAACTAGTAAAGGTACCTGACAGCAACAGATCAAAGAAAGGGTAGTTAACTAGTAAAGGTACCTGATAACAACAGATCAAAGAAAGGGTAGTTAACTAGTAAAGGTACCTCATAACAACAGATCAAAGAAAGGGTACTTAACTAGTAAAGGTACCTGATAACAACAGTTCAAAGAAAGGGTAGTTAACTAGTAAAGGTACCTGATAACAACAGATCAAAGAAAGGGTACTTAACTAGTAAAGGTACCTGATAACAACAGTTCAAAGAAAGGGTACTTAACTAGTAAAGGTACCTGATAACAACAATTCAAAGAAACGGTACTTAACTAGTAAAGGTACCTCATAACAGCAGATCAAAGAAAGGGTAGTTAACTAGTAAAGGTACCTGATAACAACAGATCAAAGATAGGGTACTTAACTAGTAAAGGTACCTGATAACAACAGTTCAAAGAAAGGGTAGTTAACTAGTAAAGGTACCTGATAACAACAGATCAAAGAAAGGGTACTTAACTAGTAAAGGTACCTGATAACAACAGTTCAAAGAAAGGGTACTTAACTAGTAAAGGTACCTGATAACAACAATTCAAAGAAACGGTACTTAACTAGTAAAGGTACCTGATAACAACAGATCAAAGAAAGGGTAGTTAACTAGTAAAGGTACCTGATAACAACAGATCAAAGATAGGGTAGTTAACTAGTAAAGGTACCTGATAACAACAGTTCAAAGATAGGGTAGTTAACTAGTAAAGGTACCTGATAACAACAGATCAAAGAAAGGGTAGTTAACTAGTAAAGGTACCTGATAACAACAGTTCAAAGAAAGGGTAGTTAACTAGTAAAGGTACCTGATAACAACAGATCAAAGAAAGGGTACTTAACTAGTAAAGGTACCTGATAACAACATGACACAGGCTATTCGTTCAGAACTTTACATTCTTTTGTTTGTTTTTCGTGGATTTTAAAAATGTCTGAACTGAGGTGAAAGGTCACCAACTCCGAATGGATAATGACAATAACGTAACTGTAAAGCATGTCACGAAGTATTTCATGTTGAAATTTAACACAATATTATCATGCAGACACTAACATTAATGTGTGTCTTTATACTCGAAGTTCTAGTGATATTTACTGACGTACCTCAACCTTTAATGTGATAAAAACTAAGCCTTTTAAGCAAGTCGTTCTTTAATCGTAATCCAGTTAAGATAACATAAAAATATTACAAGTGCGCCCTCTACGTAGACTTCTGTTCAAGTTTGTTGGTTCGTCACATCAAAATAGGCCTAGATGACAGGCTTTAGCCCTACTTTATATAATGATAGTTTCTTTTGATAAATTATTACTAATGTTTTGATTTTGTGTTTTCAGCGAACAAATATTCAACTATAAAGTATGTTTTGTAAACATTAAATTCTGGTGAATACAATAATAAAGATACATTTTTTAGAAGCCAGTCAAAGTGTCTTTAGGTGTTGTTGTTTTAGAGGCAGGGGCCAAAATAACCTGGGTGGCGATTGTGGGAAGTGGGGGGTCTGCTTTCAACTCGTCATCTCTTTAAATTTTTTTCTCATATAGCTTTTGTTGACGAAGGGACGTCAGTTTTAAAAGATATTGTTTCAAAGGGCTTGAGGCAATGTATATATTCATGGAATAATCGGATGAAACGATTTTGAAAAACTCACATTTTATTCCAGCTGTCAATGAATGGAGTATAAAGATATAAATTCCCTTCACTCTGGCACACCACGAAACGGAGTATTTTATTATACAGAAGTTATAAAATAAAGACACGTGTTTAGAGTACTTAAAATAACCTACTTTTCCATTTGCAGGTCTCATTGAAGTGGGTTACCACACGGATAACCCATACCATAATGCAGTACACGCAGCTGACGTCACTCAAGCAATGCACTGTTTCCTTCAGGAAGATGTGGTAGGTACTGATTAGGTGATAGGTAAACGTTCAATGATACACACTGAGTAAATACACCAGTTTTCTGGTTCCTACTTATCAGGATACCTTTCTGCCTAACAGATATACAAAAGGTAAACTTTTGTAGAATGTTTCTCCGGAAACGACATCTCATCTCTCGAGTGTCTTGGATAGTGACGAATCGTAATGATTTCTCCCGAGAGTTTGATCTGTGTGTGATAGCGTTGAAGACGTGTTTGATTCATGTCTGATTTCCATCTATTCGAGTAAGAACGTTACGTTGAATTTTGATCGAAACACCAAGATACTATAAATATTTCTCTGCTTATCTATCTGACGTCACAAACACTGACAACATAAACTGGGCGTCAACACTGAAACGCTTCGGTTTTCTTTCTTTGCAAAATCAGCATAATGGGGTTATAATATACCATCCAACCACCGCCCGGGGTGGGGTAGAGCAGAAGACTTAGAATCGAAAGTTTTAATTTCTCTATAATATACCTTCTATAATGTCAAGTGGCCTCGTGCAACGTAATGCTTTCTTGTTTTTCACTTTACATGTTATGGTGCGTTTACTCCTGAAGATGGCGCTCTCAGAGCACCTCAACACACAGAGTACATTTTACTTTCTAATCACAACTATCATTATGCATTAATTTATCTATTTTTTTAATAAGTACTTTATAATAGTACCAATACAACATCGATTTATATCAGACTGAAACTAGTTCCTACCATTCACCCTGTCAGGTAACACACCTACACGTGTTTAGATACTTTGACGTCAATAATAAAGTTATTAGTTCTCGTGACTCACATTATAATTTGGCACACCTTCATCGTGTTTAGGCGATGTGCAACTTTTAGTAACATCTTGCTATCAGGAAATATTCAGTCAGAAATAGGCAGATCTGAGAAACTAGTTGAATATAATAATGCTATGTGTGCTACTATAAGTCAGATTTTCAAAGGTTTCATAAGGTGTCCGTTTTACGTCAATGTTAGCAATTATCAGCAAGGTTCGAAATCAACACCATTCTGACTACAACTGATCACCGGAAAATAAGCATCACCCTGACCATAACTGGATATAGTACAAAAAGCATCATTCTGACTATAGCTGGACACAGGTCGAAACATCATTCTGACTACAACTAAACACTGGACAAGGAACATCATTCTGACTACAGCTGGACACTAGACAAGGAACATCATTCTGACTATAGTGGTTCTATAGAATTATCTCTTATCCTTGACATGATAAATACAGCGTCGTTTATTCTGCTGATATAAAACTAAGGCGAGGATATATTAGATGTTGGGAAGTCAGTTTTATAACATGTTGAAAATTCTGCCTTGATTAGTTGTTTAATCAAACAGAGACACAGCAAAGTTGTGAATGTTACATAAAAAGGATATAGATTATAATTAATTAACTCCGTTCATATGTAAAATTCTTCATTAACAACTGCCAGAGAGTATTACAAAAAAAACAACACGTCTTTTTCACCGCCCTCAGTCAGGAGGGACGGTCAGCGTCTGTCAATAATATAACTTTATCTTTTTTATACAACTGATGTTGCAAATGCTTTAGTGGAATGTTCATGAAATAACCTGTAAAGCGAAACGTTGAGTGTCCAAATACAAAAATAAATACATAAATAAAGCTAATTTAGCAGTGGGAAAACAGCTAGTCGTCTTGGGCTACTCTTTTACCAACGGATAGTGAGATTGTTAACAGCAATAACTCTTTAACCAACGGATAGTGAGATTGTTAACAGTAATAACTCTTTAACCAACGAATAGTGAGATTGTTAACAATAATAACTCTTTAACCAACGGATAGTGAGATTGTTAACAGTAATAACTCTTTAACCAACGGATAGTGAGATTGTTAACAGTAATAACTCTTTAACCAACGAATAGTGAGATTGTTAACAGTAATAACTCTTTAACCAACGGATAGTGAGATTGTTAACAATAATAACTGTTCATAGCCTAAACTGACAATAATAACTCTTTATAACCTAACCTAACAATAATAATTGTTTATAACCTAAACTGACAATAATAACTGTTTATAACGTAAACTAACAATAACAACTCTTTATAACCTTAACCAACAATAACAACTCTTTATAACCTTAACCAACAATAATAACTGTTTATAACCGTAACCAACAATAATATCTGTCTATAATCTTAACCAACAATAATAACTGTTTATAACCGTAACCAACAATAATAACTCTTTATTACCTTAACCAACAATAACAACTCTTTTTAACCTTAACCAACAATAATAACTCTTTATAACCTAACCTAACAGTAATAACTCTTTATAACCTTAACCAACAATAACAACTCTTTATAACCTTAACCAACAATAATAACTGTTTATAACCGTAACCAACAATAATATCTGTCTATAATCTTAACCAACAATAATAACTGTTTATAACCGTAACCAACAATAATAACTCTTTATTACCTTAACCAACAATAACAACTCTTTTTAACCTTAACCAACAATAATAACTCTTTATAACCTAACCTAACAGTAATAACTCTTTATAACCTTAACCAACAATAATAACTCTTTATAACCTTAACCAACAATAATAACTCTTTATAACCTAACCTAACAGTAATAACTCTTTTTAACCTTAACCAACAATAATAACTCTTTATAACCTAACCTAACAGTAATAACTCTTTATAACCTTAACCAACAATAATAACTCTTTTTAACCTTAACCAACAATAATAACTCTTTATAACCTAACCTAACAGTAATAACTCTTTATAACCTTAACCAACAATAATAACTCTTTATAACCTTAACCAACAATAATCGCTGTTTATAACCTAAACTAACAATAACAACTTTTTATAACCTTAACCAACAATAATAATTGTTTATAATCTTAAGAAACAGTAATAACTCCTTATAATCTCAACTAACACTAATGACTGTTTACAACTAATAACAAGATATTATTAAATAACACTTACTTAGTGTTATAGAATTACTCTCTATATGGTCTCTTTGTTCTTCTTGTTTTTCTTATGTTTCTCTCTATATGGTCTCTTTGTTCTTCTTGTTTTTCTTATGTTTCTCTCTATATGGTCTCTTTGTTCTTCTTGTTTTTCTTATGTTTCTCTCTATATGGTCTCTTTGTTCTTCTTGTTTTTCTTATGTTTCTCTCTATATGGTCTCTTTCTTCTTCTTGTTTTTCTTATGTTTCTCTCTATATGGTCTCTTTGTTCTTCTTGTTTTTCTTGTTTCTCTCTATATGGTCTCTTTGTTCTTCTTGTTCTTCTTATGTTTCTCTCTATATGGTCTCTTTGTTCTTCTTGTTTTTCTTATGTTTCTCTCTATATGGTCTCTTTGTTCTTCTTGTTTTTCTTGTTTCTCTCTATATGGTCTCTTTGTTCTTGTTTTTCTTATGTTTCTCTCTATATAGTCTCTTTGTTCTTCTTGTTTTTCTTATGTTTCTCTCTATATGTTCTCTTTGTTCTTCTTGTTTTTCTTATGTTTCTCTCTATATGTTCTCTTTGTTCTTCTTGTTCTTCTTATGTTTTACAAAACTGTTTCGTCATTAACTTTCTTGAGTATTCGTGACGTCATTGGTACATGAGTTACAAAATTATTATTAATTATCCATCTAATCGTGTCTGATTTGTTTGTGTGTTTCTTACGTGGGAAAATAGGTGACTACACCCATTGTTTTATATCAGTTCTTGTCAGAATGTTGTGTATACTTGTTCAGTATCGTGTAATATGTGTGTTCTTGTTCTGTTTAAGAAGTCAGAGTTCTTGTCAAAATGTTGTGTATAATTGTTCAGTGTCGTGTAATATGTGTGTTCTTGTTCTGTTTAAGAAGTCAGAGTTCTGGTCAGAAAGATACAGACACAGCGCCGTCACATGTTTGATTGAAACTTACACATTTCGTTTTAAAATTGTATCATATCTCTTCTTGTGGTTTTTAATACATCAGTCTTATTGGTTAGTAGTTGTTTAACTTGTTACCAGAAACCAAGCTAGGTGTCCTGGTTAGTAACCTAAACGAACGCTCAAATCTAAATATTTGTCCTCCCACTAAAAACCAGGCTTCGATACCCGTGGTTGGCATAACACAGATAGCCCATTGAGGAGTTTTGTGTTTAACTACAAAACAAACAAAAATAATTATTTATTTACGCCACCTAGTGGCTTATAATCCTAAAAATGAAACTTGAATACCAGTAATGGTTATAACCTTAAATAAGGAAAATAAGTCCTCATGAAAAAAATGAACAGAAAGTGATTTCTTCTGCAGTCATGGTGACCAGGTTTCGAACCAAACTCTTATGTTGTCTTATGTATTGCTTACCAGTAGTTTTCTGATAGCAAACTGAGAAACTAAGTGCACAATAGTTTTGTTTCTGTATGACGTTACATCGGTCACTTGTCAACTCCAGCAACAAAAGATATTTCTTCTCGTTCAACTCACGTTACCTCTATCAGAGAATCGAGGTTTATAGCTATCACGTGATACGTATAACAATAAGATTCATAACAAAAAATTGTGATGTCTCAACCAATATTTTTATTTTATCTTTCAAATGCATTGAGGAAAACAAAATCTATTTTCACGCACCACTTGACTAAAGCGACATCTTTTTTTTTTCTTTCTTAAAAAATACTTAAATAAATCAACATTACTTTCAGCCGTTGGGGCGTTATAATGTTACGGTCAATCCCACTTTTCGTTGGTAAAAGAGTAGCCCAAGCGTTGGCAATGGGTGGTGATGACTAGCTGTCTTCCCTTTAGTCTTACACTGCTAAATTAGGGACGACTAGTGCAGATAGCCCTCGAGTACCTTTGCGCGAAATTCAAAAACAAACAAAAACATTAACATTTCAAACGCGACAGTATAATACGAAAGCTCCCCAGTATCACAGCGGCATGTCTGCGGACTCACGAAACTAAAAACCGGGTTTCGATACCCATAGTGGGCAGAGCACAGATAACCCATTGTGCTTAATAACAGAAAACAACAAGTTAAATGATAATTTGTCTGATTAACTTTTGTTAAAGTGAAACAACTAACGTTTGGCAATTCATTTTTCCAGATAATGCGGGAGCTGAAACCATCAGAAATAATGGCGTCGCTACTAGGAGCTGTGTGTCACGACCTGGATCACCCTGGAGTGAGCCAACCCTTCTTGATAGCCACTTTTAATCACCTAGCTGCTTTGTATAATGTACGTCTTCACGTATTCTTTACTTTCAGTGCTTTTAGGCCTAATGATCATCGTCTTTTTAAAAGCTCTGAATAAAAGTGTTGCGCACAGAGAAACATTTCATTTTTCGTATGCAGATTATAAAATAAAAAACAACATTGTGACACTTTAAATTATTCGAACCAATAAGCTACGTAACTATAGATACAGAAATATTATAAAATGTGTCTCATTAGTTTTCTGTATTTTATGAATCGTAATACATGAAGGTTGGTATTCTATGTTTTAATAATTTTGTATTTTATCACTGCCAATCTTATCTAGCTTCTGTTTTTTACCAATCACGTACAGTTTACATTTTATTCTACCAGTAACGTGTAGTTCACATTTTATTTTCTACCAATCACGTATAGTTCACATTTTATTTTTACCAATCACGTATAGTTCATATTTTATTTTCTACCAATCATGTATAGTTCATATTTTATTTTCTACCAATCACGTACAGCTCACATTTCATTCTTTACCAATCACATAAAGTTCACAATTTAAACACATTACGATTATTTCGCACCCTTTCTAAAAACATTGGAAAGCAAACGTATTGGCTGAGGAAAAAAAACACACAATAGTTTGTACAGTTTCTTATTTAATTTGTTTCAAAATGGGTGTTGAACAAACCAGAAATATTAGATGTCAGCTTCATACAAGTGGTAGTTCTTGATATAGCAAATTTTTATGTAAGAACTTCATATTATATATTTGTATACAATTTTGTATTACTGGTTGTTTATCATGACTTAGGGATTTGTATACAGGTTTCACTTATATACTTGGCTTTTGGATATAACTAACATCTGTATTGAGAATATAACAAACCAGTTTTTCTTGCTAGAATTTCTCGGTGTTAGAGAACCACCACTGGAGATCAGCTATTTCTTGTTTGAGGGAATCGGAGCTGCTGAACCATCTATCAACAGAAATACGGTACGTTTATTTGTCAATAGATGGCGCCGTAAACATTTGTTTATTGGATTGTTTGTTTGTTTGTTTTAGGAATTTATTGGAACAGGTTTGATATTAGTTGATAGGAAGACCAAGATCTAAGAGAGCGCAAAATGACAACAACTAAAAGAGGGAAGAGGGAAGTGATGTTTATTTAAGTTGTAAAAAATAATTGATATAAAACCAAGACATAATATGACAATTATTTTCAAGAGCTAAAATGAGATCGAAGTTGAGGTAATAATTACTTACCAGTAACTTGAGATAAAATAAAAAATGGAAGTCCAGTTGAAAGAGACGTTAAGCCTATTCTTTTTACTTTTACCATCGTCAGTACGGTAGAAAATACTCTTTGAAAATAACAATAACTAAACTTGAGTAAGGAAACATGTTATTATAATATAATAATAGAAAAATGGAGTGAAATAAAACTAGTTTTATCAATAGCGTAACGTACATATATTATCAGAACACGTAACATACACACAAGACACACTGGTTAAATATCACAGAAACTGTAACAGCAGGTGACATGATATATGTAAAGGTCAAATGAGGTCACGACATTAACCAAATTAATCTACGTATCATTTAATAACAGTAAAGCTACCATAGGGATATTCTTAAATGTTAAAAAAAACACATTTGATAATATGTGGTACAATACTGTGAAATAGAAACTAAAATATCAATCAAACCATAATCTGATGGGCATCTAACCTTCCAGCCCATAGAACAGCCCAACCCAAAGTAAGTAACAACGAACCTAAAGCATTTAATATTACCTCAGGGGTACCGCAACGACCACTTCTATACATAATATGTGTATATTAAACCGCAACGACCACTTCTATATATAATGTGTGTAGATTAGACCGCAACGACCACTTTTATGCATAATATGTGTAGATTAGACCGCAACGACCACTTTTATATATAATATGTGTAGATTAGACCACAACGACCACTTCTATATATAATGTGTGTAGATTAGACCGCAACGACCACTTTTATGCATAATATGTGTAGATTAGACCGCAACGACCATTTCTATATATAATATGTGTAGATTAGACCGCAACGACCACTTCTATATATAATATGTGTAGATTAGACCGTAACGACCACTTCTATATATAATATGTGTAGATTAGACCGCAACGACCACTTCTATATATAATATGTGTAGATTAGACCGTAACGACCACTTCTATATACAATACGTGTAGATTAGACCGCAACGACCACTTCTATATATAATATGTGTAGATTAGACCAACGACCACTTCTATATAATATGTGTAGATTAGACCGCAACGACCACTTTATATATAAATGTGTAGATTACCGCAACGACCACTTCTATATATAATATGTGTAGATTAGACCGCAACGACCACTTCTATATATAAAATGTGTAGATTAGACCGCAACGACCACTTCTATATATAAAATGTGTAGATTATACCGCAACGACCACTTCTATATATAATATGTGTAGATTAGACCGTAACGACCACTTCTATATATAAAATGTGTAGATTATACCGCAACGACCACTTCTATATATAATATGTGTAGATTAGACCGTAACGACCACTTCTATATATAAAATGTGTAGATTATACCGCAACGACCACTTCTATATATAATATGTGTAGATTAGACCGCAATGACCACTTCTATACATAATATGTGTAGGTTAGACCGCAACGACCATTTCTATATATAATATGTGTAGATTAGACCGCAACGACCACTTCTATATATAATATGTGTAGATTAGACCGTAACGACCACTTCTATATATAATATGTGTAGATTAGACCGCAACGACCACTTCTATATATAATATGTGTAGATTAGACCGTAACGACCACTTCTATATACAATACGTGTAGATTAGACCGCAACGACCACTTCTATATATAATATGTGTAGATTAGACTGCAACGACCACTTCTATATATAATATGTGTAGATTAGACCGCAACGACCACTTCTATATATAAAATGTGTAGATTATACCGCAACGACCACTTCTATATATAATATGTGTAGATTAGACCGCAACGACCACTTCTATATATAATATGTGTAGATTAGACCGCAACGACCACTTCTATATATAATATGTGTAGATTATACCGCAACGACCACTTCTATATATAATATGTGTAGATTAGACCGCAACGACCACTTCTATATATAAAATGTGTAGATTATACCGCAACGACCACTTCTATATATAATATGTGTAGATTAGACCGTAACGACCACTTCTATATAAATGTGTAGATTATACCGCAACGACCACTTCTATATAATATGTGTAGATTAGACCGCAATGACCACTTCTATACATAATATGTGTAGTTAGACCGCAACGACCATTTCTATATATAATATGTGTAGATTAGACCGCAACGACCACTTCTATATATAATATGTGTAGATTAGACCGTAACGACCACTTCTATATACAATATGTGTAGATTAGACCGCAACGACCACTTCTATATATAATATGTGTAGATTAGACCGTAACGACCACTTCTATATACAATACGTGTAGATTAGACCGCAACGACCACTTCTATATATAATATGTGTAGATTAGACTGCAACGACCACTTCTATATATAATATGTGTAGATTAGACCGCAACGACCACTTCTATATATAAAATGTGTAGATTAGACCGCAACGACCACTTCTATATATAATATGTGTAGATTAGACCGCAACGACCACTTCTATATATAAAATGTGTAGATTAGACCGCAACGACCACTTCTATATATAAAATGTGTAGATTATACCTCAACGACCACTTCTATATATAATATGTGTAAATTAGACCGTAACGACCACTTCTATATATAAAATGTGTAGATTATACCGTAACGACCACTTCTATATATAATATGTGTAGATTAGACCGTAACGACCACTTCTATATATAAAATGTGTAGATTATACCGCAACGACCACTTCTATATATAATATGTGTAGATTAGACCGCAATGACCACTTCTATACATAATATGTGTAGGTTAGACCGCAACGACCACTTCTATATATAATATGTGTATATTAGACCGCAACGACCACTTCTATATATAATATGTGTAGATTAGACCGCAACGACCACTTCTATACATAATATGTGTAGGTTAAACCGCAACGACCACTTCTATACATAATATGTGTAGGTTAGACCGCAAAGACCACTTCTACATATAATATGTGTAGGATAGACCGTAACGACCACTTCTATGCATAATATGCGTAGATTAGACCGCAACGACCACTTCTATATACAATACGTGTAGATTAGACCGCAACGACCACTTCTATATATAATATGTGTAGGTTAGACCGCAACGACCACTTCTATATACAATACGTGTAGATTAGACCGCAACGACCACTTCTATATATAATATGTGTAGGTTAGACCGCAACGACCACTTCTATACATAATATGTGTAGGTTAGACCGCAACGACCACTTCTATATATAATATGTGTATATTAGACCGCAACGACCACTTCTATATATAATATGTGTAGGTTAGACCGCAACGACCACTTCTATATATAATATGTGTAGATTAGACCGCAACGACCAATTCTATACATAATATGTGTACGTTAGACCGCAACGACCACTTCTATATATAAAATGTGTAGATTATACCGCAACGACCACTTCTATATATAATATGTGTAGATTAGACCGTAACGACTACTTCTATATATAAAATGTGTAGATTATACCGCAACGACCACTTCTATATATAATATGTGTAGATTAGACCGCAACGACCACTTCTATATGTAAAATGTGTAGATTAGACCGCAACGACCACTTCTATATATAATATGTGTAGATTAGACCGCAACGACCACTTCTATATATAAAATGTGTATATTATACCGCAACGACCACTTCTATATATAATATGTGTAGATTAGACCGTAACGACCACTTCTATATATAAAATGTGTAGATTATACCGCAACGACCACTTCTATATATAATATGTGTAGATTATACCGCAACGACCACATCTATATATAATATGAGTAGATTAGACCGCAACGACCACTTCTATATATAATATGTGTAGATTATACCGCAACGACCACATCTATATATAATATGAGTAGATTAGACCGCAACGACCACTTCTATATATAAAATGTGTATGTTAGACCACAACGACCACTTCTATATATAATATGTGTAGATTAGACCGCAACGACCACTTCTATATATAATATGTGTATATTAGACCGCAACGACCACTTCTATACATAATATGTGTAGGTTAGACCGCAACGACCACTTCTATACATAATATGTGTAGATTAGACCGCAACGACCACTTCTATACACAATACGTGTAGATTAGACCGCAACGACCACTTCTATATATAATATGTGTAGGTTAGACCGCAATGACCACTTCTATACATAATATGTGTAGGTTAGACCGCAACGACCACTTCTATATATAATATGTGTATATTAGACCGCAACGACCACTTCTATATATAATATGTGTAGGTTAGACCGCAACGACCACTTCTATATAATATGTGTATATTAGACCGCAACGACCACTTCTATATATAATATGTGTAGGTTAGACCGCAACGACCACTTCTATATATAATATGTGTATATTAGACCGCAACGACCACTTCTATATATAATATGTGTAGATTAGACCGCAACGACCACTTCTATACATAATATGTGTAGGTTAGACCGCAACGACCACTTCTATATATAATATGTGTAGGTTAGACCGCAACGACCACTTCTATATATAATATGTGTAGGTTAGATTAGACCGCAACGACACATCTATATATAATATGTGTATTAGACCGCAACGACCACTTCTATATATAATATGTGTAGATTAGACCGCAACGACCACTTCTATACATAATATGTGTAGCTTAGACCGCAACGACCACTTCTATATATAAAATGTGTAGATTATACCGCAACGACCACTTCTATATATAATATGTGTAGATTAGACCGTAACGACCACTTCTATATATAAAATTTGTAGATTAGACCGCAACGACCACTTTTATGCATAATATGTGTAGATTAGACCGCAACGACCATTTCTATATATAATATGTGTAGATTAGACCGCAACGACCACTTCTATATATAATATGTGTAGATTAGACCGTAACGACCACTTCTATATATAATATGTGTAGATTAGACCGCAACGACCACTTATATATATAATATGTGTATATTAGACCGTAACGACCACTTCTATATACAATACGTGTAGATTAGACCGCAACGACCACTTCTATATATAATATGTGTAGATTAGACCGCAACGACCACTTCTATATATAATATGTGTAGATTAGACCGTAACGACCACTTCTATATACAATACGTGTAGATTAGAACGTAACGACCACTTCTATATATATAATATGTGTAGATTAGACCGCAACGACCACTTCTATATATAATATGTGTAGATTAGACCGTAACGACCACTTCTATATACAATACGTGTAGATTAGACCGCAACGACCACTTCTATATATAATATGTGTAGATTATACCGCAACGACCACTTCTATATATAATATGTGTAGATTAGACCGTAACGACCACTTCTATATATAATATGTGTAGATTAGACCGCAACGACCACTTCTATATATAATATGTGTAGATTAGACCGTAACGACCACTTCTATATACAATACGTGTAGATTAGACCGCAACGACCACTTCTATATATAATATGTGTAGATTATACCGCAACGACCACTTCTATATATAATGTGTGCAGATTATACCGCAACGACCACTTCTATATATAAAATGTGTAGATTATACCGCAACGACCACTTCTATATATAATATGTGTAGATTAGACCGTAACGACCACTTCTATATGTAATATATGTAGATTAGACCGTAACGACCACTTCTATATACAATATGTGTAGATTAGACCGCAACGACCACTTCTATATATAATATGTGTAGATTAGACTGCAACGACCACTTCTATATATAATATGTGTAGATTAGACCGCAACGACCACTTCTATACATAATATGTGTAGATTAGACCACAACGACCACTTCTATATATAATATGTGTAGGTTAGACCGCAATGACCACTTCTATACATAATATGTGTAGGTTAGACCGCAACGACCACTTCTATATATAATATGTGTAGGGTAGACCGCAACGACCACTTCTATATATAATATGTGTAGATTAGACCGCAACGACCACTTCTATATATAATATGTGTATATTAGACCGCAACGACCACTTCTATAGATAATATGTGTAGATTAGACCGCAACGACCACTTCTATACATAATATGTGTGTAGTTACCGCAACGACCACTTCTATAAAAAATGTGTATATTAGACCGCAACGACCACTTCTATATATAATATGTGTATTAGACCGCAACGACCACTTCTATATATAAAATGTGTAGATTAGACCGCAACGACCACTTCTATATATAATATGTGTAGATTAGACCGCAACGACCACTTCGATATATAAAATGTGTAGATTATACCGCAACGACCACTTCTATATATAATATGTGTAGATTAGACCGTAACGACCACTTCTATATATAAAATGTGTAGATTATACCGCAACGACCACTTCTATATATAATATGTGTAGATTAGACCGCAACGACCACTTCTATATATAAAATGTGTAGATTAGACCGCAACGACCACTTCTATATATAATATGTGTAGATTAGACCGTAACGACCACTTCTATATATAAAATGTGTAGATTATACCGCAACGACCACTTCTATATATAATATGTGTAGATTATACCGCAACGACCACTTCTATATATAATATGTGTAGATTAGACCGTAACGACCACTTCTATATATAAAATGTGTAGATTATACCGCAACGACCACTTCTATATATAATATGTGTAGATTATACCGCAACGACCACTTCTATATATAATATGTGTAGATTAGACCGCAACGACCACTTCTATATATAATATGTGTATCTTATACCGCAACGACCACTTCTATATATAATATGTGTATATTAGACCGCAACGACCACTTCTATATATAATATGTGTAGATTAGACCGCAATGACCACTTCTATACATAATATGTGTAGGTTAGACCGCAACGACCACTTCTTTATATAATATGTGTAGGTTAGACCACAACGACCACTTCTATATATAATATGTGTAGATTAGACCGCAACGACCACTTCTATATATAATATGTGTATATTAGACCGCAACGACCACTTCTATACATAATATGTGTAGGTAAGACCGCAACGACCACTTCTATATATTATACGTGTAGATTAGACCGCAACGACCACTTCTATAGATAATATGTGTAGGTTAGACCGCAATGACCACTTCTATACATAATATGTGTAGGTTAGACCGCAACGACCACTTCTATATATAATAGGTGTAGGTTAGACCGCAACGACCACTTCTATATACAATACGTGTAGATTAGACTGCAACGACCACTTTTATATATAATATGTGTAGGTTAGACCGCAACGACCACTTCTATACATAATATGTGTAGGTTAGACCGCAACGACCACTTTTATATATAATATGTGTATATTAGACCGCAACGACCACTTCTATATATAATATGTGTAGGTTAGACCGCAACGACCACTTCTATATATAATATGTGTATATTAGACCGCAACGACCACTTCTATATATAATATGTGTATATTAGACCGCAACGACCACTTCTATACATAATATGTGTAGTTTAGACCGCAACGACCACTTCTATATATAATATGTGTATATTAGACCGCAACTATTACTTCTATATATAATATGTGTAGATTAGACCGTAACGACCACTTCTATACATAATATGTTTAGGTTAGACCGCAACGACCACTTCTATACATAATATGTGTAGATTAGACTGCAACGACCACTTCTATACATAATATGTGTAGGTTAGACCGCAACGACCACTTCTATATATAACAGGTGTAGGTTAGACCGCAACGACCACTTCTATATACAATACGTGTAGATTAGACTGCAACGACCACTTTTATATATAATATGTGTAGGTTAGACCGCAACGACCACTTCTATACATAATATGTGTAGGTTAGACCGCAACGACCACTTTTATATATAATATGTGTATATTAGACCGCAACGACCACTTCTATATATAATATGTGTAGGTTAGACCGCAACGACCACTTCTATATAATATGTGTATAGACCGCAACGACCACTTCTATATATAATATGTTATTAGACCGCAACGACCACTTCTATACATAATATGTGTAGTTTAGACCGCAACGACCACTTCTATATATAATATGTGTATATTAGACCGCAACTATTACTTCTATATATAATATGTGTAGATTAGACCGTAACGACCACTTCTATACATAATATGTTTAGGTTAGACCGCAACGACCACTTCTATACATAATATGTGTAGGTTAGACCGCAACGACCACTTCTATATATAATATGTGTAGATTAGACCGCAACGACCACTTCTATATATAATATGTGTATATTAGACCGCAACGACCACTTCTATATATAATATGTGTAGATTAGACCGCAACGACCACTTCTATACATAATATGTGTAGGTTAGACCGCAACGACCACTTCTATATAATATGTGTATTTAGACCGCAACGACCACTTCTATATATAATATGTGTAGATTAGACCGCAACGACACTTCTATATAATATGTGTAGGTTAGACCGCAACGACCACTTCTATATAATATGTGTAGATTAGACCGCAACGACCACTTCTATATATAATATGTGTAGCTTAGACCGCAACGACCACTTCATATATAATATGTGTAGATTAGACCGCAACGACCACTTCTATATATAATATGTGTAGGTTAGACCGCAACGACCACTTCTATATATATGTGTATATAGACCGCAACGACCACTTCTATGTATAATATGTGTAGATTAGACCGCAACGACCACTTCTATATAATATGTGTAGATTAGACCGCAACGACCACTTCTATATATAATATGTGTAGATTAGACCGCAACGACCACTTCTATATATAATATGTGTAGATTAGACCGCAACGACCACTTCTATATAATATGTGTATTAGACCGCAACGACCACTTCTATATAATATGTGTAGATTAGACCGCAACGACCACTTCTATATTAATATGTGTATATTATACCGCAACGACCACTTCTATATATAATATGTGTATATTAGACCGCAACGACCACTTCTATATATAATATGTGTAGATTAGACCGCAACGACCACTTCTATACATAATATGTGTAGGTTAGACCGCAACGACCACTTCTATTAATATATGTGTATATTAGACCGCAACGACCACTTCTATATATAATATGTGTAGATTAGACCGCAACGACCACTTCTATACATAATATGTGTAGGTTAAACCGCAACGACCACTTCTATACATAATATGTGTAGGTTAGACCGCAACGACCACTTCTATATATAATATGTGTAGATTAGACCGCAACGACCACTTCTATATATAATATGTGTAGCTTAGACCGCAACGACCACTTCTATATATAATATGTGTATATTAGACCGCAACTATTACTTCTATATATAATATGTGTAGATTAGACCGTAACGACCACTTCTATACATAATATGTTTAGGTTAGACCGCAGACCACTTCTATAATATGTGTAGGTTAGACCGCAACGACCACTTCTATATAATATGTGTATATTAGACCGCAACGACCACTTCTATATATAATGTGTAGATTAGACCGCAACGACCACTTCTATATATAATATGTGTAGATTAGACCGCAACGACCACTTCTATATATAAATGTGTAGATTAGACCGCAACGACCACTTCTATTATAATATGTGTAGGTTAGACCGCAACGACCACTTCTATAAAAAATATGTGTATATTAGACCGCAACGACCACTTCTATATATAATATGTGTAGATTAGACCGCAACGACCACTTCTATATATAAAATGTGTAGATTAGACCGCAACGACCACTTCTATATATAATATGTGTAGATTAGACCGCAACGACCACTTCTATATATAAAATGTGTAGATTATACCGCAACGACCACTTCTATATATAATATGTGTAGATTAGACCGCAACGACCACTTCTATATATAATATGTGTAGATTAGACCGCAACGACCACTTCTATATATAATATGTGTAGATTAGACCGCAACGACCACTCTATATATAATATGTAGATTAGACCGCAACGACCACTTCTATATATAAATGTGTAGGTTAGACCAACGACCACTTCTATATATAATATGTGTATATTAGACCGCAACGACCACTTTATATATAATATGTGTAGATTAGACCGCAACGACCACTTCTATACATAATATGTGTAGGTTAGACCGCAACGACCACTTCTATATATAATATGTGTATATTAGACCGCAACGACCACTTCTATATATAATATGTGTAGATTAGACCGCAACGACCACTTCTATACATAATATGTGTAGATTAGACCGCAACGACCACTTCTATATATAATATGTGTAGATTAGACCGCAACGACCACTTCTATATATAATATGTGTAGATTAGACCGCAACGACCACTTCTATATATAATATGTGTAGGTTAGACCGCAACGACCACTTCTATACATAATATGTGTAGATTAGACCGCAACGACCACTTCTATATATAATATGTGTATATTAGACCGCAACGACCACTTCTATATATAATATGTGTAGATTAGACCGCAACGACCACTTCTATACATAATATGTGTAGGTTAGACCGCAACGACCACTTCTATATATAATATGTGTATATTAGACCGCAACGACCACTTCTATATATAATATGTGTAGATTAGACCGCAACGACCACTTCTATACATAATATGTGTAGGTTAGACCGCAACGACCACTTCTATATATAATATGTGTAGATTAGACCGCAACGACCACTTCTATATATAATATGTGTAGCTTAGACCGCAACGACCACTTCTATATATAATATGTGTAGATTAGACCGCAAGGACCACTTCTATATATAATATGTGTAGGTTAGACCGCAACGACCACTTCTATATATAATATGTGTATATTAGACCGCAACGACCACTTCTATATATAATATGTGTAGGTTAGACCGCAACGACCACTTCTATATATAATATGTAGATTAGACCGCAAGACCACTTCTATATAATATGTTAATTAGACCGCAACGACCACTTCTATATATAATATGTGTAGATTAGACCGCAACGACCACTTCTATATATAATATGTGTAGATTAGACCGCAACGACCACTTCTATATATAATATGTGTAGATTAGACCGCAACGACCACTTCTATATATAATATGTGTATATTAGACCGCAACGACCACTTCTATATATAATATGTGTATATTAGACCGCAACGACCACTTCTATATATAATATGTGTAGATTAGACCGCAACGACCACTTCTATATAATATGTGTAGGTTAGACCGCAACGACCACTTCTATACATAATATGTGGTTAGACCGCAACGACCACTTCTATATATAATATGTGTAGGTTAGACCGCAACGACCACTTCTATATATATGTGTAGATTAGACCGCAACGACCACTTCTATATACAATAGTGTAGATTGACCGCAACGACCACTTCTATATATAATATGTGTAGTTAGACCGCAACGACCACTTCTATACATAATATGTGTAGGTTAGACCGCAACGACCACTTCTATATATAATATGTGTATTAGACCGCAACGACCACTTCTATATATAATATGTGTAGTTAGACCGCAACGACCACTTCTATATATAATATGTGTAGGTTAGACCGCAACGACCACTTCTATATATAAATGTGTAGATTACCGCAACGACCACTTCTATATAATATGTGTAGATTAGACCGCAATGACCACTTCTATATAATATGTGTATTAGACCGCAACGACCACTTCTATATATAATATGTGTAGATTAGACCGCAACGACCACTTCTATACATAATATGTGTAGGTTAACCGCAACGACCACTTCTATACATAATATGTGTAGGTTAGACCGCAACGACCACTTCTATATATAATATGTGTATATTAGACCGCAACGACCACTTCTATACATAATATGTGTAGGTTAGACCGCAACGACCACTTCTATATATAATATGTGTATATTAGACCGCAACTATTACTTCTATATATAATGTGTAGATGACCGCAACGACCACTTCTATACATAATATGTTAGGTTAGACCGCAATGACCACTTCTATACATAATATGTGTAGTTAGACCGCAACGACCACTTCTATATATAATATGTGTATATTAGACCGCAACGACCACTTCTATATATAATATGTGTAGGTTAGACCGCAACGACCACTTCTATATAATATGTGTATATTAGACCGCAACGACCACTTCTATATATAATATGTGTATATTAGACCGCAACGACCACTTCTATATATAATATGTGTATATTAGACCGCAACGACCACTTCTATATATAATATGTGTAGATTAGACCGCAACGACCACTTCTATACATAATATGTGTAGGTTAGACCGCAACGTCCACTTCTATATATAATATGTGTATATTAGACCGCAACGACCACTTCTATATATAATATGTGTAGATTAGACCGCAACGACCACTTCTATACATAATATGTGTAGGTTAGACCGCAACGACCACTTCTATATATAATATGTGTAGATTAGACCGCAACGACCACTTCTATATATAATATGTGTAGATTAGACCGCAACGACCACTTCTATATATAATATGTGTAGATTAGACCGCAACGACCACTTCTATATATAATGTGTAGTTAGACCGCAACGACCACTTCTATATATATATGTGTAGATTAGACCGCAACGACCACTTCTATTATAATATGTGTAGATTAGACCGCAACGACCACTTCTATTATAATATGTGTAGATTAGACCGCAAGACCACTTCTATATATAATGTGTAGATTAGACCGCAACGACCACTTCTATATATATAGTGTATATTAGACCGCAACGACCACTTCTATATATAATATGTGTAGATTAGACCGCAACGACCACTTCTATATATAATATGTGTAGATTAGACCGCAACGACCACTTCTATATATAATATGTGTAGATTAGACTGCAAGGACCACTTCTATATATAATATGTGTAGGTTAGACCGCAACGACCACTTCTATATATAATATGTGTATATAAGACCGCAACGACCACTTCTATATATAATATGTGTAGATTAGACTGCAACGACCACTTCTATATATAATATGTGTAGATTAGACCGTAACGACCACTTCTATATATAATATGTGTATATTAGACCGCAACGACCACTTCTATATATAATATTGTATATTAGACCGCAACGACCACTTCTATATATATGTGTAGATTAGACCGCAACGACCACTTCTATATATATATGTGTAGGTTAGACCGCAACGACCACTTCTATATATAATATGTGTAGGTTAGACCGCAACGACCACTTCTATATATAATATGTGTATATTAGACCGCAACGACCACTTCTATATATAATATGTGTATATTAGACCGCAACGACCACTTCTATATATAATATGTGTAGATTAGACCGCAACGACCACTTCTATATATAATATGTGTAGATTAGACCGCAACGACCACTTCTATATATAATATTTGTATATTAGACCGCAACGACCACTTCTATATATAATATGTGTAGATTAGACCGCAACGACCACTTCTATATATAATATGTGTAGGTTAGACCGCAACGACCACTTCTATATATAATATGTGTATATTAGACCGCAACGACCACTTCTATATATAATATGTGTATATTAGACCGCAACGACCACTTCTATATATAATATGTGTAGATTAGACCGCAACGACCACTTCTATACACTTCTAGATAAACACAACATCGTTCAGTGAACAAATGTTATTAGATACAAATACACCCCTTAGTTAGTAAATGTTATTAGATACAAATACACCCCTTAGTTAGTAAATGTTATTAGATACAAATACACCCCTTAGTTAGTAAATGTTATTAGAATAATATATACCTCTCAGTAAGCAAATGAATTCCTGGCATGGCCAGGTGGGTTAAGGCGTTTGATTCGTAATCCAAACTTGGGCGTTATAATGGTACAGTCAATCCCACTATTCGTTGGTAAAAGAGTTGCACAAGTGTTGGCGATGGATAGTGATGACTAGCTGCCTTTTCTCTAGTCTTACTCTGCTAAATTAGGGACGGTTAGCACAGATAATCCTTGAGTAGCTTTGCGAGAAATTAAAAAAACAAATCAAACCAGTAAGCAAATGGATTAATTGTATCAGATTAATTTTTGGCAAACATGTCGGCTACATACCGGAAACACCCATGAAAATATATAAAACACTTGTGTAGTCAATCACAGTATAAGGCTTTTATTTAATATTCAACACATCAGAAAGAATCATAAGATATAGATCAAATATACTAGGCCTAAAGTTGCCATAATTCACTCTTATAAATTATCCGCATAACCTTACTTATATCACCTTCAAACACTCCAGTAAAGTGGACAAAAGAAACAAACTTAACAGCACTACACACAAGCGCTAACCTCAAACACACATCTCAGTAGAAACAAACGATCACAGAGCGACCAAACCCTCACGACTTTCAAATATCATATCACGTCATGTTGTGTTTAACTATCATGTTTCGTTCCACTGTAAGGACCAAGAATAAATAGATTATTTGGCTTCTATCCTGTGAAAGGAGTTTTCTCCGGATTTCTCCCACAGTTAAATTCTCCTGGGCATCGGAACCCAAAGGTTCTCAACCCCCTTCTCGGAAAGCGTTCCATCTCTGAATGGTTTGTTTTCCACAATCTTAATATAAACACAAACTTTAAACTTTAGAAGTAATACGAGCCTCAACTGGTTACTTTTGGTCATGGTCTATGAACTATATCTTTTACTGGAATGAAACCAATAAGAACAAGAAATTCTTCAGTGCCTATATCCTCGTGCCTTCTTCGACTTTATTTGTAGCTCTCCGCAGATAAGACTGCAAGAAATCAAATCCACGAAATCAAAAATATCCACAATTGTAAATCTTACTTTTATAGGAAAATAACTGTCGTAACGCTCCCTGTCGGAAAGAGAAGTAACTATCACGTTGTTTTTTTTATTTTACACTTCTTTAAATAAAATTCCTACCACGTTTAGTGTGTTTTTCAATGTTTGTTTTTACTTTTCCCTTGTCTTGCTATTTATGATCAGTACTTAAACATTTCTCTGGGCTTTGTTTCTTCATAAAATGGCGTCTGGATGTGAAAACCTTACTTTCGCTACAAATCTTCTAATTTACTGTATCATATGTTTGGCAAAGAATGGTAGTCGAATCCCTGACTAAATATTGTGTGCTATATTTTAAAACAACAAAGTGGCCAATAAAGATTGACACTTTACATTAAAGAAGGACAGGTGTTTATGGTACTAAACTCGCAATTTGAGGGTCGCGGGTTCGAATTCCTGTCGCACCAAACATTCTCGCCATTTCAGCCGTTGTACATCATAATGTATCGGTCAATCCCACTATTCATTGGTGAAAGCTTAACCCTAAGAAGAACTTCACAATACCTATAGCGTTAAAATGTTTATTTAATAATTATATTGCAATATTAACTGAGGATAAATAAAAATGTTTTTTCGGAATAAAAGCTGAATCAAAGATATTAGGCTTAAGATCTACCGAATTACTTATGTGCGAGAACAAACAAGGTCGTTATAAGTGAATTAGGCTTAGCTCTTTAAACTGAAAAAGCATTATTCTCACGTGCACAAAGTGTCGCTCATGTAAAGTTTATAAACAAACAAACTTTATATTTGCTTGTTTAAGGAAAGAAGAAAGACAGATTTGATACGTTTTAATCTTTTATTGTTCTGTCCAGTACAAATTTCCACACGTTACACGAATTAAAACAAACATAGTCGTCCCAGACTTCTCTGTACTTTGGTCTTCTTTCTTCATTTCTGAGATTTTGAAATAAATAAATAACGTAAGGTCAGTACTTTTAATAAATAATAAATAAAGTAAGGCGAGTACTTTTAATAAATAATAAATAAAGTAAGATCAGTACTTTTAATAAATAATAAATAAAGTAAGGTCAGTACTTTTAACAAACAGTAAATAAAGTAAGGTCAGTACTTTTAATAAATAGATAAATAAAGTAAGATCAGTACTTTTAATAAATAGATAAATAAAATAAGGTCAGTACTTTTAATAAATAATAAATAAAGTAAGATCAGTACTTTTAATAAATAGATAAATAAAATAAGGTTAGTACTTTTAATAAATAATAAATAAAGTAAGGTCAGTACTTTTAACAAATAATAAATAAAGTAAGGTCAGTACTTTTAATAAATAATATATAAATAAAGTAAGGTCAGTACTTTTAATAAATAATAAATAAAGTAAGATCAGTACTTTTAATAAATAGATAAATAAAATAAAGTTAGTACTTTTAATAAATAATAAATAAAGTAAGGTTAGTACTTTTAATAAATAGATAAATAAAGTAAGGTCAGTACTTTTAATAAATAATAAATTAGTAAGGTCAGTACTTTTAATAAATAATAAATTAGTAAGGTCAGTACTTTTAATAAATAAAAAATTAGTAAAGTCAGTACTTTTAATAAAAGAAAGAACAACTTACTGATGCAGAAGCAATTAGTGTACACATATGTTTTGAACTCATTTTATGTTGTTTCAGCACGTTAACTAAGAGATTTGTTTGTTTGTTTTCTTCTGAATTTCGCACAAAGCCACTCGAGGGCTATCTGCGCTCTCCGTCACTAATTTAGCACTGTAAAACTACCCACCTCCAACTCTTGGGCTACTCTTATACCCACGAATAGTGGGATCGACCGTAACATTATAACGCCCCCACGGCTGGGAGGGCGAGCATGTTTAGCACGACTCGAGCGCGAACCCGCGACTCTCAAATTATGAAGCGCACGCCTTAACGTGCTAGGCCGTGCCGGGCCCACACGTTAACTAAGAGGTGTCAAAGAGCAATTTTCAGGGTATGAAGTATCATTTTAAACACATAAAGTACATATCCTCATTGTTTGTTTTTAATTTCGCGCGAAGTTACACGAGGGCTATGTGGTAGTGTAAGACTACAGGGAAGGCATCTAGTTATCACCACTCACCGCCACTCTTGGGTTGCTCTTTTATCAACGAATAATGGGATTGACTGTCACATTATAACGCCTCCACGAGTGAAAGGGCGAATATGTTTGGTATGACGGGACTCGAACCTGTAATCCTCCGATTACGAGTCGAGTGCCTTAACTACTTGACTATGCCGGGCCTGCACATATTTTCATAAGTTTAATTTTATTTGACATTAGAGGGTGCAACTCTAAATAACTTTGAACTGGCTGTAGGGACTCGAACATGTTTTGGTTTGCTTTCGGAGAAGTGATCGGCGAGACCAAGGCAGGACTCGAATCTCTAATTATGCTTACCATCTAGATTCTAATACAGTTAATATACCGCTTTTCAAATACCACATCTTAGATCGATAAAGTGTCTGGCCAATTAACGGAGTTCTGGGTTCGAATCCCATATGATTTCAGTGTCATTTCATTAGAATGTTTCTTATCCACAATGAATCCGAAGGATTTATTTCAAGGAGATTCTGTAACTTGTGTTTGATTTACTAGAGTCAGTTCTTACGTTCTTTTTAATTATTCTTTCCAGTGGTTCAGTGATCACTGGATGTTAATGTGTTCTAATTGTATTATGTGTCCTGTGTTGTGTTCTAATTGTATTATGTGTCCTGTGTTGTGTTCTAATTGTATTATGTGTCCCGTATTGTGTTCTAATTGTATTATGTGTCCTGTGTTGTGTTCTAATTGTATTATGTGTCCTGTATTGTGTTCTAATTGTATTATGTGTCCTGTGTTGTGTTCTAATTGTATTATGTGTCCTGTGTTGTGTTCTAATTGTATTATGTGTCCTGTGTTGTGTTCTAATTGTATTATGTGTCCTGTATTGTGTTCTAATTGTATTATGGTTGTTGTGTTCTAATTGTTATGTGTCCTGTATTGTGTTCTAATTGTATTATGTGTCTTGTATTGTGTTCTAATTGTATTATGTGTCCTGTATTGTGTTCTAATTGTATTATGTGTCTTGTATTGTGTTCTAATTGTATTATGTGTCCTGTGTTGTGTTCTAATTGTATTGTGTCCTGTGTTGTGTTCTAATTGTATTATGTGTCCTGTGTTGTGTTCTAATTGTATTATGTGTCCTGTATTGTGTTCTAATTGTATTATGTGTCCTGTATTGTGTTCTAATTGTATTATGTGTCCTGTATTGTGTTCTAATTGTATTATGTGTCTTGTATTGTGTTCTAATTGTATTATGTGTCCTGTATTGTGTTCTAATTGTATTATGTGTCCTGTGGATAGTTGGGTAAAACTTATGTTTGTGATAATTTGATGGAAAACCAGTTCAGGAAACGTATCGAATCCAAGTTTATATTTCCAAGTCGGGAACAGTTTTAAACTCACCTCTTTTCAAACATGGAAACCGAGTTAGGACGGGTTTCGAATCCAAGTAAGAAGAGCTGGTAAGAATAAGTTTCGCATGCACGTTTCATTTCTAGGGAAAACTGTACTAGAGAATATTTCGACTCTAACTTTAATATTGGAATTTCTGTGAACGTGCGACGAAAATACGCAACAACTGCGATAACACAAGAATCGTTTAGTGTCTCGTGTTCGTCCAGAACCTGTATTTCGTTCCTTATCATTTTTACCAAATGTTTGTGTAAGTTTAACTTGAGATACGTTATGCGTTTTAAAATAATTATTACTTGTTTACTTTCTTTATTTTTTCACATTATAATATAATTTCTAGTTAGACTCACCTCAGTTTCTAATCTAACCGCCAGTTGGAAAATTAGGACCACCTCCAGTCATTCCTTGGCCACCTCCTCTACCACCACCTCCAGCCATTCCTTGACCACCACCACCTCCAGTCATTCCTTGGCCACCTCCTCTACCGCCACCCCCAGCCATTCCTTGACCACCACCCCCAGCCATTCCTTGACCACCACCTCCAGCCATTCCTTGACCACCACCCCCAGCCATTCCTTGACCACCACCCCCAGCCATTCCTTGACCACCACCTCCAGCCATTCCTTGACCACCACCACCTCCAGTCATTCCTTGGCCACCACCTCGTCTGCGAGAAGCCACCACTGAGATCAGGGTTACCACTATGAATAAAACTTGTACTTTCTTCATAACTGGCTACTGTATTTCACGTTTATCTGGTGTTGGAATTGCTGGTTATCGAAGTGATGCACAACTGTGAACGATGCGTTACTTATATACTTTCCCAAATGGATTTGTTAAACATGAATCAGTAGAAATTTGAAACAAAAGGATTACACAGTTTCACAAATTTCTAGGACAACTGCTTAAATAAAGTCACACGATTCTCAAAAAAAAGAAAAATAAAGCACATTGCTTATTGAATGTGTGACTCGGCTTTAAGACTGACTGGTTCTGGATATTTGTCATGTACGTCACTGGTTCTGGATATTTGTCATGTACGTCACTGGTTCTGGATATTTGTCATGTACGTCAAAAATGGCACGCGACGCAGTATTTACATTTGACAATAATCAGACTCTTTGACGAGAGTTGTGGTCGAGTCGCTATTTTTTCTCATACTTTTTATGCAATTGACGTATCGGGCTAAACCATCTTTTAAACTACAAACAAACCACGTGTCTATAAATGGACACGGTCTGCACGTAACAGTTTTAAGTCGCGTGATACGTGGCTGCGAAATGAACACGAGCAGGTGTTTAGGTACATATTACACAGACAGGTGTTTAGATACATATTACACAGACAGGTGTACAAACTTGTCTATTTTGATGTCATTTTCATAAACCCTAAATAACTAGTGAAACAAATCGTTCTGTTTACATATTTGTATACAGTTTCGTCATTGCTAGTTTACAACAGGACTTGACTCATCAATAAACCTCTGCTGTAGCATGCTAAAACGTGACTCATCAATAAACCTTCACTGCTGTAGCATGCTAAAACGTGACTCATCAATAAACCTTCACTGCTGTAGCATGCTAAAACGTTGAATGCGAATATCTAATTGTTTTTACATCACGGTTATATCAATATGGGAAAAAAGTGATTATATTTCATTCTTATTGGCTGAGTTTTCTGTTTAGTTGAAACTTATTTAAATTATTCATTTGTCACAAAACCCTTTAGTTTTCATTGTTTACGATTTAGTGGTTTGTTTTACAGCTAATCCACTATGGGTTATTTGGTTTGTCCACCGCATAGAGTCGAACCCTGAATGTCTATAGGTTGTACGTTCCCTAAACTTATCCGTAACTCAGGGTTCGGTAAACCAGATTAACTGGTTGTAGTCACCTCGTGGTGATTATGTGTAATGTCACGAGCCTGGCGTGACCAGGTGGTTAGGGCGCTCGAGTCCCTATCTGAAGATCCGTCAAACCAAACATCCTACTCCTATCAGCTATGGGGGCGTTATGATGTAAACTGCACGTAACATTCCCTCTAATCTTTACAGTTTGTATCAACTTTTATACGTGAAGACAACTCGTTCTATTCAATCAAACATTTGTTCTGCTTCCAAATGATTAGTTCATTCTATTGTTTCTTTATATTCTGGAAAACTGTACTGGACAACCAGTGGAATGTTGTATGGACACATTCAGAATCGTGATCCAGACACTTCTGTAGCTATATATCACAACGATCGTGGACACGATATCTCTTACTTCAACACACTGGACAACACAGTCATGACCCGAAGGAAATAAATGAAATATTTTATTTTCTACGTGCGACCATATGCGGGCATATGAACAGACTTATGACCAAGTTCAAATCTAGGTTTTCCTGGTATATGTAGATACACGAAAACACACGTACGTATTCACTTCTTAAGATTAACTTTTTATATTTCATTTCTGGACAACAGAGAACGATGTATGTTTCCAGTGTTAATTGTACGAAATACGGTTTCTAACTACAGACTTTTCTTTGAACCGCATGGGAGTGAACATTGGGAAGTGGACATTGTCTCCAAGCAACAGTACACAACACCCTACTTGTTTGTTTGTTTTTTAATTTCGCACAAAGCTACTCGAGGGCTGTCTGTGCTAGCTGTCAATAATTTAACAGTGTAAGACTAGAGGGAAGGCAACCGGGATGTGAACTCGCTACCCTCAGATTACGAGACACGTGCCTTAACACGCTTGGCTATGCCGGACCCACAACACCCAACATAACCGTTTTACTGTTAACATTTTAAAAGTATCTAGATTTAAATGAAACTTTAGTTTCTAACTATCATTTCTGTTTGCTATGATACACACGTCTGTGTTAATATTATCCAAAATTACATTATTCATTTGGCACTGATTAGTGTGTAAATTGTTTGTCTTTTGAAATTTCGCACAAAGCTACTCGAGGGCTATCTGTGCTAGCCGTCCCTAATTTAGCAGTGTAAGACTAGAGGGAAGACAGCTAGTCTTCACCACCCACTACTCTTTTACCAACGAATAGTGGGATTGACCGAATATTATAACGTCGCCACGGCTGGGAGGGCGAGCATGTTTGGCGCGACTCGGGCGCGAACCCTCGACCCTCAGATTACGCACGCCTTAACGTGCTAGCCCATGCCGGGGCGTAAAGTCAGACATTTGATTTTTATTTCTGATCTTTTGTTTTTTTTTATATCAAATCTGTTATTCCAAGGTTTAAAATGACTTCAGGACGGACGTCCGTCCTTAACATTAAGATATCTCTTTAGCATTACCATCTTTTGTAATAAAGGTTTTACTTGTTTTTTAAATATTAATTTTGATTTGATAATTCCGTTTTTTTCAGTGATAACGTTGAATTTCAAGTGAGGTCTCTGATTCTCGCTACTGACATCACCCGACAGCAGGAATTTTTAACAACGTTTAAAGTAAGATTCAATTTTTTACCATTTCGCTGTTGATATTGCAAAACAGGGTTTTAACCCAAACATTGCTTTGTATAAGTTTTAAAGTTGCTTTCCATAAATCCAAACGTTACGTGTCATTCGTCTTAACGTTACTTGTCACTAGCCCTAACGTTACCTTTTATTAAGCCTAAGTTAACTTTCATTAATTCTAACATTACTTTTCATCAGCCTTAACTTTTCGTTATCCTTGACCTTAATTTTCATTAACCCTAACAGTAGTTTTTATTTGCCCAAATGTTACATTTTAACAACAGTGGTTCAACTGGCAGCTTCGTGGAGGCTTACAAATGAATTTTTCTGTTTCTCGCAACAAAATGGCCTGACCCTTAAATTTTTCAACGGGGACCTATTATGATCCTTCCTCAATTCTAAGACCAAAAAACAAACAAACTAAAGCTCCGTAAGAGCCATTATAGAGTCTTAGCCTAGGGCTAACGACCACATAGCCCCCTCCCTTTAGCAATCCTCCACTTCGCATTCGTGAATAACATCTTACAAATCATTCACGCTTTACTAAATGTAGATTCACCTATAAATTTCAACTGGTCATATAAACACGAAGTTACGACCCTCCAATGTTTGGAGTCCATGGCTGAAAGGTTGGTTAGTCATATTTTTTAAGAATGTGGTGATAACCGTGATTAAAACACTAACTAAGATATAATTATATTTATAGTACCGATACTATACAAGGTGGGAAACCTGGAAAAGAATCACAAAAATTGAAAAAAAAACACGAAAAATTGAATTATTTTTAGTTTTAAATCTTAGATCCCGCAGTCGTATACTAGTCATACTGTTTAGGTATACCAGTTATTACTGTATTAAAACAAACTTATTACTCTGGACTACACTTCCTTGTACATAGATACTTCGCTTTAATCTGGAATGTTTGTTATTCTTTATAACGATAATGAGAAACGTTGGATGTTTACAACGTTATAAGTTCACAAGAACTGTATAAAGATATCCTATAATACCCACAAGAGGATAACTGACACACACACACACACAGTGTCAAACTTCAGATTGGTACTTACCACTACAATAGGAAATCGATGTCAGTTTGTTTATATTATAGTCTTTTTACAATTAATGTTCGTAAAATGATATTTATCTGACTTGGTGAAGAAAAACACGTGGTCATGACGGGAGTTTTCGAAACAAATGTCATATTAACCTTGGTAAATAATGGTTGTAAGTTATATTCAACATAAGAGTCTGTTCAAAACAAGTTATTTATGGAATTTTTGTCTCACCTTTTACTGTTATCGTGTTTTTATTTTCAGAAATATTTAGAAGAAAAGACACTTGATTTATCAAAGAAAGAAATGAGACACTTTATTTTACAGGTAGGTTTTACAAAAGTTTTATGAAAACAATGGTGAAAATTATAATTAAATTCAATAATATATATATTACCAACATAGGCAGTTCGTGGATCTAACAAAATATGTAACATCAACATGGCCAGGTCATAGATCTAACAGTATATGTAAAAATCAACATGGCCAGGTCATAGATCTAACAATATATGTAAAAATCAACATGGCCAGGTCATAGATCTAACAATATATGTAAAAATCAACATGGCCAGCTCATAGATCTAACAATATATGTAAAAACCAACATGGCCAGTCATAGATCTAACAATATATGTAAAAATCAACATGGCCAGGTCATAGATCTAACAATATATGTAAAAATCAACATAGCCAGGTCATAAATCTAACAATATATGTAAAAATCAACATGGCCACGTCATAGATCTAACAATATATGTAACATCAACATGGCCAGTTCATAGATCTAACAATATATGTAAAAATCAACATGGCCAGTTCATAGATCTAACAATATATGTAAAAATCAACATAGCCAGGTCATAGATCTAACAATATATGTAAAAACCAACAAGGCCAGTTCATAGATCTAACAATATATGTAAAAATCAACATGGCAAGTTAACAGATTTAACAAAATATGTAAAAATCAACATGGCCACGTCATAGATCTAACAATATATGTAAAAATCAACATGGCCAGGTCATAGATCTAACAATATATGTAAAAATCAACATGGCAAGTTAACAGATTTAACAAAATATGTAAAAATCAACATGGCCACGTCATAGATCTAACAATATATGTAAAAATCAACATGGCCACGTCATAGATCTAACAATATATGTAAAAATCAACATGGCCACGTCATAGATCTAACAATATATGTAAAAACCAACAAGGCCAGTTCATAGATCTAACAATATATGTAAAAATCAACATGGCCACGTCATAGATCTAACAATATATGTAAAAATCAACATGGCCACGTCATAGATCTAACAATATATGTAAAAACCAACAAGGCCAGTTCATAGATCTAACTATATGTAAAAATCAACATGGCAAGTTAACAGATTAACAAATATGTAAAAATCAACATGGCCACGTCATAGATCTAACAATATATGTAAAAATCAACATGGCCACGTCATAGATCTAACAATATATGTAAAAACCAACAAGGCCAGTTCATAAATCTAACAATATATGTAAAAATCAACATGGCCACGTCATAGATCTAACAATATATGTAAAAATCAACATGGCCACGTCATAGATCTAACAATATATGTAAAAATCAACATGGCCAGTTCATAGATCTAACAATATATGTAAAAATCAACATAGCCACGTCATAGATCTAACAATATATGTAACATCAACATGGCCAGTTCATAGATCTAACAATATATGTAAAAATCAACATGGCAAGTTAACAGATTTAACAAAATATGTAAAAATCAACATGGCCACGTCATAGATCTAACAATATATGTAAAAATCAACATGGCAAGTTAACAGATTTAACAAAATATGTAAAAATCAACATGGCCACGTCATAGATCTAACAATATATGTAAAAATCAACATGGCCACGTCATAGATCTAACAATATATGTAAAAATCAACATGGCCAGTTCATAGATCTAACAATATATGTAAAAATCAACATAGCCACGTCATAGATCTAACAATATATGTAACATCAACATGGCCAGTTCATAGATCTAACAATATATGTAAAAATCAACATGGCAAGTTAACAGATTTAACAAAATATGTAAAAATCAACATGGCCACGTCATAGATCTAACAATATATGTAAAAATCAACATGGCCACGTCATAGATCTAACAATATATGTAAAAACCAACAAGGCCAGTTCATAGATCTAACAATATATGTAAAAATCAACATGGCAAGTTAACAGATTTAACAAAATATGTAAAAATCAACATGGCCACGTCATAGATCTAACAATATATGTAAAAATCAACATGGCCACGTCATAGATCTAACAATATATGTAAAAAACAAGGCCAGTTCATAAATCTAACAATATATGTAAAAATCAACATGGCCACGTCATAGATCTAACAATATATGTAAAAATCAACATGGCCACGTCATAGATCTAACAATATATGTAAAAATCAACATGGCCAGTTCATAGATCTAACAATATATGTAAAAATCAACATAGCCACGTCATAGATCTAACAATATATGTAACATCAACATGGCCAGTTCATAGATCTAACAATATATGTAAAAATCAACATGGCAAGTTAACAGATTTAACAAAATATGTAAAAATCAACATGGCCACGTCATAGATCTAACAATATATGTAAAAATCAACATGGCAAGTTAACAGATTTAACAAAATATGTAAAAATCAACATGGCCACGTCATAGATCTAACAATATATGTAAAAATCAACATGGCCACGTAGATCTAACAAATATGTAAAAATCAACATGGCCAGTTCATAGATCTAACAATATATGTAAAAATCAACAGCCACGTCATAGATCTAACAATATAGTAACATCAACATGGCCAGTTCATAGATCTAACATATATGTAAAAATCAACATGGCAAGTTAACAGATTTAACAAATATGTAAAAATCAACATGGCCACGTCATAGATCTAACAATATATGTAAAAATCAACATGGCCACGTCATAGATCTAACACAATTATGTAAAAACCAACAAGGCCAGTTCATAGATCTAACAATATATGTAAAAATCAACATGGCAAGTTAACAGATTTAACAAAATATGTAAAAATCAACATGGCCACGTCATAGATCTAACAATATATGTAAAAATCAACATGGCCACGTCATAGATCTAACAATATATGTAACAACCAACAAGGCCAGTTCATAGATCTAACAATATATGTAAAAATCAACATGGCAAGTTAACAGATTTAACAAAATATGTAAAAATCAACATGGCCACGTCATAGATCTAACAATATATATAAAAATCAACATGGCCACGTCATAGATCTAACAATATATGTAAAAACCAACATGGCCACGTCATAGATCTAACAATATATGTAAATATCAACATGGCCAGTTCATAGATCTAACAATATATGTAAAAATCAACATAGCCACGTCATAGATCTAACAATATATGTAACATCAACATGGCCAGTTCATAGATCTAACAATATATGTAAAAATCAACATGGCAAGTTAACAGATTTAACAAAATATGTAAAAATCAACATGGCCACGTCATAGATCTAACAATATATCTAACATCAACATGGCCAGTTCATAGATCTAACAATATATGTAAAAATCAACATAGCCAGGTCATAGATCTAACAATATATGTAAAAACCAACAAGGCCAGTTCATAGATCTAACAATATATGTAAAAATCAACATGGCCAGTTCATAGATCTAACAATATATGTAACAATCAACATGGCCACGTCATAGATCTAACAATATATGTAAAAATCAACATAGCCATGTCATAGATCTAACAATATATGTAAAAATCAACATGGCCACGTCATAGATCTAACAATATATGTAAAAATCAACATGGCCAGTTCATAGATCTAACAATATATGTAAAAATCAACATGGCCAGTTCATAGATCTAACAATATATGTAAAAACCAACATGGCCACGTCATAGATCTAACAATATATGTAAAAATCAACATAGCCAGGTCATAGATCTAACAATATATGTAAAAACCAACAAGGCCAGTTCATAGATCTAACAAATATGAAAATCAACATGGCCAGTTCATAGATCTAACAATATATGTAAAAACCAACATGGCCACGTCATAGATCTAACAATATATGTAAAAATCAACATCGCCAGGTCATAGATCTAACAATATATGTAAAAACCAACAAGGCCAGTTCATAGATCTAACAATATATGTAAAAATCAACATGGCAAGTTAACAGATTTAACAAAATATGTAAAAATCAACATGGCCAGTTCATAGATCTAACAATATATGTAAAAATCAACATGGCCACGTCATAGATCTAACAATATATGTAAAAATCAACATGGCCACGTCATAGATCTAACAATATATGTAAAAACCAACAAGGCCAGTTCATAGATCTAACAATATATGTAAAAATCAACATGGCAAGTTAACAGATTTAACAAAATATGTAAAAATCAACATGGCCACGTCATAGATCTAACAATATATGTAAAAATCAACATGGCCACGTCATAGATCTAACAATATATGTAACAACCACAAGGCCAGTTCATAGATCTAACAATATATGAAATCAACATGGCAAGTTAACAGATTTAACAAATATGTAAAAATCAACATGGCCACGTCATAGATCTAACAATATATGTAAAATCAACATGCCACGTCATAGATCTAACAATATAGTAAAACCAACATGGCCACGTCATAGATCTAACAATATATGTAAATATCAACATGGCCAGTTCATAGATCTAACAATATATGTAAAAATCAACATAGCCACGTCATAGATCTAACAATATATGTAACATCAACATGGCCAGTTCATAGATCTAACAATATATGTAAAAATCAACATGGCAAGTTAACAGATTTAACAAAATATGTAAAAATCAACATGGCCACGTCATAGATCTAACAATATATCTAACATCAACATGGCCAGTTCATAGATCTAACAATATATGTAAAAATCAACATAGCCAGGTCATAGATCTAACAATATATGTAAAAACCAACAAGGCCAGTTCATAGATCTAACAATATATGTAAAAATCAACATGGCCAGTTCATAGATCTAACAATATATGTAACAATCAACATGGCCACGTCATAGATCTAACAATATATGTAAAAATCAACATAGCCATGTCATAGATCTAACAATATATGTAAAAATCAACATGGCCACGTCATAGATCTAACAATATATGTAAAAATCAACATGGCCAGTTCATAGATCTAACAATATATGTAAAAATCAACATGGCCAGTTCATAGATCTAACAATATATGTAAAAACCAACATGGCCACGTCATAGATCTAACAATATATGTAAAAATCAACATAGCCAGGTCATAGATCTAACAATATATGTAAAAACCAACAAGGCCAGTTCATAGATCTAACAATATATGTAAAAATCAACATGGCAAGTTAACAGATTTAACAAAATATGTAAAAATCAACATGGCCACGTCATAGATCTAACAATATATGTAAAAATCAACATGGCCACGTCATAGATCTAACAATATATGTAAAAACCAACATGGCCACGTCATAGATCTAACAATATATGTAAAAATCAACATGGCCAAATCATAGATCTAACAATATATGTAAAAATCAACATAGCCACGTCATAGATCTAACAATATATGTAACATCAACATGGCCAGTTCATAGATCTAACAATATATGTAAAAATCAACATGGCAAGTTAACAGATTTAACAAAATATGTAAAAATCAACATGGCCACGTCATAGATCTAACAATATATGTAAAAACCAACAAGGCCAGTTCATAGATCTAACAATATATGTAAAAATCAACATAGCAAGTTAACAGATTTAACAAAATATGTAAAAATCAACATGGCCACGTCATAGATCTAACAATATATGTAACATCAACATGGCCAGTTCATAGATCTAACAATATATGTAAAAACCAACATGGCCAGTTCATAGATCTAACAATATATGTAAAAATCAACATAGCCAGGTCATAGATCTAACAATATATGTAAAAACCAACAAGGCCAGTTCATAGATCTAACAATATATGTAAAAATCAACATGGCCAGTTCATAGATCTAACAATATATGTAAAAATCAACATGGCCACGTCATAGATCTAACAATATATGTAAAAATCAACATAGCCAGGTCATAGATCTAACAATATATGTAAAAATCAACATGGCCACGTCATAGATCTAACAATATATGTAAAAATCAACATGGCCAGTTCATAGATCTAACAATATATGTAAAAATCAACATGGCCAGTTCATAGATCTAACAATATATGTAAAAACCAACATGGCCACGTCATAGATCTAACAATATATGTAAAAATCAACATGGCCAGTTCATAGATCTAACAATATATGTAAAAATCAACATAGCAAGTTAACAGATTTAACAAAATATGTAAAAATCAACATGGCCACGTCATAGATCTAACAATATATGTAACATCAACATGGCCAGTTCATAGATCTAACAATATATGTAAAAACCAACATGGCCAGTTCATAGATCTAACAATATATGTAAAAATCAACATAGCCAGGTCATAGATCTAACAATATATGTAAAAATCAACATGGCAAGTTAACAGATTTAACAAAATATGTAAAAATCAACATGGCCACGTCATAGATCTAACAATATATGTAAAAATCAACATGGCCACGTCATAGATCTAACAATATATGTAAAAATCAACATGGCCAGTTCATAGATCTAACAATATATGTAAAAACCAACAAGGCCAGTTCATAGATCTAACAATATATGTAAAAATCAACATGGCTAGTTCATAGATCTAACAATATATGTAAAAATCAACATGGCCACGTCATAGATCTAACAATATATGTAAAAACCAACAAGGCCAGTTCATAGATCTAACAATATATGTAAAAATCAACATGGCCAGTTCATAGATCTAACAATATATGTAACAATCAACATGGCCACGTCATAGATCTAACAATATATGTAAAAATCAACATAGCCATGTCATAGATCTAACAATATATGTAAAAATCAACATGGCCACGTCATAGATCTAACAATATATGTAAAAATCAACATGGCCAGTTCATAGATCTAACAATATATGTAAAAATCAACATGGCCAGTTCATAGATCTAACAATATATGTAAAAACCAACATGGCCACGTCATAGATCTAACAATATATGTAAAAATCACATAGCCAGTCATAGATCTAACAATATATGTAAAAACCAACAAGGCCAGTTCATAGATCTAACAATATATGTAAAAATCAACATGGCCAGTTCATAGATCTAACAATATATGTAAAAACCAACATGGCCACGTCATAGATCTAACAATATATGTAAAAATCAACATCGCCAGGTCATAGATCTAACAATATATGTAAAAACCAACAAGGCCAGTTCATAGATCTAACAATATATGTAAAAATCAACATGGCAAGTTAACAGATTTAACAAAATATGTAAAAATCAACATGGCCACGTCATAGATCTAACAATATATGTAAAAATCAACATGGCCACGTCATAGATCTAACAATATATGTAACAACCAACAAGGCCAGTTCATAG